>JAMPIV010006574.1:0-338507 GCA_024509875.1 Oreohelix idahoensis | reverse complement strand
GACTTTGCCCCCTACTCCAATTTGTTAATTATTTGATCTTTCCGGTAATTACCTGGGGTTGTGATCTTTTTCTTAATTTATTTTCCTACCCCCCCCCCCCCCCCCTATTCAAGAGGGAAAAGCTAATTAAGTTGATATTTTCTTCATTTCTCTGATGTAAATTCAATGTATTAATGTAATCGTCTTGCCTTGTGTTTTGTGATATTTTTTTTAGCAAAGATAAATTTAATAAACCTTACGCCTATATGTTTCCGGTCCAAACCCTTGAAATAAATATAATATTATACACTAACCGTCCCATAATATATATAGCGGCTAGGAAAGTAGTACACATCTCTCAAGTAACACCTCTCACACACCCGTAATACACCTCATCCACACATTAAATAATAAATATATATAAATATATTATATTATTATAACTTATATAATACATACATAAATAACATAACATACAATAACATACATATAATATAACGTATTAAATAATACGTATATATTATATCGTATATATATATATAAGAACTATATAATATTATGATATTATATAAAAATATATATAATATAAATATAAAAATAATACGTATAATATAACGTTAATCGTAGTTAGTTTTGTTTTCAGGTCTGTACGTAGTAGTTATAATGTCCACAAAACGTTTTTTTGTGTACTAAGTCGTTTTACCTTTGTATAGTTGTAAAAAAGTAGATTAAGGGCGTTCCCCCCTGAAAGTTAAATATGGAGTCGTAAGTAGGCTTGATGAGAGCAGTTTTTTACTCAATCCAAGGATGCCTTTTTCTCTTCTACCAACTATCACCATTTCCCCTAGATGATTACCCCTCCCTCTTGAACAATACCTATTTCTTACATCTTCCTTTCCCCTACTGTCACTAATCACCTCTGCTACCAGCGGGACCAAAAATATTCTCATTCCTATCTGCTCACAATTTTACGACAGCAGATATTTACAGAGTATGAACCAAGAACTGGGAACATCACCACGAAAGTTACTGCCGACCGAGCAACTTGCATACATTTTGTTTGCCTGTTATTTCAAAATTCAAGACACCACCATGCGTGATGGTCACTGTGAATTGCTTTGTCACCCAGCAGCCAAGAACCAAAGAAGAAGCAGCTTACTTGCACCAGACATGCCCAGCCAGCGTGGTTGTTTTCTACAGAGTCCTATCTTATTACCACACTATAGCCGCAATCATATGTTCTCTGAGCATAACGTCAATGGTCCCCAGTCGGGCCCGCACACAGTACCATCAAGACACGTTCACATAGCCAAACACACCCCTCTGCCCCATATATCAACTTAGGATAATATCCCCACCACTCTAACGAACTGCGACATGAATAATCCTTTTGTCTTATGTCACTATTTAATAAACAATGAAAAGTGTTATTGGAGCGTAGGATTCGATTCATGATCCTACAGGCCACCACGGTCCATCTCATAAAAGAGGTCGCCAACAAAACTCCCCACACCCCCCTCATGGTCCCAATGAAAATAACCTAAAAACTCTACCCTTATATCAACTCATTCGATTCAGCCCCAAACTCTCACCAATACCGAGACTATGAGTTAACTCACTGGTCTCCCATTCATTTCTTCCAAACGTGAGAAACTGAGGCCATCAAAATACAAGATCGCCGGTCTAGACACAAAGCGCCTCAAGTAGCAAATTCAATAGCCCCACTATCACTATATTCTTTTTTTTGATTCTTATAAGGTAGATCTCTGAATCACAAGGCCGGTAACGAATTAAAAAAAAAATAAGTTTAATACTTGTAACTAAATAGGACCTAAGATACTTGCTAACACGACATGAGTTCTAGTCCCTTCATACAAATTGAGGAGCATATTACTAAACACGAGTTTAATAACCTTGTACAAATTTAAGCACAGAGATTGCTAAAATTAACTCTCTGTCCTCCCACTAGCTCAGAGCCACCAATAGGACGATGCGTCACCATCATGCTGCTAGGTAGAACGCATGTATTGGTAGGTTAATCAACAGTCCTCAAAAGTAAAAACCCTGACACATCACCAGAACTGAGCCTTGCATTATAGGAATACCTCAGAAGGAAAGAAGCGAAAAATCATTAGACCGGCTGCAAAAGCCACTTGCCAGGGTGTAATCTGATAATCATTGGTGCAATTTTTATAACTCTCATCCACTCCGGCAGTACCACTTTATTACTTCATATGTTCTGCTCACTATTTCGGTCCCCCTAAATATTGTTTTTTTTGGCAAGATTATTATGCCATATATTCCTTTTAATCTGTGATCCTAAACCCAGCTCCAATCCTCCCCCAACGTTATTTTACTTTTATTTCTTAGATCAAACTCCCATTCTATCCTAACTGTCATGAAAGTAACACCAGTGTATATTTTGTAAAAAGTCTACAATTCATACAACTAGTTGAATCATTACCCAGATCATTTATCAACCGGTCGCGGCCTGTACATACGTATTATCCACTAGTTGAGTCAGCCGGCCAGACTTTTGAATAGGAGACGATCCCCGGACTTGACGAAAAAACAATATGCATCTCGTACGAGGATGAATAGAAGCCAATAATTCTCGTCCCCCTGTCTGAGATAAGCCGCCTTGAAGGTTGTGCGGAAACACAGTCGGTTTATGAGAAGTATTGAGTCGTATTCTTAATCTGGTCCCAATCTTATGAGATTTTAATATACAGGATAATCTGTCCCATGGGAAGGACTATATGTGGCTGAAAGGATCATCTGGTCCATCCAAATAGGTTTCACAGATTTTTGGTTTGATGAGTTGGCGCAGATTATTACGTACCTTATTACGTACAAAGAGGGTCCACGTTGTTGGAATATCTACAAATGTATATAATTTGTAAAACGGGGTGGGTGGGGGATTTTAATTAACAACACCCCAACCCAGATAGTGCGTAAAAGTGAGCTAACCATTGGTGTTTCGATATTGGAGAGCCGAATATAAAACACTGAATCTCCATTGAGAAAATTCGGCGTAATGTTCTACCATTCGGAGAGATTTAACATGGAAACTGAGAATATAAATGAGAGGTGAATAAGTGGGGTCACAGGATCAGACTTGCGTCAACAACTTCAAGCAGCAAACTCCCAAACAACCAGAAAGAAAAAGTGATTCCCAGAACACCATCAAAAGATGAATTTAACTATTGATTTTCCCGAGACCAAGTTTGATTCACAGGAACAGCCCCGTCCATAAGAGGAAATTACTAAATAATTCTATTTCCCATCTCTCTCTCTATGCGACACACACACATCGTTATCGAACGCAGAACATACCCTTCAAAAAGAGGAATTTGCTTAAAATTTTTCCAGGCCAAGTGGATTTGAGAGCAATATAACTTAAAATTAGCTCGGTAAGTCCATTCGTAACATTTGTTTACGATGATTGTGAAGTTCCCAAAATGTGATGGGTTAAGTGTAACACATAATGTTTAACAAAGTGTTAATTTACATGTTTTTTCTTTGGCTAGGTGGTTTATATGAAAATAGCTTATTCACAGTAAACCACTGAATCAAGCAAGCGCTGAGTAGTGCGATTGTGATTCTAGGACAATTTCCCATAGCTCGGGCACAACCCGACAGCAAGAGGGTAAACACCCAGACTACTACTGGAGCATGTGAATATGAATTAGAGATGATTACATAACAATGTGCGCCTGGTCAATGTATGCATATCATTTGTTGAGTGAGAGATATATAGTTAACCTCTTTTAGTGGGTTAGTTTTCAAGTGCACAAATCATTCTAATTCGCCCTCTCTACAGAACATCATATTTCTTTCTTTCCCTGTCTTAACAATTACCCAAGAAGAATATTGTGAGGTAGACGAATATTCCCTATAAAGCTATCAATCCTAATTTTAAAGCCGCTGATGTATATTCTTCCAAAACGAATATTTAAATTTACTCTGAGTAGACTTAACAAGGGTGAGAGTCAGGACCAGACGATGAAACGATGTGACTTCTCTGTGAATTTATGCAGGCCACAAAAGTGCTCACTTCTAGGCAGAGGCATTAATAGTCCCTTTTCTATTATTTGAGTCTACAAAAGTTCGTGGTTACTAGCTCCTGAATCAGAGCGAGTTTGAAGTACTATAACGTTTATTATATGCCACTATTGTGAGCAGAAGAATAATCAACACTCGACCCGCCTATCATTTGGAACTAGTATTTGACTGTGAAGATTTGCATACTACCATCACCAAATACGAAAGTTGGGACGGGGAAAAAACCCCCCAACGGGACCCGGACCAGGGGGGGCGGACTCTCCTAGAGTTAATGTTTTGGGGGTTTATTGGTGGTTTTTGGGGCTTAGTCAAGCATATTTCGGATGGTTTATTCTTTTTATGCCTCAGGCCTCGTAGGGGTATAGTCCGCCATCGGTTTGGTATGTGGGGCGGTGCTGGCTTTTTTTTTAATCGGGGCCTAATTGAGGGCAACATAAATATTTTCCATACTTTATTGTGTGGAATGGTGGGGTTGGGGACTAAATTGTCCACTATTAAATTTTTTGGTTTACATGTTTTTGTTAAAGCTAAACAAAAAAACATATTTTGATTTTCAATTATTACAATTGTATTTGGGGGCAAACGTAAGAGCAAAAAAACTGTAAGGAGCTAATAAACCAAATAAACATCTAGACATAAATTTACCTCCTAAACAGAGCTATACCATTAAAGAGTGAAAAATTCCCGCTGAACTTACCCTCAGCTGGGGGCTTGAACAATGCTAAAAAAACCCCATTGCTTAAATCCTCGACAAAAGGCCGGACGGATCAGAATAAAATGTTTAAACAATTGTTCACCAAGGCGAACATTTGTTTTTTCTGGACTTACCTGAAAATAACCTTGTCTGCACATAGTCAACATCTATCACCACTGGAACTACAGGAACCATGACCCATCAAGATAGGAAACATCCATTACCCCTTCTATTTTTAACATCTAATCTTTGCGTATGCAAAGGTAGACAACCTTTGAACACCCCATTTCTTTATATACTCCATGGAGTTTTGGCCACTGCTGGATCAAACTACTGCAAAGCAGGGAGGCCAATCCGTGACCCCAACCAAAATATTATAAACAGAGAACTGTAGAGGCAGAGATGCTAAGCAATGAGCCAGAGCCTTGGATCAGCACACAAAGGATGGGGGCCTTTGCTATCGACAAAAGTGGAGACAATTTTTTGCTGCCCTACAAGATTCCACTAGGCGTGGATGGCACTGATTTGGCTTATTAGTAGTTACGGGGGTCCCCCTTTGAAGAGACAAAGAAGAATACAAGGACCCCTCATCCACCCTCATACATAAAGTCCTTACTAACTGTTATAAAAAAAAGAATAAACGCAAACTTTCTTTTGGTGTTACTTGGGGGGGACTTTTAATAAAAGATAATCGCCTTTGATTGGACATCGAGGTTTCAAACCGATCGACTGTGTCCATCTGGACATTAACTTCTCGTGTTAGCCTCTGAATTGTAGCTCACCTCATGATCTCGTGAGGTCCCCATAAAGAGTCAAGGTCCAAAACAACATTTCTTTTGACCAAATAACTCGTGACAGGGTTTCAATGAGAATCCCGTGAAACTTACTGAAACTACAAAACTCTCTGACCATATTAATTGAATGCCTTATAAAAAGAATTTACCACCTCGACCGTAAATTTCAGTTAGAAAATTCATGTCGCACGTATGGCATCATCTCACTACAGAACAACGACTCATCTCAATGGAACTATTTAAATACCTGGGGACAGTCCCATCAAATTTTAGGTGGCCAGACAATTATTAATGTGGTTAGAAGCACCTTAAGTCGCCTTTGTGCGGCGAAATTTTCAAGAAACAGGCCTCCCAGTGGCAGACGGCCCGCACAGTGGATAACCCAGAGACCCCACAACTCCTGCCGATAGACACGCGCTTCATACGGCTTCGTCAACCTCAAAGGAATCACCCTTGCAACTGCGCGTTCCACCACAATCCAGTCAATGTCCAGCACTCGTCCGAATTTAGATACAAACGGTCCATTAAACCTACTGCTCGAACTCTGACTTTTGGGCTAGAAAGACCCTACAGAGGCTTGTTCCTTACCGGACCGGGCCATCGCCCAAACCACTGCAGTGGGCAACCAGCATCGTCAATGAAACCGTTGCAATGAAACTGAGACGTGTTTGGTTAAGTGATGAATCATTTTTTTTGTGCTCCCAGCGACAACGATAGACGAGAAGTAGTTTTTTACCACAGAGTTTCCCATGAGTCGCTACGCCCAAACACGTTTTTTATGAGGCCTCCTCCCACAATGGTTGTGGAGGTGTACTATGTGGGGGGGGGGGGTTGGGGGGGGGGGCGGGGGGGGGGGGGGGAATCAACCTTCATAGGAAATAAGTGACCTTGGTTCAATAATTGAAGGACCCTGAATGCCCAAACGATTACGGGTCCGCTTTGAAATTTCTTTACGTGTCCTCGTAGCGATGAAAATCCCTTCGATAACTTACCTTAGGTACCCCCATGCACACAACAATAAGTATTTCATATCGATGGTCACAGGGCTATGCAACGACTTCGACCCGACATTTTGTGGATACACTCACCACCCAGTTCGATCGCTGACAATCAACGTCCCAGTACCATTCCGCTATCCAGCCATTTTCAATCTAGACAATGAACCCCCAGCCAATGCCGAGAACACAGTTCAAATGTGGATGAACTACGTTTGCATTCACCATGCGAGGTAACAGACGAATAAACTCTAGCGCTGTTGAGTAGAGAGATTCAGACAGAAATAAGCCCTCGTACGCGAGGAGACGTTGAGTGCCTTCCAGCCCAATTCTCCCTAACAGTTTGTCCTCTTGCACTTGCGGGAAGGAGGTGTGGCAGCCATCCCACAACAACAAGATCCAAACGCTAATCGGAATCCATGTCCAAGGAGGATGTCGTGTCTCTGATAAGGCCAGAGTAGGCCATACACCTTACTGAAACGGAGGCCTCAGATCCCCGCAAAGGAATGAAAAGTCCAAACCAAATTTAATGAATCACATTTTTATTGTTAAAGTCTGAACGTTTCTATCATGCCAAGAGTGAAACATTAAACTCCGTAAAATAAAATTTTTGGTACAAATTTTGAAATTTGGTTGTCCATTACCACTGCAAAATTATGTTTGCTTTTCATGTTTTTTAACAGTATAAGATATCTGAGGTATAGTGTAAAATGGGGCCTTGCAAATTTGATCCATTTCAAACAATTGCCATATAAACCACAACTGCTTACATACATGCCAACCCCCTGGAGATCTTAACAAAATACTTTACCAACCAAATCTATTTTTAAAAAAAACATACCAAGACAACGAAAAAATCATACAACAGAGACCCTGAAAAACAAAACATATCTTAAAGAATTTTTAAATTATGTAAAAATATTTTTCAATCAGAGTGGGACTAACTTTATAATGGATACATGCGCCGCCGTTTGCCTTTTTTAAAAGTAATAAATTCGTTCTTTCAGTTGTTTTTAAACCCCCAACAACAAGTGTCGATGCAGTTTGTTTAACTACTGTAAAACGAGGATCCTCTCGCATCAATAAAAAAAAAGGCTGCTTGATTTTATTGATTGATTTTTTTATTCACGTGTGAATTCTATTCATCTCATTGAGAAATCCTCATAACTAGAAACTACTGGGGCAAATAGGATTGTTGAGAACCCGCTTGTGTCAATGTATGTATGATATGTATGTGTGTTGCTGTGTGGTTTTGTGAGGGTTTGGTGTGTAAATAATATATATATATAATAAATATATAAGTATATATAAGTATATATATTTAATAGTTACTACTATATTACATAATGTATATGTATTAGATAAACTTTACTTGATAGCATATTAGTCAAACCCACCATCTAAATTTCAGAGGTAAAGTGAAATATTAAGCTAGTAAGAACCATGAAAGCATTATGTTAAGGAGACAGAGGATCCCTATAAATAAAAATAAGAGACATGAGCAAACCCCCCTGGAATCATCACTAATCCCCGCATTTTGAGGACACATAGTCTTACTTTAAAAAGTGCATAGTAAGTGGTCCCGATTAATCAAAGAGTAATTCGTGCTTGAAAAACCCGTAATAGAAGCTAGTGAAAAACCACTCATTGTTAGCTGGGCGTTGGGTCGTTGTCATAATTTTTTTTTTTTTTTCACGGCAGTCATTAATATACAATATCCCCCCCCCCCCCGCTAAAAAAATTAATGTATACCATTTTTAGTAATCCCCCCTCAACAACACTAATTTGACAACCCTTTTCACAGCCCAAAAGGAAAACCCCCCGCAAAATTGTCTCCCACCCACTCCACCCCTCCTCCCTCTCTCCGCCCGCCCCGATCGGACTCCTCCCCCCCCCTCAAAGTCCACCCGGTCCCCCCCCCCATCAAATAGTAAAATTATATCTTAATTTTTTTTACATTTTAATACAAGGACGTAGAGATTGTTTTTTTTTTATATTCTTTCCACCCCCCCCCACCCCCTTGTCACTTCCTAACATTAGTTCCTATTTGTCCACAACCTGGATTGAAGAATTAACTCAAAACGATCGATTTAAAAATAGCTCATGATTAAATATGTTGTATGTTCCATACATCCTTTGGTTTTTGCATGAGAAATCTTTTATGGCTCTGCCAGAAAACCGTCAACACACTTGGCCACAAAATATCTAAACAACCCTAAGTAATCCCGTAATAAGGGGGACCCACCACAAATGTTACCCATCCATTGCCACCCCCTGAAATGAAAGGTCCTCGTTTCTTGCTCCCACAAAATTCACAATTCCAATTTTATAGTCACACAAGCTCTAGTAAGTTCTTGCCTCAAATCACTTTTTTCAACCTTGCCGCCCACCCCGCCTCATAGCCCTAAGTCATGGCGGACATCGGCACCCACTTCCACCTCCCCCAGTATACCCCCCTTCCAAACATGAACACCTTAAATGCTTCGATCTCTAAAGTCGTGGTAGTTGTAAATGCTAGCAGTATATTCATAACTAGTGCTAGATGCGCACCCCATAGACGAGGGAGATTAACACACATATACCATCTCGAACCATACTATCTGTTCTGAACACACAGTGTCGTGCCCGATACTTAAATGTTAGTGCACGTTCGCTTCTCACCATACAATCCAATACTCCCAAGCGATTCAAAACACAATTCCTAAGTCGGAACTCATCCATAGAGCGCCCCGTCAATTATGACTTTTCTGAGTGGGAGGCGAGATGTCAGTCATTACCGAATTACCGGCAGGATACACGTTTGCTAGGGGTGGATGATATGTAGAATACGGTTGTATGCAAAGAGTTGATTAGAAGACGATATGTAAACCGTTGATACACATTCTAAGCTGGATGCTTCGGAGTTCTTATCAGATCTCATTACGACCCCTGCGTGGTCGTTACATCTACTCTGTGAGACTACCCGCGAGAACAATAAAACTGATGTGAGAAACCCTTTCACACAGAAATCAGTCAAAGGCAGGGACATTGGGGGGGGGGGGGCACGCCCGTACGTAGGGGGTCCTCTGACCGTCTTTCTCATTATCATCAAGGTGATCAATTGCGGCGTAGATACTACACTTCAGCAATACATCTTAATACTCACTCGCTAAAAGGTTCCGTAATCTATATTGTTTCGGGGTGTTAACCCAAGTTATAAAGCACCCTATTCAGGGATGTTTCCTATCTTCAATGACTGCTATTTCGGATCATTTATGGGTATTACTACGGCCGTCTAATTCATCTGCACAGCCATGCACTAGTACCGCTTAGTGTAAGAATAAATGTTGAGCCTGTTACTGGTTCCGAAGGTTCAGAATCGGTTTTAGAAAGTACCTGCCAAGGGGTGCTAAAAAGAGAAGATTTGTATATCCAGACCAACTGACAGCTCCGGTATACCACATAGGAATCGTGCCTTGGGGGGGTGGTGTTGCAACGATGAAATGTATCATCGCAAGACGAGATAAGCCAGGTCTTTCACTCCAGGATCTGAGATAGATGACACTTACGTAAAGCAACGTTGACTCAGGGGGTGAGGGGGGGGGGGGGGGGGGGGGACCTCTGTCATTGAGGGTAATATATGAATTTTGGTTGACTCCCCTAAACTGGGGGGGTGACATGGAGTCAAGCGAATGTTTAAATACGTTCAGGCAGTCCACTGTGTGAAAGTAGAAGTAAAATTGCCATTTACAGGTTTTGCTAAACCCCTCACTACCCCCCACTACATACCATGGTGGACCCCCCGCTGTGTTGATAATTAGTAGGAATATAAATTCGTCTGTACTGGAGGCTCCACAAAGGATTACACCTGGGGAGTGGAATGGTTGAGTGTTAATGTGGGTTGTAGGGATGGGGATTATTGGACAGGTTGTGTGGTGGAGGTTTCAATTTATACACTATGTTACCAGGAGAACCCCGCAGGGGAAATAGGAGTATTGAGAGGTAGTGTATTAACAGTGAAATAGAAACTGGATAGGGTGTTGATTTGGGATGATATATTTAAAATGTAGATTTAAAAAAATTCCAACAAATTTCGCGATCTTACATCAAATTTACAAAAGCATCCCACCTTCTGAGAAAAGTGCCAAAAAAGGGGCCACGGTAGCTCCCCAGTCCTTTCCCATATGCCCCTTCAGCCCCCCCATTAACCAACACTACTAACTACAAGAAACAGGTCTTTAAAAAACATGTAAAAATGCCCAATAAGGACATACCGAAATTTCTATCTAAACCAGTGTCTAACACCTACCCCCCCCTGAATCGTACAAGAGAAATTTTAACGCAGAACCTTTTGAAGACCTTCGTGGGACAACCACGTACACAACCTTTTACCGACATAAAATTTTGGAAAACACTGAAAATTATGACAACCAACTGGCTATATACACTTTAATTTAAACTTATATAGATTAAGCTCTGGTAGAAACGGCAGGACTTGCTAACCCAAGAATTACTGTTTATGTTCGTTTCCCCCTTCCCCCCCCCCCCCCACTTTTTTAATAAAAATAAAAAAAATGGCAAACAAAAAAAAAAAAAAAAAAAAAAAAAAAAAAAAAAGGGTGGCCTGGACAGTCATGAAATCATTATCTGGCTCATAAAAAATTCCCTATTTTTTTTCCCCTTCCCATATTCCCTTGCCCCTCCATTACTCCTTGTATTTGTATAATTACCTCCCACCTCCACAACAAAATTTGCTCCCGGAAATGAGAATGTATAGACTAAAAACACGGGTCAGTATGCCCCCCAAATAGGGTTTCCACCACCGTTATGGGTCAGCCCTTTATAATGGGGTACCCCCTCCTGGCAACAAGATGGTAAGGAAATCCATGAGAGTCACAGAGGACCAAATCCCTCCCATTTTTAGGTTCTGCACTAATTTAAAATAAAACCCCCCCCCAAAAAAAAAAATAAAAATTCAAAAAACAAAACAAACCAACAGTAAGCCATTATATAACCCCAACAACAAAAAATTTCTAACAAATGAAAAAAACCTGGGAAAACCCCCCCCCAGGCAATGACCCAAATATATATAACCCCCTTACCATTGCCACCGAACAAAGCAGAAACATGTTTTTATCCTATGGCAAAAAAACGACCACTGCGGGGACCAATACCCCACCACGACGAAGCTCCATTGACCCCCCCCCCCTGCACTGGCGGCGCTGGTTGAATTCCTGAATCCATGAGGCTGACAGACATACTTACGTGGGGGGGGGATAGTTGACCCAGTGAGTGGCCCTCCAGAAACTCTTTTTTGAAGTAATCGAAGCATGGAGTCTTTTACTGCACGTCACCACGGAAAGTTAAGAAAGAGTGGGCCCAATTACCGCCCCCCCCAATATGTTTGCCCTCGTGCTGATGCCCTCCCGTTCCCCTCTAAAAAAATATAAACAAAAAAAATAAGATATATAGGTATACCCCCCATGCCAGTGTAAATATCTGTTTCATAATAATGTAATAAAGGATACAATTTAACAACAAAACCAGGTCCCCCAGGATCCCACATCCGGCACCCGTCCTCCTTCCACAGTCGAGGCCCTCAGGTGACGGTACAACATTGGCTCTTTTCCTAGCTTAGAAACCTCCCAAACCAGTAATTGAACAACTCAGTAACTTACTATACCAACTTACACACATAGAAGAAATATATTAAAAAAATTAATACCAAAGTCCCAAAATTCCAACTATTATATTTGAATAAACTGTTTACATTAACTATTTGATCATTATATATATGGGATAGCGATGATTCTCATGAGTACACATGTGTAAATACTCTGAATCAGGAAAAATCTCTAATGTAAAAAGAAACACTCAATCCATATTATAGCTTCAACATCATAAAGAAATAAAATTCTGAGGATTCACCTTATTGTTAAAACTGAACCTTAGTTTGTAAGACAATTGGTCCCTTATATAGTTAGTTAACACTGGATGGTTGTGTGATTGGACCACAGGTTTGTAAAGTGTTTTAGGTGAAATAAATTAAATTGTTTATCCCTGTCTGTTTTGTTTGAATGTGACTTAGCAATCACTCTCATGCATTTAGCATTAACCCTAGACATTTAATATTCAATCAAATATTTCCGAATAATTATCGACTGATGTATATGTCATGTGAGTAATCAAGCATAATGTTAGTCTGTAATACACTACACTCTCTATTAGATATAGAATATGCCTTCACAGCTGATCCTCATGACAGTACACTAAGGTCCCTCTATGAAATATTTATATCAACATCCCACTTCAACCTACAAATACTTGACGGAGGTCTCGCCGGTCTTGGATAATTGAATCTTATCTCCTATTAAAATGGTAATATTGGGGAAAATCACTTCAGGAATATAAGGGGAATTAAAATTGTGGATATCCTTATGGGTCGGAATTGACGATATAAAGATGTGGATGGCGTGCTTTTTATTTAGCGGTTGAGCTCATCAGTGGTTTAATGGTCCATAAGAGTGAATATTGGTCCCAGAGATTAACATTGTGGGTCAGGACGATATGTATAAGGTGAAGATTTAGACCCTATGATAGGACCAATGTGGCTGGACCTGGCCCCAAGTTTCGGATGCTGCTTGCTAGTTAGCAGACTGCAAAAAGGAGTAGTATTAGGATATGGGGCCAGGCAAAGTTATGTAGGTATGGCCTTATGTCGGACATACGGAGAAATGTAGACGAAATTTAGATTGAGAAGCGCGCGAAAGACAAGGACTGATGTAGATGTATGGAAAACAGGAGGAGCCGCAAGCGAAGTGTATATATTGAGAGCGAGAACCTACAAGAATTTGGACGGGGATGCAACTGTGAATCAGGAATCTGAGAGATGACAATAAAGATGGTTGGCCAGATTGATGCTACAAAGAGGCTAAAGCATTGGGAAGCCGAAAGGAAAGAAACGACATTAGCTGCAGAAAGAGGAAGAGAAGAAATTTTAGCTGCAGAAAGGGGAAGACAAGGAGATTTACAGCTGTGCAAAGAGGGAAGGCAAAAAAGGAGGAGAAGAAGATTAACAAAGGGAACAAGTGAAAAGTATTTATACGAATAAAGGTAAGTTTTGAGTTTCAAGGGTCAAGCTTCCTGAAAAAAAAGTGGTGGCCGAGTTCCCCCTTATGCCCCTAGATTGCTAACTTGCTAGTCAGTTGAGCCTACAACCTCAGCTATGAATCTTTTCATTAGAATTCCATCTATAATGTTTGAGAATAGACTAGTCGCTGACGGATGATATTAGAAGCTCAAGCTACAGCATATTCACCAAATAGTGTAAGCCGAACGTATTAGCTAAACACATCGTATGGGGGGATAGAGAAGGGAGGGGGAGAAAAGGTGGATGCTTAAAGTTATATCTCAAGGGCATCGTCTTGGGTGCAAGCTTTTGAAGATTTATTTGCCAAAAATGAGCAGAGTAGGTATGATCAGGAAAATTAAATGACATGCTATAAAGCTAGGCTCCCTTTTTGTAAGATATAAATAACTAACACAAAAGACTCGCATAATTTCTCATTTAAATAGGAAGGTATCCAAATTTCAAGGCAATATGCCTAAACTCGCGTGTCGACGGGTTGAAAAAACCTATTTCACTCCTATTTGCTCATGCCCAGCCTGGTTTAGAAAAGACTATAGACTTTGAGAAATGGACTCTCTCTTCGACGTGGGGGGGGGAACATATACTCCCATTGATTCCTTAAGGGGAAATTCGGTAGTCTCTTTTAGATGAGCAATTATAGATGGAGGGGAGTACGCATGTGGGTCTCAGATACCTGCAAGATCTGTGAAAGTTTTAACTTCTCTCATGAGATAACAACTGGCTACAGCCCAGTCAAGGAAGCTACCCCCAAAAGCCACGCAAACATTACAGGAACGCTAGGATTTTCGAGTTTTGCTAACAACGATCCAAATTGTTGCTTTGAAATGGTATCAAGCAGCCATCAAAGCAGATGGGTAAGCATGGTAATAAAATATGAAAACAAGTGGATTACCAAAATTATTTAAATGAGATCCTACGGGACAGATCCACAGGAACAAATGGTAATGCACTAACAATTTGCTGAATAGGCCATCTCGGTAGCGACAATCAACAACAAGGTACAGAGCACCCCAGGTTTGATAGGGCCCACATGTAGAATAATAAGTCTATAAAAAAACCCACAATTTCGATGATTGAAGGAAATATGATGAACAGACAAAATCTATTACAACCCAACTGTGGGAGAAAAAGGTGGTGGTTAACGAAAATTTGTAAAGGCATGATACACATTCATGGACCACTGTACCCCATTTGTTACTGAAGGAGTAAAGATCCTTCATTATTGTGCACATAGCTAATGGACCAATCTGGGCGAGAAAAAGGAAATCGTGTAAACAGGACAAGAGAGGTTCAAAACCTGAAGGAACCTACTCAGAGAACCTTACAACAACAAACCAATCCCCCTCCAGTGTGTTGGAAGATAATGTCACTCCTGTAATGGTGTCCCAACTATAGTAGACGGTGCTTTTAATTATGATTAACACTGCGGATTTAGATATACGGATTCCGTTGTGAAGTTCTCACGTTGGTCCAGGCCGATAAATACACCACAGAAGAAACAGGAGTTGGAGATTCAAACTGCAACCAAATGACAGTAGCTTACAATGACACTTCCCGTCTTTCTACCTACATTCAGAATTGCAACGCTAGTCTTGAGTTATTATTACCACCACCCACCCTGGGCCTACTCCAGGATGGATTGTCAACTACCTCGCTACATTCTAATTATCACAACTTCACGTCACCTATCTAGGACAGATAGCACTGTCATATTTTTTTTTATCCCCCCCACCTGCGTATCCTGGACATAACCAACTCTTATTGTGATTGTAACACAGATCATTCCCACTATCTTCAAAACCCTTATAATAACTCCCCTAGGCACACACTCACATTTAAACTCCGCTACACCCACCCCCCCCCCCCCCCCCCCCCCCCCCCCCCCCCACCCCCCCTGAGTGTCCTTATAATGCATACTCACTCCCTGTGTCATAATTCCCCCACCCTCCCCTATCGTCCGTGAGGAAAGACACACCCCCCACTCCCCCCCCCCCCCCCCCCCTCAACCCCCCCCCTCCCCCGCCCCCCCCCCCCCCTCTTCCCAAGGTTCAGGGTTATCCCCCCCCCCCCCAGAAATGGTCCGGGAAGGATCCCATGCACTCACATCACACCCCACAATCACCATCACTCGGAGGCGTGCGAGCACCCCCCCATTAAATCTCACCCTCTATTTTTCTTATTATCACACCCCCGGTACCCCCCACCCCCCCCACCCCCCCCCTCCCCCTGAGGACCCCCCCCCCCCTTTCCCTTTTTTGTGTTATAGTTCTGATTTCTAATTTCCACCCCATCCCACCCCCCACCCCCCCCCCCCACCCTCATCTGGGTGCCCCCCAGGTTTATATGATACGAGAACAAGGGTGAATTATGTCGGATACTGACTGGCTCTAGAATTCCAATTGGTCTACGCGACTAGCCCAGCCTGTACTGTGCCTGCACCGCGATCGATTCATGTTGTAGGAACTCGTACAAAGTAATGTTCGGTAATCTAGGGCCATGCAGAATTTCCCCATCACGTGGTCATATCGGCGAGATAAGGGTCAAATAGCGCAACAGGACAGCGCACGATAGCTTGTCACTAATCTTCTGGCCAGGACAGCAGTAGGACATAACTGAAGATATCAACGACGATTTAGTGTAAAGAATCCTGTCCCTGACCAGTAGCCCCAACTCATTCGAGAAGTAGCCTGCGAAATAGCATACTATATAAACGGATAACCTGCCGATATGCTCCAGCAACTCTGGGGGACAGGAAATGCGCCTCCATAGTGCGGATAAACTCCTTTATGAGTGCAGTTTGCCGTGGATTCTCTTTGGTGGGACCTCTCACCCGAACCAGAGAAGAAGGCAACAGCTACCTTCTGACATACTGGTGGACACATGGTGATCTTCTAAAAGATGGGGGAGAGGCTTCCTACCCACAGAATTATTTCGTCCTACACTCCAAGCGGTTACGGAAGCTTCCTCCGCCTAACCAACAAAATATCAATACGATAGCGATAATATGTTATTCACCCCAGGAATCTTTCCCAGGTGCTCAAGTCCACCAAACTACTCTCTTCCCCATTATGTTAACACTGTTGTGTTTTCACTCCTTATCATCCCACGAGAGTGTGAAAGCAGCGGTCCAAAAGTAGGCGCTAGAAAAGCGCAAATCTCCTACACCCAGACCCCCAATCATATAGCGCGAGCTGTCAAAATCACATCGAGAAGGAACAAAGTTTCTCAATCATCGTATGCATATTCTCAACGATGGGGCGAGGTTAAACACCCCGACCACAAAACGAATATGTATCCAAAATCCCTGCGAATTCTGGCAAACCGAAGGACAAACCATCCTTACTTACTATAAATTTCTGCGAAAAGGAATACGCGAGCCAAACTCACAATAGCGTCACTAACTTCGAAGCGCTGTTTAAGAACGTGGACAGATGAAAAAGGCAGAGGAAAAATATTTTACATCCTCATATCCAATTATGAAATTGATCTTAAACACTACACGATGCTCACTTACAGCTCTGTTAAAAAAACTGCGGCTGTGAAAATTGCCAATGAATAATTTGGGAAACACGCCCAGGCAAGAAACAATGCCAATAACCGCCCCCCCCCAAATACTAACCAGAGACAGCTTAAAGAACAGAAGATTTAGTAGGCTGCGTGGGAGAATGGTACTGGCTTCTTCTGCCCGGTATCCAGAATAAGTTTACAAATTGGATTGGCAAGGTCCATATAACCAACGGTTATTTTTTCCTAGAGAAGGGTGTCTAGAACCAATTATAAGAGATAAGGATACAGTAAAGGAGGTAACTGACGAAAACAATTTCAAATCATGTGAATCGCCTGAAAAAGCACAAGATATTTTGAAAAAGTAAGCAAAATCAAGGAAGAGACCTCACATTTTGACCTGTCCCATCGCCATGGAGATGAAAAAGGAACCACTTACATCATATGGAATTATCCATTACACCCTGTGAGACAGGCGGCACAGATCTGAAAATCAATACATACAAACAATTTAACTGAAACCAGATTGTCTATCCTCATAAGAAGAGAAGAAGTTTATCTAATTTTTATTTTTGGGGGGGGGGGGGGGGGGGGGGGGGCAAACCCGTTTCGTCTAGATAATTCATGAGGCAGAGAGAGTGTGTTATTTTTTAGTAACAATGACACGGGACCAATGTGGTCGAAATACAAAGTTATTCGCTATATTGAGTGTGATATGACAAAGTAAAGGGGTAATACGTGAATTTTCGTGGATAGAAATCCCCGACACTTTGCGTCCCCGAGTACTGGAAGGAATCTCAGCTATTATCGGCCTTCCGTGGTTATCTTTGTCATAGGGAGGGGATTGATTACAAAGTGAGCTGTTTTTGAGAGAATGGAAACAGCAATTGTTAGAATACTACTATATATATATAGATGATGAAGCAGAGGGAACGACGAGAGGAATTTAGTTTGTCACACAGGTAATCGTATTCATATAGGTGATATTTTTTTTTTGCCGGATTGCGGTTGTTACTCTTTAATGGAAACCCTCCTGGAGACATAAGACTACTGTATATGATTACCGGAGACTGTGAATGGCTATTCACAGAAGTGACAGGGGTAGTCCATTGCCGGATACAAATCAGTTTTGTTTTGCACCAGACTAAAATTAAAGGCTATATATTTATCTTCGCAAAAGTGGAAATCTTGATAAACAGGATTATACTATCAGATACCAGTAAAGCCAGAGGTTAGACCTATACCCCCCTAAGCATTTAGTACCTTCAGAATGACACAAAATGAAGTTTAAATAGATTGTCCATTTGGAGATTAAAGGAATGCTGCCCTAGTAGTCTTCTCTAGAATGAATGAGAAAAGTATATTGTGTAACACCCTTCCTGAAAAATCCCCCCCCCCCTCAGGTATCACAAATTTTTATGGATGATATCCTTATAGCAAACAGAAACATATTTGAGAGCAACATTGACCTCTAACATGAGCAATTTAAGTTCGACCTTAGGTAATGCGAATTCTTAACAGCCCCTAAGCCAACCAATGTTGCGTTTGAATTGTAAAATGAAATGGAATTCCCCTTGGGACACACAAGTATTTTTATCCAGGGAAACATGAACCCTGGACCGCCAAAGAATTTTTTAAGAGAAACTACAGAATAACCGCCACTAGACCACGACAAACCCAAAGAAAAGGAACGTGAAAAGAGATCCCTTTTTGTCCCCCCTACCATTAATGGTTGTTTATCTTTTCCTAACCTGAAAATTTTAAATAAATCAAAAAACTTTAATTTCCATAGGTTGGGCCACCTTTTTAAACCCGGATTTTTTAAAACCACGTAAAGGACAATCCAGATCGAAATTACATGGACCACCACACAATGGATGGAAATGGCCTTACCAAGAATTGAAGGAAAAGCTCCACAAGTAAAACCAATTTTTTTGAAAAAAATTACCCTGACTTAAGTCAAGAAAATTTCCCCCCCCATAAGTAAACGGATGCCTGCAGATAAGTAATATCGGGGTTAGGTTGCTAACTATCTCTGCTACTAGATATCCAGATGCATTGGATGCGGGGAAATTAAGCCCTACCCAAGTGGCCCATAATGCTTAGCAAGAAACAGTTGAATAAAGCTGAAATCAACTACTCAACTAGCGAAAAGAATGTCTTGCAGTAATAAGAGAGTGCCCGCGATAAAAGAAATTCAATATTTTTTTATACTTAATATGGGGTAAAGGCATTTAAGTTTGCAAAACGGATTCACAAAACCCTATTCGACTACCGTTTTCATTAACCTCCGAACAGGCCCCCTAGACATGAGATACCTTCTAGATTTACTCCGTTGGTCTTTGCTTTTTCTGGCTCCACATCAAATGAGTTTTTTTGTCACATTAGGAGGTCATATAAGGTGGAACTAAAAACAAAATCATTTTGGGAGCAGCGATTTTTTAAGCCGCACATCACGTCATGGGTGATGAGAAAATCACCCTAAACCCCAGGAAAATAATAAATAATTTCTCTATGTGGTTATTATAGAATTTATCATGACTATGGACATATAACGATCCCCCTAGTTTATGAAGTGGGTAGGGGATATTATGTCGTGGAGAAGATTCTAATCCCTCAGACTATAATATAAATTAAAACGTAAATCGTAAAGCCTATCAAAAATAAAATTCAATTAAAGGAACGAAAGATGGTAAAAGAACAGTGCCTGTAGACAATGGACCTGTACTCCGGATTCCCTAGTTTTCTATCCTGCGTTTGCACTAATTTGGTAAAACGTTTCCACGTTGAATGGAGTATAAGCCTTCTGCAGCATATAAACGGGTTTCGCACGATAAACACGGGTAAAAACGTGTATGTTTTCTAGATGTGAAAAACCTTGAAGATATCGAAAGCATTGACCCTATATTTTACATATTTCATCATAACAACACTTCTACATTTTAATCCTCTACTCGTTATACCCGAATTTACCAAAAAACGAAAATGGACAGATTAGAATTAGCGAATAGGAGAGAAGGGTGGGGCTGGAGAAGCGGAAATGGGCCATGCTACACTAGCCCACATGTCTCGCGCTAATACACCACCTATTTACTGCCAATCCCGCGTTGTAAGGCCCACATGCGATCATAAACTTTATTTTCTCATAGTCGACGTGATATAAAAAAAAATACGCTTACAACATACGGAAGTTAAAGGTTTAAACAAAAAACCTGAAGAAAAATACTTCTATTAGAAATATGACATTATACTGAATACATCTACAGTTCCCCTGAAATAGTACAGGGACACCCTAGTCCCAGAACAATTGAAACTCCCGGTAAAAAACAAGTATAAGAACTATCCAGGAGGTAAGAAGACACATGCATCATTTTGAAACGCATCCATGTAGCTCGCCTTATATAGTTATTATATTGAAATGCGTTATACGGCAGGACCTTTGCTGTACAAATAACTATGTTAAGTGTTTATCGCAAATTAGTTAGGAAATACATAAAATTATAGCAAAGAAATATTGAGGGTGTACAGCTCAAAACAAAATGCTATCGCTCAGTGGCGTGTTTGAACCCCATTGTATCGGGGTTTCAGAAAAGTACATTATACCAATTTTGTATAACATTAGGTCATGTTAATCCTTTTGATTGGATAGAAGTACATGTCAACGGCTAAATACACCGATAAGTGGGCTACAATACTATTTTTGTATGTTTAGGGGAGACGGATGGGGTACTCTTTCATTTCCAAAGTTGTGTAAACATGGTCGATATGTTTGACGCCTAATTTTAGTCAATTAGAAGCGTCAGTTTAGCCAACATTTTCAAATTAGACCTGGACTGCAAGAATACCAGTGCCGTTGAGGCAGTCATATTTTATCTGAAATAAAAAGCCTGGAAACGCAGATCCGAAAATGTGCTTCTATTCTTTTGAGTCATACGATAATGTGTAACTAGTAATTAGAATGATGTGGTTAGGCCCTTGGAAATATTAGCTCCATTTTTTAATGAATATGAACTGTAATCTTCCGGGATACATCTTATGTAAAAAAATGTACTATGAACAGTGGCGGTTCAGTAGGGAACCAGTGAGATAAGCCTATATTAGTGCTCTCCCAAATCTGAAAAGAAGGTTGTCGGAGAAAACGTAAAAATGATCGGAATTTGTGGCCAAATCATTTGCCAGTCCATGACTGAACTATCTTATTGACTAGAAAGACTAAGTGCTGGGTCCATATTGCAGCGGCGTCGTAACTCTAGGTCGAGGAGTTTACTGGTGTTAATTGTTTCTGGATGAATGTGGCAGTGGCCTACGGTCTGAATCAGTGATTTCGTGATTGTATTGTGTTCCGTCTGGTTATACGATTATAAACGACTTCGTTATGTAAGATAGAGATGTACAGACTTAACTGGTTTAGGGGGACCGCTGGTCCTAAGGATATTGAGCTGAACTTCTGGTCTTGTTGCTCTTTGGTGAATCTAGAGGTTAGACAGGCCTCATTGCGAGCTGTCAGACCATGACAGTCGCGGTGTCTCCTCAAGAAAAAGGGAAGTAATTCGACGCATGAAGGAAGTCTTTCTGCCCGCAGTCCAACCCCGAAAAGTGTAAGAAATCTCAGTGTAGCCCAAGAGGGAAGCCTTTCAACATATAAAGTGTCTCTCACCGCCCCCCCTCTGATATTTCATAGTAAAAAAACATGAGGGACCATAAACACTTGTTTATAATTGAAAGGAACGTAGAATCTTTTCCCCACATCACTATTTCACCCAAACGATTAATCAAACACTTTGAAAGTCATGATGACAATTAACACACATAGCTTGGACAAACACACCAAAACCCGTACTTAACTCCAATATGTACTACTTCACTAACAGAACACACATAAGACTCTAACATGGATTTATAGTTAATATAATTGTCAGCTACAAGGTATTATTAATATTGATATAAACATTCTGTACATAATATTTGTCGTAATTAAATTTGATTGTGATTACCTGGTTTATTCTCACTTTGTACTAGAATCAGGCTTATATTATTTTATTAGTGATAGTAATTTAATACATCTATATTCTGAACAACTTTTACCAGTGAACTATTTAAAGATTGGTCCCCTTTATAGAGTGTTACATGTGTGTGAAATTTGGTCGTCATAGGTGTTGTCAAGTGTATGTGGAAATAAATTAAATTTGTTTTATTCTTGTCTGTTGTTGTTGTGACCTTACACTTCATCAATTTACATTAACCCCTAGACATTAAATCGTATTCCATCACAGATTATTCCAGAATACAGTTATATTAACGATTGTAATAATGTATGGTAGCAAGAAAGGTTTATCTGTAAATACACCTATACCTTTATTAAGATACATTACTCTTCACAGCTGCACCTCAAACGTCAGATACAACTAAGTCCCCCTAAAATAAAGGTATTATAACATCCCACTAACTCACAGTTACACCATCACCCACCATAAAATCAATCAAAATATTATTCTGTCAGCTTAACGTGTTTTTTGCAATCTATCACAAGTTGCGCGTCCTCTATTCTTTCTATTCTTTCCCGTTTCCTTCCGCTTTACGTTTTTCAACTTCCATAAGCATAATTCACGACCAAATAATCTCCTGTGTCCTAATGTTTTCATTACTTTTGATTGTTTCTAAACCTTACAAAATTCAAGAAAAATTTTTATATCAAGATCGAAAGAAGAGTGCGAGCACCGCGCTGCCCTTATAACCTTCAATTAAAACAAGGAAAGTATATTCCGTATTTCCTAAAATTCCTAGTTTTTATTTGTTAATGCAAATTCCCCATTTCACAAAGAACTGAAACAAAATTAGAGGGGGCAGGAGTATTTCGCCTAGAGCCAAAGAAAGTGCTTCCGAATTCCAAACGTGGCCCAAATTTTTTCAACGCGCGCTTAAATGTAGCATCCGTCCGCAAAAAAGTTTTAAGTTTTAAAATAATAGAAGTGAATCACACTAAGAGTCACTGTTTTCAAGCTATAGGCTTTTATTTCATGAGGAATCAAATATACTAGTTGTACGCTCCGTCAAGCACGTGAAAGTCAAATCATGGCTATTGTAGGAGGTATCGTCCATGGCCCAATGACTATTGATACTGAGAAATTTACACAGGATTGGTGTAAAGAATATTGAACGGTAAGTGGTTAAGTCCATCTATTTGAATATAGTCAGCTAACGTTATACCTGTTTGCTGTTTGTATCTGATGCTGGTAAATGACCTACAGTTATAACTAATATATCCGCCCACACAGGCAGAACAACTGTAAGAAAGTCCCCTAACTTGTGTAAGGACGTGATCAAGGTTCTCCGATATCAGATTAGACCCACAGCTCCCACGACCGTCCATATTTTTCAAATACGTGTTAAGTTTTCCTGTCACACTTAGTAATAACTAAGTGCGTGACTGTTGGAGAGTTTAAGTCGTTTACCCACCGACAGGATCTACGTAGACACAAGATATCAGTGGATGGTTTGTAACACTACTGGTGACACGAGTTTTCATATGGGGTTTAATTCAAGTCACAACACAAATAGAATAGAAATACAACATAGAATAACCGTTCACAGCACAACACAAGATTGAATAAAGTACCACATAAGAAAACATGGCGCACACTGCAGCTACAATAGAATATCATAAAATACAAGGCCCTACGAAGTTACACCTATTAAAACTCAGCTCTATATAAGAAATCCTCCAATTAACAATCCCTCTCACAGGAGCTACTCATGATTCATGGCCTAAAGTACTCTTATTAAAACCACATGCGCTATAAAGAAATCCCTCAATAACAATCCCTCTCAACAGAGCTATCAAATCGATTCATGGCCTAAAGTACGGCCCCTTATTAAACCTCAGCGCATAATGAAAATTCCCACAATAAACAATTGCCTCACACAGAGCCTATCCAAGACTTCATGGCCCCTCGCAGAACTCCTTATTTAAACTCGCGCTCTATATGAAGGAAGTCCTCAATAACAATCCTTCTCACAGGAGCAATCATGATTTCATTGGCCTCTAAAGTAACTGTACAATACATGCAAGTTTATAAACACATCCACAATAATTAAACTGCAGATTTCATACAACGCTGTTACCCAACGAAAAAAATCCGTCGACATTTTTTAAATATTTACAGCTACTGTACAGGCATTTTTTCACAACTTCCCAAAAAACACATGTCCCCCCTTCCTTACCCGGTCAAACGCCCGGAACACTCTCCCAACGATAACACACTCGTCCCGCTCAAAAGCAGTCACCGAAGACTTTTCTCACGTTCACGTGACAACACAAACAATTGCGGGGCTAGCAGCGAGCCCTTCTCACACCCAACCCCAAAAGCAATACATAAGTAACTATTCAAGGCGCTTATATTTCACGCTGTCTGGTAATCTGTCCTCCTCGAAAAAAAACTAATCACCGAGATTAGCTCTTCTGAAAATAATTCGATAGCTAACAACCAGGGCAACTAAGTGCTATAACTCAAAATCTATTTCAACTTGTCTGAACATACTCCAGTTTTACTTCCCCTTACACTAAAAACTGTTCGTTACATCTTTACCTCACCTCACCCCAGAGGAAAAAAATTGATTCTATCAATTTTTTGACAAATACATTCCCCAAAAACCAAAAAAAAAAAAGATTAAGAGGACAAATGAAACTCCTAAAAACTATTGCGTATATAAGAATTACTTTAAGTTAAGTTATAGAAAGTATAAGACATGAGTTCTATACCTAGCGTAATAACTATCGTAGGGGCTAACATTAAGCATTAATGTGAAATGTAAAAATTGATGAAGTATCCAAAATGTTAATCAATTTAAGCATAGCCAAAGAAATTATGCAGTTTTACAAAACCAAGGTTATAGTGAAATACACAAACAATTAGAAAATATAGGAAACAACCACGAATAGTACAAGAAAAGGACCGAAGATCAAGATCAACAAACGAAAAATAAAACTGATCCGTAATAATCAAAGGTCAGTAAGTATGAAAATTCAGAATAATGAGGAAAAAACAATAATATGGTTACAGTATCCATAACAATTTGCTTGTTATTACTGTTACAATATTGACAAAAGGATAAGTCAAACAGCGTGGTACTTTTAGGTAGGGGGGGTTAGGGTTTAAGCTGACTCAGAAGTCACTTGTGGATTAAACGTTTCTAGATACGGTATATTAAGTGGGGTATGCATACCATTTAAAGTAGACAATACACTAGAATGAAAAGGTATTGAAGGTGGAAGCGAAAGAAAGAAGATCACAAGTAGTATACAAGGTGAAACGAATGAAAGTGAAAACGTCGTATAATAATGCACGAGAATGTAAACAAAAAAAATGAAACCAGATACTGAAATGAAAGACAGATAGAAAAGCAAGGGAAAATGGTGAGACTGAAGGATAATAGTTCAACAGATAGGACCAACGAGGAGAATGACACATTTGGCAAATGTATGGTGAATATGTGCGAGAAACGTTTTTTTGGATGTAAAAATATATAGGGCGTAGTAAACAATTTGTAGGGATTTCACTTCTTATTCAGACATCGTATTTCAACAAATTGCATAAAGTAACAAACAGGGATCGGTAAGAATCACAAAAGAAAAATGAACGAGAAGTATTTTTTCCTATAACTAATAGTACTACAAAAAGTAGTTTATTAAGGCTAAATTAGACAAAAACATAAATCCAGGCGTGTATGTTTAAAGTCAAGTTATAATGAAAGTGTGAGGTAATGAATATATACCAATCAATACTGGGTCGTGGTCAAGTACACAGACAACACAAAAGTGGGGAGCATTGCATATAATGGGGCAGCGCAACGCCAAGTAAATGAAGCCGCTTAAATGCAACACAAACATCGTCCAAAAAACTAAACCAAACAAAAAAATCCTGGCAATTTCTTTAAAAGATCAATAAATTTTTTTAGTGTTATCATATCAAAACATAGGCAGCCATAGAGATGTCATTCTAACGCTTACGGGGGCATTAACGACACCTCTACCTGCTCAAAATGAAAAAATAAAAAGAATCTTACAATGTCTGGGGGGGAAAAAAAAACAAAGTATTTTCCAAAAAAAAATACAGTACACAAACAAATTAATTTGCGTAATGCTTAAGTTTAAACATAGAAGAAGGTAGTAATTTTTTAATTTAATGGACGGTGTTCAAAGATTCGGGGGGGGTGATAGATTAAACTCCAAGAGGGAGGTGGGTAACAGGAAATAAAAAATAGCTTGGATGCCAAATAAATGACGAGGAGACAGTTAATAAAAAAACCCAAATCCGGTGCATGGGCAAGGCAAACATACGAAAAAACAAAACACCGTGTAAAGTTGTTTTTTTTTTTTTTTTTTTTTTAAAAGTACTGTCACAGAAGAAACGACATATAAGAAAGACGCACCACGTTGATGTAGCCAAAAAGATTACACAGTTTGCAAGAAGAATTACATGTTAAGCAAACGTAAGGATGAAGGTTTAAAGAGCAAGTGCTTAGAGTGATGAATCTCTGGATTTCTCAATTCCAATAGACAATTATCAGCAACCCGCTGAGTTTGAATTTTCCTCTATACAGTTCCAATTTAAAACTTTAAATATTTTCCGGCATGACAATCACGTTCCAAGGTGGGGGGGGGGGGGGGCTTGTAGCTAAAGGGTAGTGTTTTATTTAGTGTAATATAAATTTATAACAATAGTTTCTCCACCTGATATATTAAAAAGTAAACTATTGTAACATTATCAAAACTAATTGAGTATGGGGCCCAATAGTGTGCCAAATTATGGTGCTGGCAAACTACATCTCATGTGTACAAGAAAACTATTCTACCCACACCCATCATTCCTGTAAAACAAAAACCAAAAAAAAATAAACTTTCAAGTTCTACACCAGTAGTAGGTGTATAAAGTGCGTAAAATAAGGGTGCATAAAGTAGGCATAGTTTGGAACCAGTAAGGTTTATAAATATAAATCTTGCTCATTGCATTTCACATGAATAGTAAAACAACACGTCGTACTACTACCATTCTAACATCCACTACATATTATCCAAAACACAATAGTATAAAAATAGCATCGAAATGAACTAATTTATATTAATTAAAAACAGTTCATACATATAACAAAAAAAAAAATTTGACACCATCGAAAAATGTTAGATCGGCGTTATAAAGAGATGATCCATATTATAAATAACAACCTATAATGATCTAAAAGCAAAGAAAACATTAAACATCTACTGTACTCCCTACATAAACAATACACAAACAAAAAAACAAATAACGCAAACAAAAAAACTCCGCCATAGGTTCTTGCCGACAATCCATCATAAACACATATAGGGGTTAAAACGTCGAAACATGTCCATAAGTTTACGCAGCGCTGGCATTATGTTCGCAATGAGAAACCACACTCGGGACCCACAATGTGTATGACCTCTAATTCTTGCCGGCTCCTTAAGCCGTAAAACTGCCCTGTAAACGTAAAAACAGGAGCGTCTGTCCCCAAACTACCACCCTCTATTGCAGTGCTCACTCTGTTCTCAAAAAAAAATACCACAAATGAGAAAATTCACATTTGTAATGAATGGTGGAAATTTACAACGAGGGAGCAACGGAGGTGAGGTTAAAACAAAACCATAAATTACGCCCGCACTGTGGGACCCGTCCGATGGGTGAATTCGTGGTCACCCCACCTATGTCATCGACTCTTCACGTTTCCATGTTACACAACAATTCCGTGCTGTGCACCTTTCTTTCAAAAATCAGAAACAGTAACAAAGCAGCCAAGTTGGAGTATTTGTTGACATTATCATTATCATTTGCTTACTTTGTTGCTTTAATAACACCAATTGCTTCTAGCGGCTTCATGTCGAGCTAAAAGTTAGCATAAATTGCTGCTCTTATTGATACTTCGTCGTTTTATTATCAAAATATTTTATCATCATTATTCCTCCACTTGCATTTGAGATAGCTGAATTATTATGATCTTAAGCAGATCCCAGTATATAGACTTTTTATATGGGATTATTAACGTTTCTACCCGCACGAAAAAATCTGTCTCAAAGAAAAAATTACTTTAGCACTATTATGAAAACTCTTCTTGTATTTGTTCTGTTACCATTATTTTCAAAATATCCTGAGAATTAAAAATCTGTTTTAATTTTAGATACACATTAACCAATGTCTTCTCTATCTCTCTGAGAAGGAAAATACAAGCATATTATCATATGACATTTTCCTTAGGTACTCTTCTAACGTATTATCCTTAGTAATACATATCTATGTCTCCCTCACAAAAACGTTCTTTCGCCATTCCCTTGTTCTTTTGACCCAACAATGATTCGCTTTGTTGCAATATCAGTAATCATCTGAGATGCTGTTCTATAAGTAGTATTTTATCGTTTATAACGCCTTATAATGGAGTTTCATCATTGCTATCGAGAAACACACTACTTATATAACTAGATTTATCCGCCTTGATTATCATCTCGGGTGTTAGTAGGATGAACTTCCAAATATCTAGATTTTATACTCTGTTTTAAAATCTTTGGGCTCTTTGTAGTGAATTAGAAATCTAATCAGGATACTCTGATACCCTGAGCTTTAGCCTTATCATTCTCTCGTCTATTACTATACTGTCCAGCCAAAGATTACGTTGCTATTGGAACAAGAATCAAAGAGATCCTTTCGCAAGTTAATTATTTTCCCGTCCGAAAAGATATTAGTCTATCACATCTAACGCTTTCTCTCACGCACTAAGACCAACATCGGGGCTGGTATATTTGCTTTCCCCCACACTACTCACGTTGGTGGTAACCCACAACCAACCATTTAATCCCCCATCACCAGTATTGTCAAGGGGGGGCTAGGATCTAGTAGACTTTTTTTTAACGCTGAGCCGGGGTAGTTGGTAAAAACTACAGTTCTGAGTTAGCAGTGGGTCCCCACATTTCAAGAAGAAGTTCCATATTTACGGCGTGTTTAAAAAAATTATCATGCGAGTTAGGGAAAATCCCTATGTAGCTCTGTGGTTTTTGGAGTATTTTCTGCACAATTTCAACATTTTTTTAAGTGATGAAAATATATTTCTTCACTTATATTATCCTATTTTAATATGTCAATTTTGTCCCCAAATGTTCCAAAACATTACTTCTCTCCTCTGTTTAAACATATCTCTTCAATAACATAAATCACCTCCTCTCTCTCCTAGTCGTAACTCCTTCTAATTTGTCACTTCTCATCTCTTTTTCTTCATTTACACTTAGTTGTCGTGTTTCATTCTCAACTATCCTCATGCATCTCATTAGTTCTTGCAACTTCATCATTCGGAAAATACAGTATAATATCATCTCTTTCTTCAATCTACAGAATTTTTACTTTAATACAACAAATCAAGAACGCTGTGTTTTTGTATACGAACCTATCCCAACGGTCCGTTGTCCATATCAGTTGTCCAATTTAACTACAACCTCACTTTGGTTTGCTCTGAAATGGTTGCTTGAGAATCCACTTAACTTCACTATCGTCTGTGAGAACGCCACTTTATACTTCCAAATCTTTTAACTTTTGCCCAATGCCGAACCCATCGATGGAACTTCAGCCGCTTTGCACTTTACGTAATCAAGGTTCCTTCCCGTGGGGTTTGTACTTATCTAAATGCATTATGTTAGTCTCGACACTGTTTCTCTTAATTCCTTCTTTTTCGGCAATATCCCTGTAGAAAAATTGGCTCTTTCCTGTAAAGTGCATTTTGTTTGTTGACTTTTATTTGTTTTCTCACTTCCTAATTCCTTTTTTCTGCTCATCAGGAAATACCGTTTTGTGGATTATTTTATTGAATATATGACACTTTGAACTACATGTCCTGTGCTCAAGCTACAATATACTGTTTCAAAAACACACACGAAGGTTGCTGTAGCAAATCAACTTCAAAATCCTTAGCCCATTATTGGAATTACAAATGAAGCTTTAAAGTTATGTTCAGCCAAATAACCTTTAGGGATATATGTACACATTAACCATACAAAAATGGATCGTCCCATGATCCATACTCCAAGTCTTGGACCTCTCAATCCCTTTTCATCTCATACCTATATCAACAAATGCACACTCCAGCATAGGCCTTATATCTGCAGGATTATTTTATCAAAATCCATGGTGATTCAATCACTCAGTCTAAACTGTATATCTCTATATCAGTATAATTATTAATGTCGCAAGTTTATGTTTTCAAGAAGTTCTGACAATTTTTACCCTTCGCATCACACCACAGTTACAGTTCAGTATGTATACCAAAAAAGATTATTCATATAAAACTTGTTATTCATCAATAATCCTTTTTCAAAGAACCCTTTATAACATCCTTATGAGGGAAGTCATCCTATATCATACAACCATCAATACTTAGCATCTCAATACTAAATCCTAATAAATATTGTCTATATAGAATTTAGACAACAAAAAACAACAGATTTTCAACAGTATAAGGGAGATGCAAAGCACAGGAAGGGGCTCGTTGACATAGTTAAGGCGACACAGTTCACACCACAAACATAACTACTTATCTTGATTTGAAAATTCTTCTCGTTCCTTTCCGTTAAACACCCTGGATTATCACAAAGTTCATTCCAATGGTTATAAAACAATCGACAAATTCAAGAAAGGCATTGGAACTTGACGACACTCGATTCCGCTCCATAGGTCCTCGATTCAGCACGCATACGTGCTAACACACCGCACAGGGAAAGCAGGGGAATTGGGGTCACCGTCTGTCCCCAATTTTCGTCTTTTGAAAGGGAGGTACACACCGCTCTCGTTCATGACTGCCAGAGATGATTACTTGTAAATCTGGTATAAATTGTCAGACGCCAACTGTATATCATGACATACTCATAATCTTGAGTATATTAAATTTCTTTGGACTTGCGAGTTGACGACTTGCGACTTGAGTTAACAGTTCCCAGTTTAACTGATACTGAATAATAGTTTCCTCTTGGGCCTGGATACCACGCTCTACAAATGTTGATGTCTGGGTCTGGTGCCCTTTCATATAACTGAGGAGAACGCCCACTCAGGCGGTGTCAAGAATAGGGAGGGGGGGGGTGGGGGGGACGGTGGGTGGGGGGGGGGGGAGGGGGGGGGTGGTGGGGAGGGTGGGGTGGGGGGGCGCTTACATTACTAATGTGAATTAATATCACGCGAATTTCCGCGGGTGTCCTGATCCCTATAAAAAAACTAAGCACACCACTGTTTGCACATAGGGTGTCCTATTCGCGTTATCAGCCACGATCACAAGGATATAAATTACCACATATCATAGAACAGAACTTGCGCACACTCGGCAGCTACTATAATGTTATCATTTAATACATGGCCCTAGAGTACTCTATATTTATAACTCAGCGCTATAAAGAATCCTCAATAACAATCCTCTCAACAGGAGATAAGCTATCATGATTCATGGCCCCTAAAAGTTTTACTCTTATTAAACTCAGCGCTATAAAGAATCCTCAATAACAATCCTGGCTCACAGGAGCTATCATGATTCATGGCCTAAAGTACTCTTTATTAAACTCAGCGCTATAAAAGAGAATCCTCAATAACAATTCCTCTCTACAGGAGCTATCATGATTTCATGGCCCTAAAAGTACTCCTTGATTAAACTCAGCTCTATAAAGATATCCTCAATATAACAAATCATCCTCTCACAGGATGAGCTATCATGATTCATGGCCCACTAAAGTACTGTACACTGCAGTTTATAAACACTTCCACAATAATTAAAACTGCAGTTTCATACTACGCTGTTTACCACCACAGCGAAAAAGCCATCCGTCGACATTTTAAATTCAGCACTGTACAGGCATTTTCAAACACTTCCCAAAAACACTGTCTTCCTTTACCCGGTCAAAAACGCCGGAACACTCTCTAGATAAGACACTCGTCCCGCTGAGAAGCAGTCACGAGACTTTCTCACTGTTCACACAACACAAACAATTGCGGGCTAGCATCGAGCTTCTCTCACTCCCAAAACTCAAAACATATACAGAATAACTATATCAGCAGCGACTTTTCACGCTGTCTGTAATCTGTCTCTCGAAACTATCACGAGATACTCTCTAAATAATTCGATAGCTAACAAGCAACTAAGTGCTATAACTCAAAATCTATTTCAACTACTGACATACTCCAGTTTACTTCCCCTTACACTAAAATACTGTTCGTTTTTACAGTCCACCCTTTTAATGCTCTTTCTTTCACCCAATTTCGTGAGCACACCAAATTGAAAAGGCGCTAAAGATGGGCATAAATCACAAGATCAATGGTTTAACGCTCGTATTTTTTTTTTCTTCTCTCTAACCAGCGGCACTCGAGCTTTCCAGCTCTTTTGGCCCAAATGACGTGTCATGCGAGGCTGGGGGGTCAGTGGACTTTCCTTCCCAACCCGGTCAGGAGCTTAGCTCCTTCCCATCAACGCTCGTAAAATTAGAAGATGACCAAAAAGAATTAAATGTACATATTTTATTGGGCGCGGGCCCACTAAAAGCGCGGGGGCGTAGCATATGCTACTTGCGCTACTACGTTTTGAATCCGGCTCTGCCACTATTATAATATACTGATGCGAGAAGCCTGGAAAAATAAAGTGTGGGCAATGGTATTTTTTTCACCCCGTGTTTGTCATGAGGTAGGAGAGCGAATGGTCTGCTGGAATGGGAAAAGTGCATGATTTCAACACTACGGGGTTTGTGTACAAGACTAGAATGAAAACAATGAAAGTTATTACACGTGCAACACGATTCCCAACAGCTATGACCCCTAGGAAATTGAAAATGTGTACGCGTTGTTTACCTGGCAGTATAACTCCCGGTATAGAAAGGCCGTTTGAGGCAAAACACCCTAGTACATGTGCTTGAAAATGCCCGACGACTTTATCTCAAAACGAACCGCAAACGAGCCATTGGTATGCTAAGAGACCGGTATGTGAGCTACGCTGGCCATTGCCAGAAGCTAGGATGAATTTGCCACCACAGCACACTATTGTACGTTCTTCTGCTGAACGTTTACGGAACCACTGGTGCAGTGCCCGGGATAGACACACTCGGAGTGGCCAAGCAACCACGAGTTTACTAACCCTGCGCAAGATCGTCATATTGTGCGAGAGTCACCTAAGGTCTCGAACCCACAGTTCTCTCCCGCCTGCAAGGCAAACTTGCAAGTAGCAATAGTGGGGTAGACGTGGGCAAGTCTCTCGAATGACAGTCGTACGACGACTCCAGAGATACAGGTCTTACTGCAAGACGACCTTATTGTTGGGCTCCAAAACTTTACTCCTCATACATCGTCAGTGCAGCGCCTGCAATGGGCAGACAAGGAGCAACATGTCAGATGGAACTAACATGCAAATGTGGAATGCTGTCCTATTCACAAACGAGAGCAGATTCAACATATCCTTTGCTGATGGACGTATGCGGATTTGGCGACGGTGTGGAGAGCGCTTTTCAGATTACTGTGTTCGTCAGCACAACCGATTTGGAGCTGGCAGTATTCACATTTGGGTGCAGGAGGGAATTCAGTTTTATCACCATCGCTTTTATATGCCTCTTCCCGAGTCTTCTTGTGGAAATGTTAATGCTGTGACATATCGTAAGATGAGGTTTTAAATCTGGATGCATTGGTTGCTCCTGCCAGCGTTTTCACAAATTATCCAGACTTGCACAGCTTCTCTCCAGCAGGATAACCGCACGTGCCGGCACACCGCATGTGCATTACGCAGCAATATCTACAGCAGCAGAAACATTGTGACAATTTGCAGGTTTTGGCCTTCGCCCTTTATCACCAGACCTTATCCAACCTAATATAGAGAATCTCTTGAATACTTTAGACGAGCTTGGACGCCAGAGTCTACAGGCCAAGGTTCTCCCAGCTAATCCTGCAACTTGCTCGAAGCTGGCTCTTACATTGACGTGAATGGGACTTGATTCCCCCGGAATTTATCCTTCAGAGGACTTGTGCGCTTCCCATGCGGAGCCGCTGCCAAGGCTTGATTGTCTCAAGCACAACGGTGGACCATACCAGATACTTGAGGAATAGTGTACGAATGCATTTTTTTTATTGGTTGCATTTTTTGGTTTTCTCCATTGCCTGCCACAGAAATTTGCATGAACTTTTTCATAACTATCAAATGTACAAATTTAATGACCAGCAATGGATTCATAGCGGGAAAATGAATAAAGATTCCAATATGTAAAACTTATATGTACAACACATTACATTTTACATTTCAAACTCTGTTCCTGGATTATACAGGTGGTGCGTTTTTAATGTGCCGTCAGTATGTATATATATAGCAGTTTATAAAATAATTATTCAAATGCACGAAAATTTTTACTTAAGGAAGGTATTTTGTACAGCTGTACAAATCTGAAAGAAAACCTGTACAGGGGAATTATGTGTAACCTGTACTAGTTGGCATTATGGGCTATATGTGCTCTTTGGAGCAGGTTTCCATAACTGAGCGCAAAGGAAAATGTTTTGATTGATGATGATGAAGAATACGGTGAAGCTATGGCATAATTAGTTATTTTGAATCTCTATCAATGCGTTTAAAAAAAACCAAATGAATGGATGAATTTAAGGTTTTTATTCATTGTATCCCCGCTGATTTATATCTAAACAGTACAAATATCAAAATATGAAAATCATTGATTTTGGTAAAGTGCAACGTAGCGTACAGACACCCTTATCTGCTTGTTGGAGATTCTGTTTAGTTTCTAAAGCCGGGGGTATTCAGAATATTATGAGCATTTTCTATTGTGAATAGCCCTATTGGTTCACTATGTACCGATTTCGAAAACTTATGAATCTAAGTTGACTTACTGGACAGGATTAAAGTGGGCCAACAAAAAATGAATGAGGCAGGGTTAGTCTGTTATTTATTTATCACGTTTTTACTTTGTCATTGGGATGTAGGTTGACTGGTATGAGAGGCTCCATGGTACTTCGAAGGGAGCAAACAGGGAAATGATGACATTGGTTAATAGACTGGTATAATGGCTTTGTAGAGTGGTGGATTTCTCCCTACGGCGCCACCTCAGATTTGGTCGAAAAAGAAGTTCTCACAACAAGCAGAATCGAATACGAAAAAATAACACGCTTGAAGAGGATTAGTGTAGGTTGTCTGATTTGGTTTTAAGATAGCTAAACTATACCTTTCAATTGCACTACGGACAAATTAACTTTCATTCATGTGCCCGATCCCCTTCCTTAGAGATCATACAAGTAAGGATCTCATCAACAGTGCATGAAACTCTGATAGCATCTGTGAGAATTCCAGTGTTGTGTATATAGGAACAAATACGCTTTCTATAAATATTTTTATCGTGGGGTCGTTTTACCTAAATTAATTTTTATATTTAAAAATAGTGAAAAGCAGACCGTCCCCCAGGTCATCACTTTCAAGGGCAGAACATTGAAAGGCAAGACAGCTGAAATATCTGGGAAGTAAAGTTTTCCGATCGTTAGACTCTGGGCTATCATTTCCAAGTATCATGTCGAACTGATCACGACAGAAGTGCACAAACGAGGACTGGCAGCCTTAAAAACAATGGCTGATAGCATGCTTTCTTTGCTTAACAGAGACTATTGTTTATCTCCTGTATAATTATTCAGCTCGTGTTGTGATGGCAGTTCCTCGTATCAGTACAGTACGGGCTAGGAATACTCACGCTTTCACGCAGATATTGTCCAACCAATGTGAACGACTGGAACGCATTCAGAATGAGGGGAATGCGGACTAGTTTTGGGCTGTACGCGGTGATACCACCATTGTGACAATGAAATACATGCTCGGATTGCTGTCGGTTAGATCCAGATATGCGATGGCCCAGGCGAAAGCCTATATGCAGGTAACCACCGACAAAAAACACCCCCTACATGAGAACTGAGAGCTGACATCAAAAAGGAAGCAATGTAAATCAAGAGGGGGTGTCATGGATGGCACAGGCAGAGGCTACGATTGGTCAGTGACCAGGTTGAAATTAAGGGGAAGAGTGGGAGTAAGTCAGGGGGGAAAACTGGATAAACTTACCAGCAGGAGTCACTCATTATCCTTGTTTGCAGAGAGTGCAGATCTTGGGGCAGTGGAAAAGCAGAGCTGGAGATTAATCAGCTGATAAGTGATCATGCTGGGGATGTATGATGATGCCATTGTATACACTGATGGGTCTGTTAGTGCATGGTGAGAAAAATTCAGGATGGGGCTTTCTCTGCGAGAATAAAAAGGGCAGGGTCCGTCCCTTAGCTGAACAGAGTGGAGCCTACATGACAACAACCTCCAGCATGAACAATGGAGGTAGAGGATAGTTACTGCAGCACTGAGGTGGCTGTCTGAAACTCCATACAACCAAGGGCAGTTATATTGATCAGGACTCTCAAAGCCATGCTTTCAGAAAGTTTCACAGAATGTGGATGGCTGTTGGCAGGAAATGGAAAACATCATTACAGAAATCCTCATGAGTCTTCAAGAAAACAGGTGTGGGATCTACTGTCCTGGTCATGCAGGGTTACGTGGCAGTGAGAGAGAGCTGACAGGGACTGGGCCTCGAGAAAACACCCATTGTGAGGACACTGGACATGGATTACAGGAGAGAGATACTAAGGGCAATTAATGATCGCCTGCTGGATAATGACACTGCAAATGCAATGGGTGAATCAACAAGGCTGAGGCTGTTGGAGTTTGGCATCAAACGTGGGACTAACAGAAAAATGGACGTGAGAGAGGATGCATCTGTCGTTATGTACAACCAGCGTGCTACAGGTACCAATTAGCATTCATACTCTTTTTGACATTTGCTGAGGGAGACTGAGCACCTATGAGTGTGCCCTGGAGTGTTGCAGTGAGGTCGATTCTGATTAAACAATTAACAATATTTAGCCAGGGCAGTCGGCCACCTTATATGGCCTACTCTTTACGATTTCCAACTGCCGTCGGATTTTTAACATGTGCAACTTGCACACGGGACCTCCTTTTTTTTTGTTGCCCTTATCAGAGAATGTTAGGCATCTGATCTTACTGCTCAGGAGACCAGGGGGGAGTATGACATCATTGGGACCACTGGTTCTGAAGAGAAAATGTCCATAAATTATATTCCCTCTACTGGGAATCAAACCCGGTACCTTTAGAATTCGAGGCAGACGCCTGTGGTGAAGTGGGATGTTATAAATATTTATAGGGGACTTAGTGTACTGACTGAGATCAGCTGTGAAGGTATATATATCTAATGGGAAGGTAGAGTAGTGTATTAATAATATAACATAAACCTTTACTTGCTACCACATATCTATATATCTCAGTCAGAATTATTCTGGAATAGTGTGATGACTACGTTATGTGTCTAGGGTATGTGTATGATGAAGTGTAAGTCACAACAACAGACAGATAAACAATTAAATTTAATCCACTACTCTTAACAACACTGTGACACTCACATACATATAACACTCTATGAGAATATCTTAAAGAAGTCACTCGTAACTTTTCAAATAACAATATGTATTCAACATGCAGTATTAATGAAATGAAAATGTGTGTCCTGATTCAACTACAAGGGAACCAGGAATCACAATCAATTTTAAATTACAAGTTATGTTACACCAGAATTTTATCAATATGAATTCCTATTATAGGTTAGTAAATGACATATATTATTACAAATATCCTATGTGTGTGTCAGTTGAGAGGTGTTAGTAAAGTTAAAATAGAGTAGGTAATACTGGTTTTGTTTTGTTCAAGCTCTGTTGGTATTTGTCATCATGACTTCAATAGTTTGTCTTTAGGGACTAGTATTGGAGATGTTCTCAGTTCCTGATATTAAGACAAGTAAATTCCCCTCTTAATGTTATTGTCATTTTTACAAAGTCATTTCAAAGATGAGGGGACCATTAATGTTGAGCTCAAATGGCCAAAGTTTAGCTTATCTGGCGTGATGGCGGCAGGAAAAGGACCTCCCTCTGCTTTAATTCTCCTCTGGGCTCTGGAGACACCTCAACTGATAGCTAAAAGGACCAAGGAGTATGCTGTCCGACACTGGATTCAGCAAAAAGCTCTTGACCAGGTTGCTGCTCTCAGTTAGTACCATCAAGGACCACTTGTCCCCTGAAAATCAAGAAGGGATTTACCTTCCGTACTCGACCAGGGACTGGCGGCTCTAGTTTCCAGAGCCGACCCTCCTCACTGCAAACAAACTGGGTACCAAAGATCGGCGAGTATTTGCCTGAAATACGAGGGGACAACCTGTCCTCTGTACAAAAATAAAGGGATTACTCCCACGTTTGTAAAATCAATGTCAGGTTAGACATAAATAATAAACCTGAGACCTCGAGTATTAGCAGTGGCGTACCTGAAAAAAAAAAAAAAAAAAAAAAAAAAAAAAATAGAAGGATTAATTCCTACTTCATAAACTAACTAACTTATAACTTCTCTTTTACACTTGCATCAACAATACAGCACAAACATTGAGATTTCAGAGCGTTTTTAGGCCAACTATCAGCTTCATTCTGAAGTACTTTTTAAAAATACCAGCATTAACCTCCTTAATGGTTACTACGCCTCTGCAATTCCAGCATTATTTCTTTCTAGTCAATCATCCAGGTGTCAGTGTACTATTTGGCCATTCCATGCCGTTTGACTCCCCTCCGACACCCTCTGTTCAGGCTGGAGCATTATAGGCTTTATCTCCTGTTTGCCACTGAACTACACATATATATATACAGGCATAAATTAACAATTTACATTCAATTTTCATTAAAAGATATTGAATGGTTCAAGCTTACCACAATTTCATACGAATAAACACAGATACGTTGATTAGCAATGAATTCTGGCACAAACTGGCACAAATTTTCCCATCTGCCTATGTTCCAGGCTTTTATTTAGCAAAATATAAGCTGGCTTCAACGCACTGATGCTTTATCAAGCTTATTTAAACAAGTGGTTTTCGAACTAACGCTCCCAAGTGGAGTTTATCAGCGAGTCTAGGCCTGCCAATGAGGCCACGTTTTCGACAAGTGTTTGAAAAAATGTTACCTTTTTCACCCGTTTCCCCCCTAACACAAACGAAGAGATAGTATTTATAGCCCGACCAATCGTGGTTAGGCTTTCATTTGTTGCGCTCCAATCAATTTGGAGTTTACATGGTAGGCTATTTATGTAACGTAAGTTTTTTTCAAACACGTTATAAAAAAAAAATTTTATGAGCAGAAATGATTTCCATTGCTGTCAGGCATCCCCCACTATTTTTATTTTGGGTATAATTTATATTAATTTTTTGGACTATTTGCGTAACGTTTTTACATAATTTATTAATTCCTGGACTATTTTGCGTAAAATCGTCAGCAATTATTTTTCAGCAAGCCCTAAGGAACCCAAATATCCAAATTTAAAAGAGCTACGTGGCTGCGTTCAAAATATGCAATTTCTTCTACCTCCTGTTTCGAAGATGTGCTGTCTGGGTACTGTTATGTTTTCAACCGTAAACCCATCTATTGTTATCTTTCCTAATAAGCGTTTTTTATGATTTATAAACCTAACTCTGGGAAAGGGTAGTGTATTTTATCACTGTCCGTCTGAAAAAAAATTAGTGCATGTAGACTTACACGCGTGATGGCAGCAGTTGTGTATCGCGCGACGCGTGTTGCATGCGTTCCTGATTTTCAGCCCTCCCCTCTCTCTTTATCCTTTTGTCCATCTGTTCGTTCGTTTTGGTAACGCAGTATAATAGAAAAAGACATGAATGGAATTTAAAATTTAGGTCATTACTTTACAGTATTTCAATGGTTTTTCTTAAGAAATACAGCACACGTTTCATTGAAGAAAGCGGGTAATAAGATAGTAGGCTTTTACTATCAACGTGAAAGCGTTACAATTTGCAGACGAAGCATAAAACAAAGGGGAGTTCGAGTACTGTCATTGTGACAGCACTGTTCTTTACCATTCTTCTTCCTTTATTTATTATATGTATTTATTAGGCTTTATATTTACCTAATAATTTATATATGTGGATTAGAATATTCCACGACACCTCCCCTCTTAAAACAGACATTATATGTCAGTCCTTTATTCTATATACACATAGAGAAATTTATTATTATTTCTGGGGTTTACGGTGATTCTCATCACACGGATGCCGGCTTAAAAAATCCGCTCCCAAATTGGTTCTTCCAGATATATACTCAATGCTAAAATTATATGGAGCCAGAAGCAAAGACCATCGGAGTAACCTAGAGTTCTCATGCTTAGCCTGTGCTAGAAACGATAAAGGTTTGTGGTCTGTTTGCAACTTAAATGCCTTCCCATATAGATAAATATTGAATTTCTTTATTGCCCATATTACTGCAAGACATTCTTTTTCGCTAGTTGAGTAGTTGATTTCAGCTTTATTCAGCTTTCTGCTAGCATATGCCACTGGGCTTAATTCCCCATCCAATGCATCTGATTTCTGTAGTAGAGTTGCACCTAACCCAATAGTACTTGCATCCGTCCTTACTATGAATTCTTGACTTAAGTCAGGTAATTTCAAAATGGGTTTACTTGTGAGCTTTTCCTTCAATTCTTGGTAAGTCATTTCACATTGTGGTGTCCATGTAATGCGATCTGGATGTCCTTTACGTGTCAATTCAGTTAAAGGTGCACATATGGAATTAAAGTTTTTGATATACTTCTGGTAGAAACCACATAATGAGACAAAGGATCTCACGTCCTTCTTGGTTTGTGGTCTCGGGGCTTTCTGTAGTTTCTCTAAATTCTTTGGGTCAGGGGTCATGTTTCCCTGATAAACTGTGTGTCCCAAAAATTCCAATTCTTTACATCCAACGCAACATTTGGTTGGTCGGGCTGTTAAATTTGCCTCCCTAAGTCGATCAAACAGCATGTTCAGAGACTCAATGTGTTCCTCAAATGTTTCTGTTGCTATAAGGATATCATCCATAAAAATTGTTATACAGGGATTATTCAGAGGATCCAATAATTTTCTCATCATTCTAGAGAAGACACTAGGCGCATTCTTCAATCCAAATGGCAATCTATTAAACTCATAGTGTCCTTCTGAGGTACTAAAAGCTAGGTATGGTCTAACCTCAGGCTTTACTGGAATCTGATAGTATCCTTTACTCAGATCCACTTTTGAGAAATATTTAGCTTTATTTAGTCTGGCAAACAGCTGATTTGTATCCGGCAATGGATCCACCTGTCCTTCTGTAATAGCATTCAGTCTCCTGTAATCTATACAGAGTCTATGTTCTCCAGAGGGCTTCCTTAAGAGTACAACAACGGAACTATACGAAGACTCACTGTGCGAAATAATTCCTTCCTTCAATAGATAGTCTATCTCTTCCTTCAAAGCTTTTTCCTTAGCAAACGGAATCGAATATGGTTTCATACAGACAGGTGTGGAGTCTATTAGTTTCATATCATATTCCAATAGGTTTGTATGCCCTGGTCGGTCTGTTAACACCTCTGCATGATTATTTAGAACCTGTTGCACTCTCTCTTTCTGAGTTTTCGTTAAATGTGTACTGATTTTCACCTGTACTGCTGTCTCACAGGGGTGTAATGGATATTCAAATGATGAAAGTGGTTCCTTTTTCATCTCCATGGCGATGGACAAGGTCAACAAGTGTGTCTCTTCCTGATGTTCTCTTTCCAAATATTTCTTCAGGAGATTCACATGATAGATTTTTTCTTTCCCCTTCTTATCTATCTTATAATTTGTTCTAGACACCTTCTCTAGAACTGTATATGGACCCTGCCATCCAATTTGTAACTTATTCTGACTCCCGGGCAAAAGAAGCAGTACTTTCTCTCCCACAGCCAAATTTCTGTCTTTCGCCTTCCTGTTATAATAGGCAGCATGTTTCTTCCTGGCTTGTTTCAAATTTTCATTGGCAAGTTTCCAGCCAGTTTTTAACCGAGTGGTCAGCTCATTCACATATTGGTATGAAGATGTAATGTTTTCCTCTGCCTTTTCATCAGTCCACGTTCTTAACAAAGCTACATATGGACCTTTAATTGTGTGGACCTATTTGTCCATGCACCGGTATGGTCTCTTCCACTCGAAGCTTTATAGTGATGATTTTTCCTCCCAGAATTATCATTCACAAAACGACCGCTACCAATTTTTCTTTTGGGGCTTTCTCCCCACTTAAAATTCTTGATGAGAGATTTCCTCTCTACATCCTCTTCCTCCAGTTTGTTTAAGTCCGATTGAGGGATTTTCGGCTTATCCTGGGGTAAGACATCTTTTTGCACTCTCCGCATAGTGGCCATTGTAAAACAGTTAAGTGAAGCTTGTCCGTGAAAAGGGGCTTCCCATTCCATTTGGTCCACTTTATCAAATCTATATTTCTTTTTTATTATCAGGCCTAATTTTGCCCCGGGGCGTGTCCAGGTCCTGATCCATGTTCCCACTTGTGGGTGTTCCCTCATGTGCTATGCTACACCTTTCTACAAAATTCTCAATGTCCCATCTTGCTTTGGGCCAATAATAATTGTGAGCCACCTTTTGAATGATGGTACCTATCTTCTCATGGTCCCCATCTGGTTTCACATGTAGGCTCCTTATTAAGTCTGCCCTATATCTTTTTGGAAGAACCAGCTGTCCGTGACCATTGGATCTAGCTCCAGTCTTCCTATACATCAACTTGTTTTTCATGTAAAAATCTCCCTTGCCTGGAGTTGTATGACAAGTTGACAATTTTCTGAAACAAGGCTTGAGTGTTTTATCCCCAGCCTGTGCCTTCCTCATCTCTTCTGGAGTGGTATCTAACATAATATCCTCCTCCTGTCTTGAGGTCGACCTGACCTGAAGGGTTGCCATATACACAGGTTTCCTTCTGCAACGGTCAGTGTCATGATTGTCCATCTGACAATTCTTACACCACCTTTTTCCTTGGTTGAAAGATTTTCTTTCATCATATTTCCTTTCATCGAATTGTGGGAATTTATTTTTATTTTCATACCGTGGCCTATCAAATTGGTGCTTACCTTTATTTTGATCCTTAGGATCAAATTTATTAAAGTTCTGTGGTGCCCTAAAGTTATCCACTTGTTTCTTTTTATTACCTGTTACCTCTGCTTGAGCTGCTTGATACCTTTCAGCAACATTTAGCAACTCATCCAGCCTCTCTGCACCTTGTTCCATTGGGTTTTCCCCAGAGAAGTCCATTTCTCCAAGTATGTCTCTATTCGTGCAGAGAACTGGTGATAGGTTTCACCTGACAGTAGTTTAGCATTCCTAAATTTTTTCCTATAAAATTCTGCATTCTTTTCATACCTTAACAAAAGAGCCTGCTTTAGCATGTGTAGTGAAATTGACAGAGATACAACGGTAAAATACTCAAAAGATAACATTTAAGGATAAAAACATAATGCGTAGGCTGCTGATGTACATGATCGCCTAGACCGCGGGTCATCACCCTCCATAAAATTGACTTGCTAGACAGGAGGGGAACGGCGGATCAAAAGAAAAAAAATATGACTGGAAAGGCTAAGGAGACGCAATGGGGGGGGGATGGAGGAAAGTAAAAATTCACGTCCCCCAAATTGACACGAGGTACGGAATTGGACGTTTTGCGATACCAAGCCTTGATTTGAATTGAGCGGCAGAACGCGGATGGTAGGAAAATTACAAAAATTTAAAAAGTAATTTTTCTTAATATTAATGTTAGGAATATAAAAATTAGCTGGCCGGATGGCCTATTCTGAGCAATGAAATAATATGATCTTAATTTTACAAACGGATAGATAATATTGAAGATAATGACAAAAGACAGTGTAGTTCACATCATCGCTAGACTATATTGAATCTAAAAGTGTCACAATTTGCACACAAAAACACGACCTTGGGAACAGGTGTTCAAAGTTACTTATTATGGAGGAGAGGGTTTTTGAGCGGTAGCTGTGTCTAAATATAACTTTTGACGACAAAATTTTAAGGGGAGAGAAAGGTTGCTTCAAAAATCAAGCACATTTTTTTTAGAAACACAAGTAGAGACGGACAGACTAACAGATAACCATCCATACTTGACTGAAGCATGACTGAAATGACTTTAGTGTAGAAATTTGAAATTTAAAGTACAACTAGGCAGTGATTGGCCACAGACAATCATATCATTAGCGCTCATAGCGCATTTGGGGTCATTCTTCAATAATTGTTCAGTGTTAGACACAGATTTTAAAGTGTGGTGTGTTCCCATATGAAAGACAGTGAATAAATTTAGGGACGCCATACTATAGCCAGCAGCTCAGCTGAGTTTTGCTAGCAATTCTGTGTTATGTATTCTTAATCTGAGCTGTGAGTTTTCTATCGACAACAAAGCAGAGTCTATTCGGTGGGTGACTTTACTCGAGTGTATCTGTGCAGTTCTTGTGACAGAGACCACCATTATTGCCCGCCAGCACGGAGAGGTGGGACCGCAAGTTTTCAGCACCAGAGCTACAAAAAGATGAGTGAGCCTCTGGTCTGCTGGACATTCACCAACTATTGGTAGTGACTAATATCCCCATAAAAATTCCCACCTTTTTCTGGACACTGTGTAGTCAATATAGACAGGTGTGATGAGGCCACCCCAACAGCACAAACAGTAACTATCCTCCCAAAGAGATGACTACTAGAACATTTTAATAAAACTAACTATTCTAGTACTTAAATATGTACACTTTTGGCATTTATTATGTAACATTCCATGCATAATTTTCATAAATTTTAAATCCTTCTTTTAAAACCAGTTCTGGTCAAAATAAAACTTGATCCAGAACAAATAAATGTAATATAATTATATCAAAAACTTTACACACGTGAGTTAGTTCAGTGTATTTTAACACTTGTTAATCTTATTAGTCTTGTTAAATATCTATGGGTATATTTATAACTATCACACCACAGTACACATCATAACCCTAGACACTTTACGTAGCTACATTCATTAAGAAAAAAAAAAATTAAGTGTGAGGTCGTAGTGGTAGCAAGAAAGGCCTTCTGACAATTCTCAACTACATTTTATCTCAGGAGCCTTCACAGCTGGCCTCATACAATGTACATGTAGTAATAACACCATCATACAATACCATCAACACCACTACATAAATTGGGGTCTTGTCCAGGGATAATTAGCCCAACAGTAATATTAGGATCTCCTGGTGGGAGAAATAAAAGTAGGGAAATAAATTGTAAAATTTCCCTTAAAATTAAAAGTGTCCCTGCAGATAAAAGTTGGTGAATCTTCACAGCCAGTAATAATTAATTAGTTAACTGGTTAGTTAGAATTAGTTAGATTATAGTCATAAGAAGTACTTAGTGTATTTACTGCTTAGAGATTTATCTTGTATATTATATTGTCTAAAAAGTATGGCTGAGCTAGCAAAGTTTAGATCAGCTGCTGTGCTCACTGCGAAGGAGATGGGGATGGATGGTCAAATTTTAATTCAATACGTAACGACTGAATGTGATAAATATATTGAAAGGGAAGATAGAAAGGTAGCTGAAGAGAAGAGGTTACAAATTGGGCTGATAGAGAAATTAAGAGGCTGCAGATTGAGGCAGAAGAAAAACGACAGCAAAGGGAGGCAGAAGATAAAAAGGCCGAAAGGGAGGCAGAAGATAAAAAGGCCGAAAGGGAGGCAGAAGATAAAAAGGCCGAAAGGGAGGCAGAAGATAAAAAGGCCGAAAGGGAGGCTGAAGATAGAAGGTTGCAGAGGGAGCACGAATTACGACTAAGGGAGCTGGAATTACAAGGCCCGGCCCCTGAAAATGGTGCCAGCCCTTTTGCCTCAGATGCTACGCCCAGTATGGGAGCCTCAAACTCAGCTATGGGGTTTCATTTAGACCATTTTGTTGAGAAAGACGATGACATAGAGGGGTACCTGGGACGTTTTGAGTTATTAGCTACTACATATGGGTTAGAGAGAGAGAGAGGTGGAGTTTAAAGCTATCACAGGGATTGAGGGGTGCTTCTTATGAAGTATTTGCCAAAATGAACAGGGAAGACCAAGACAATTATGACATGTTAAAGCAGGCTTTGTTATTAAGGTACGAGAAGAATGGTGAATTTTATCGTAAGAAATTTAGAAATGCCAAACTGTTGTCTGGGGAGACATACCACCAATTCTCTGCCAGACTAGAAACCTATTTGGAGAAATGGACGGCTCTGGGGAGACCCAAGATCTTAAAGAAATGATCATGATTGAGCAATTGAGAGAGTCCATGGCTCCAGACATGAGAAAATTTCTCATGGAACAAGGTGCAGAGAAGTTGGGGGAAATTTTAAATGTTGCTGAGAGGTATCAGGCAGCTCAGGCAGAGGTAAGTGGTGCTAAGAAGAAGCACATAGACAATTTTAAAGCTCCACAGCAATTTAATAAATTTGATAATAGAGAGCAGGGAAATAAAGGTAGGACAAATTTTGAGCGGCCAAGAAATGACTATCGCGACAGAAACACACAGTTCAATGACCAAAAGTTCAATGAAAGAAAACCGTTGAACCAAGGAAAAAGATGGTGCAAATGGTGCAAGAAGGATAACCATAACACCGAATTTTGTAGAAGGAAACCTTCAAACATTGCTGCAATGAAGTCGGGGACGCAAAGATTAAAGGTTAATCCTAAGGGACAACAGGAACCTTATCACCCCCCAGTTTGTGAGGATGTTATTTGTAATGGGGTCACCATAAGGTGCCTTTATGATACAGGTTTGGATTATGATTCAGTTGTGAAGTCTAGCCTAGTGGACCCAAGTCAGTATACCACAGAAACAGTGGAAATACAAGGGGCGACTAAGGACATACCACTCATGACACTTCCCATCGCAAGGATAACGGTGAAAACTCGCTATGTGGAAGGAGAAATCAGAGCAGCAGTGATAGATGAACCAATCTACCCTCTGATATTGGGGTGTAGATACGTCTTCTTTGGGGAATCCCGAGAAACCTGTGATCATGGCGACAGTGCAGACCAGGTCACAGAAGAAGGAGGAAGAAGGTGAACCTATAAATGCTCATCCAGAGGAGATGAGGAAGGCGCAGGCTGAGGATAGGACACTCAAGCCCTGTTTTAAAAAATTGCCCAAATGCCACACACCTCCGAGCAAGGGGGAATATTTCATGAAGAACAAACTATTATACAGGAAGACAGGAACTAGATCCACTGGTCACGGACAGTTAGTTCTTCCCAAGATATATAGGGCAAATTTGATAAGGAGCTTACATGTTGGAAAAGATGGTGACCATGAGAAAGTCGGTACCATCTGCCAAAAGATTGCTCTAAAATACTATTGGCCCGACGTAAATGTCGATGTTGAAAACTTTGTAGAAGCATGTGGCGTATTTCATGAGGGAACACCCACAAAGGGAAAATATGTGCAGGACCTAGAACCGCCACGGGGCAACTTTAGGCCTGAAAGGAAAACTAATTATACTCGGGTAGACAAAGTGGAATGGGAGCCCCCTTTTCACACCCAGTCTTCACTTGAATGGATTAACATGGCCACTATGCGAAAGAGTACAAAGAAGAAATTTTAACCCAGGATAAGATGATGACAATCCCTCGGTCAGACTTATATAAACTGGAGGAATAGACAAGAGAGCGAAGATCTCTCATAAACAATCTTAAGTGGGGAGACAAACCCCAGAGAAAAATTGGTAGTGGTCGATTTGTGAGTGATGATTCTAGGAAGAAAAGTCCTCATTATAGAGCTTCTAAGGGACGGGACCCGATGGGTTCCATGAAAAATAAGTATGATAAATTGAAGATCCAGATGTAACTCTATTAAGGACCTGGACAGATGAGAAGGCGGAAGAGACTGTTACCTCATCGTATCAATACGTGAACGAACTGACCACTCGTTTGAAAGCTGGATGGAAACTGGCAAATGATAATTTGAAACAAGCCAGGAAGAAACATGCAGCATATTTTAATAGGAAGGCAAAGGACAGGGAACTGGCAGTCGGAGAGAAGGTGCTGCTTCTACTACCCGGAAGCCAGAATAAATTACAAATTGGTTGGCAAGGTCCATATACGGTTCTAGAGAAGGTGTCTAGAACAAACTATAAAATTGACAAAAAGGGGAAGGAAAAAGTTTATCATGTAAACCTGTTAAAGAAGTATCTGGACAGACCACTCCAGGAAAGCACCCCCTTATTGACCTTAGCTATTGCAACCCAGATGCAAAAAGAACCACTCACCTCACATGAATACCCATTACATCCTTGTGAAACAGCAGCACAGGTAAAAGTCAGTAAGCACCTGACTAAAAACCAGAGGGAGAGAGTTCAACAGGTTCTGGAGGAACATACAGATGTATTAACACATAAACCAGGCCATACAAATTTGCTACAGTATGACATGAAACTGGTAGACTCAAACCCAATCTGTATGAGAGCCTATTCTATTCCGTTCGCGAAGGAGAAGGCATTGAAGGAAGAAATAGATTATTTGTTGAAGGAGGGGATTATTTCGCACAGTGAATCATCTTTTAGTTCTAGTGTCGTTTTGTTGAGAAAACCGTCTGGGGAACACAGACTGTGCATAGATTACAGGAAACTGAATGCTGTCACAGAAGGACAAGTGGATCCATTACCAGACACAAAACAGCTATTTGCCAGACTGAACAAGGCAAAATACTTTTCAAAGGTGGATCTTAGTAAAGGCTATTACCAGATCCCAGTGAAGCCTGAAGTGAGACCTTATTTGGCTTTTAGCACTTCGGATGGACATTATGAATTCAATATGCTACCATTCGGACTGAAAAATGCTCCGAGTGTGTTTTTCAAGGATGATGCGAAAATTGTTGGACCCCCTGAATAACCCATGTATCACAAATTTCATGGATGATATTCTCGTCGCCACAGAGACATTTGAAGAACACATTGAAGCTCTGGAGATGTTGTTTGATAGACTTCGGGAGGCGAACTTAACTGCTAGGCCAACAAAATGTTGTATTGGATGCAAAGAGTTGGAATTCTTGGGGCACACTGTATATCAGGGTAATATGACCCCTGATCCTAAGAACTTGGAAAAACTGCAGAGAGCACCTAGGCCGCAAACAAAAAAAGGACGTGCGATCATTCGTGTCGTTATGCGGATTTTATCAGAAATACATCAAAAATTTTAACGCTATTTGTGCTCCTCTGACTGATCTGACTCGCAAGGGACTTCCAGATAAAATTATTTGGACTGCACAATGTGAACTAGCGTTCCAAGAGTTAAAGGAAAAACTCACTAGCAAGCCTATTCTCAAACTGCCTGATTTGACACAGGACTTTGTCTTAAGAACCGATGCAAGTAATGTAGGACTAGGAGGGGCTTTGTTGCAAAGATCATCTTCACCTGATGGGGAACTTAAACCAGTCGCTTATGCAAGCCGCAAATTGAATAAGGCGGAACAAGGATACTCCACAAGCGAAAAAGAATGTTTAGCATTAATCTGGGCAATAAAGAAGTTTCAAATCTATCTGTATGGTAGGACTTTTTGTGGTGGAGACGGATCATCAGCCTCTCGTGTTCTTGTCTCAGGCTAAGCATGAAAACGCAAGATTGCTGAGGTGGTCTTTATTGCTTCAACCTTATCAGTTTCAGTATCCAATATATCCCAGGCAAATTGAATGTCGGTGCAGATTTCCTCAGTCGGCACCCCTGTGATAAATATTAGAGTAGTGGCAGACGTGAGGAGTAATTTTACCTATGTGTATCGCTGGTTTTGGAACTTGCCATAGGCATGTTTTCAAGTGGGGAGATGTGTAGTGAAATTGACAGAGATACAACGGTAAAATACTCAAAAGATAACATTTAAGGATAAAAACATAATGCGTAGGCTGCTGATGTACATGATCGCCTAGACCGCGGGTCATCACCCTCCATAAAATTGACTTGCTAGACAGGAGGGGAACGGCGGATCAAAAAAAAAAAAATATGACTGGAAAGGCTAAGGAGACGCAAGGGGGGGGGGTGGGGGATGGAGGAAAGTAAAAAAAATTCACGTCCCCCAAATTGACACGAGGTAAGGAATTGGAAGCTGTGCGATACCAAGCCTTGATTTGAATTGAGCGGCAGAACGCGGATGGTAGGAAAATTACAAAAATTTAAAAAGTACTTTTTCTTAATATTAATGTTAGGAATATAAAAATTAGCTGGCCGGATGGCCTATTCTGAGCAATGAAATAATATGATCTTAATTTTACAAACGGATAGATAATATTGAAGATAATGACAAAAGACAGTGTAGTTCACATCATCGCTAGACTATATTGAATCTAAAAGTGTCACAATTTGCACACAAAAACACGACCTTGGGAACAGGTGTTCAAAGTTACTATTATGGAGGAGAGGGTTTTTGAGCGGTAGCTGTGTCTAAATATAACTTTTTACGACAAAATTTTAAGGGGAGAGAAAGGTTGCTTCAAAAATCAAGCACATTTTTTTTAGAAACACAAGTAGAGACGGACAGACTAACAGATAACCATCCATACTTGACTGAAGCATGACTGAAATGACTTTAGTGTAGAAATTTGAAATTTAAAGTACAACTAGGCAGTGATTGGCCACAGACAAGCATATCATTAGCGCTCAGAGCGCATTTGGGGTCATTCTTCAATAATTGTTCAGTGTTAGACACAGATTTTAAAGTGTGGTGTGTTCCCATATGAAAGACAGTGAATAAATTTAGGGACGCCATACTATAGCCAGCAGCTCAGCTGAGTTTTGCTAGCAATTCTGTGTTATGTATTCTTAATCTGAGCTGTGAGTTTCTATCGACAACAAAGCAGAGTCTATTCGGTGGGTGACTTTACTCGAGTGTATCTGTGCAGTTCTTGTGACAGAGACCACCATTATTGCCCGCCAGCACGGAGAGGTGGGACCGCAAGTTTTCAGCACCAGAGCTACAAAAAGATGAGTGAGCCTCTGGTCTGCTGGACATTCACCAACTATTGGTAGTGACTAATATCCCCATAAAAATTCCCACCTTTTTCTGGACACTGAGTAGTCAATATAGACAGGTGTGATGAGGCCACCCCAACAGCACAAACAGTAACTATCCTCCCAAAGAGATGACTATTCGAACATTTTAATAAAACTAACTATTCTAGTACTTAAATATGTACACTTTTGGCATTTATTATGTAACATTCCATGCATAATTTTCATAAATTTTAAATCCTTCTTTTAAAACCAGTTCTGGTCAAAATAAAACTTGATCCAGAACAAATAAATGTAATATAATTATATCAAAAACTTTACACACGTGAGTTAGTTCAGTGTATTTTAACACTTGTTAATCTTATTAGTCTTGTTAAATATCTATGGGTATATTTATAACTATCACACCACAGTACACATCATAACCCTAGACACTTTACGTAGCTACATTCATTAAGAAAAAAAAAAAAATTAAGTGTGAGGTCGTAGTGGTAGCAAGAAAGGCCTTCTGACAATTCTCAACTACATTTTATCTCAGGAGCCTTCACAGCTGGCCTCATACAATGTACATGTAGTAATAACACCATCATACAATACCATCAACACCACTACAGCATGTCATAATTTTCCTGATCACCTCTGCTCATTTTTGCAAAAACTTCATAAGCTGCCCCACGAAGTCCCTGAGATAACTTTAAGCTCCACCTTTCTCTCTCTAACCCATACGTGGTAGCTAATAGCTCATACCTATTTAGGTAGCTCTCAATATCATCGTCTTTCTCAACAAAATGATCTAAATGAAAATTCATAGCTGAGGTTGAGGCTCCTTGGCTAGCAGTGGCATCAGAGGCAAAGGGACTGGCACCATTTTCAGGAGCATGGCCTTGAAACTCAAACTCCCTTAGTCGTAACTCATGTTCCCTTTGTAATCTTTTATCTTCTGCTTCCCTTTCTGCAGCTAATTTTCTTTCTTCTCTTTCTGCAGCTAATTTCTTCTCTTCTCTTTCTGCAGCTAATTTCTTCTCTTCTCTTTCTGCAGCTAATTTCTTCTCTTCCCTTTCTGCAGCCTGTCTTCTTTCCTCGGCTTCTCTTTCTGCAGCTAATCTTTTGTCTTCTCTTTCTGCTTCCAATTTCTTAGCCTCAGCCTCAATCTGCAACCTCTTAATTTCCTTGTCAGCCTCTAACTTTCTTTCGGCTTCAAACCTTCTTTCTTCACGTTCAATAAATTTGTCACATTCCGTCGTGACATAGGCAACCATAACTTGCCCATCTAATCCTAACTCTTTTGCAGTCTGAACCGCAGCAGATCGAAATTTGGCCAGGTCCGCCATTGTCTATCATGTAAATTTATACAATGTCTAACCAACAATTCAATCTCTAATGGACAACACAGGCACCGTGAGCTCAACCTTATTTAATTCCACCCAAGGATACCTTTTAATTCTTATATTCCCTGAAGTGAATTACCCCCAATATTTTTTTAATAGGGAAAGATTCAAAATCCCAAGAGCGAGACCCCAATATATGTGGTGAAGTGGGATGTTATAAATATTTATAGGGGACTTAGTGTACTGACTGAGATCAGCTGTGAAGGTATATATATCTAATAAGAGTAGTGTATTATATATAACCTTACTTGCTACCACATATCTATATATCTCAGTCAGAATTATTCTGGAATAGTGTGATGACTACGTTATGTGTCTAGAGTATGTGTATGATGAAGTGTAAGTCACAACAACAGACAGATAAACAATTAAATTTAATCCACTACTCTTAACAACACTGTGACACTCACATACATATAACACTCTATGAGAATATCTTAAAGAAGTCACTCGTAACTTTTCAAATAACAATATGTATTCATTGCAGTTATGAATGAATATGTGTGTCCTGATTCAAGTACAAAGGAACCAGGAATCACAATCAATTTTAATTACAAGTTATGTACAGAATTTATCAATATGAATATAGTAGTGACATATATTATTAAAAATATCCTATGTGTGTCAGTTGTGTAGTGGTAATATGAGGTAATACTGGTTTTGTTTTGTTCAAGCTCTGTTGGTATTTGTCATCATGACTTCAATAGTTTGTCTTTTGGGACTATTATTGGAGATGTTCTCAGTTCCTGATATTAAGACAAGTAAATTCCCCTCTTAATGTTAATTTTACAAAGTCATTTCAAGATGAGGGGACATAATGTTGAGCTCAGCTGGCCAAGTTAGCTTATCTGGCGTGATGGCGGCAGGAAAGGACTCCTCTGCTCGAATTCTCCTCTGGGCTCTGGAGACACCTCACTGATAGCTAAAAGGACCAAGGAGTATGCTGTCCGACACTGGATTCAGCAAAGCTCTGACCAGGTGCTGCTCAGTACCATCAAGACCACTGTCCCTGAAATCAAGAAGGATGTACCTTCTACTTCATAACTAACTTATACTCTCTTTTACACTGATCACAATACAGCACAAACATTGAGTTCAGAGCGTTAGGCCAACTATCAGCTTCATTCTGAAGTACTTTATACCAGCATTAACCTCCTTAATGGTTACTACGCCTCTGCAATTCCAGCATTATTTCTTTCTAGTCAATCATCTAGGTGTCAGTGTACTGTTTGGCCATTCCATGCCGTTTTACTTTCCTCCGACACCCTCTGTTCAGGCTGGAGCATTATAGGCTTTACCTCACGTTTGCCACTGAACTACACATATATATACAGGCATAAATCAACAATACACATTCAATTTTCATTAATAGATACTGAATGGTTCAAGCTTACCACAATTCATACGAATAAACACAGATACGTTGATTAGCAATGAATTCTGGCACAAACTGGCACAAATTCCCATCTGCTTATCTTCCAGGCTTTTATTTAGCAAAATATAAGCTGGCTTCAACGCACTGATGCTTTATCAAGCTTATTTAAACAAGTGGTCTCGAACTAACGCTCCCAAGGGAGTATATCAGCGAGTCTAGCCAATGAGGCCACGTTTCGACAAGTGTTTGAAAAAATGTTACCTTTCCCCGTTTCCCCTAACAACGAAAGATAGTATTTATAGCCCGACCAATCGTGGTTAGGCTTTCACCTGTTGCGCTCCAATCAATTGGGAGTTTACATGGTAGGCTATTTATGTAACGTAAGGTTTTTTTTCAAACACGTTATAAAAAAAATTTTATGAGCAGAAATGATTCCATGCTGTCAGGCATCCTCACTATTTTATTTTGGGTATAATTTATTAATTCCTGGACTATTTGCGTAACGTTTTACATATTATTTGTCAGCAAGCCCTAAGGAACCCAAATATACCAATTTGAAAGAGCTACGTGGCTGCGTTCAAAATATGTATTTTCTACCTCCTGTTTCGAAGATGTGATGTCTGGGTACTGTTATGTTTTCAACCGTAAACCCATCTATTGTTATCTTTCCTAATAAGCGTTTTTTATGATTTATAAACCTAACTCTGGGAAAGGGTAGTGTATTTTATCACTGTCCGTCTGAAAAAAAATTAGTGCATGTAGACTTACACGCGTGATGGCAGCATTTGTGTATCGCGCGACGCGTGTTGCATGCGTTCCTGATTTTCAGCCCTCCCTCTCTCTTTATCCTTTTGTCCATCTGTTCGTTCGTTTTGGTAACGCAGTGTAGAAAAAGACATGAATGGAATTTAAAATTTAGGTCAACTTGCATATTTCAAGGTTTTTCTTAGAAATACAGCACACGTTTCATTGAAGAAAGCGGATATAATACAGTAAGCTTTTACTATCAACGTGAAAGCGTTACAATTTGCAGACGAAGCAGAAAACAAGGGGGATTTCGAGTACAGTCATTGTGACAGCACTGTTCTTTACCATTCTTCTTCCTTTATTTATTATATGTATTTATTAGGCTTTATATTTACTTGATAATTTATATATGTGGATTAGAATATTCCACGACAACGCCATACCTCTTAGCCACTCCGACCCCCACACTGAAAGGAACACCAAGAAGAAAAAAAAACAGCTGAGGGCGATCATCTCAGGGGCACATTCCCATAGTCAGTTACAAGTGGACTCTCAGCAATAGAAGTACCTTTAGGAGTCAAAGAAGCTAGATCTACATAAGGTAACAGCAACTCTCTAGGAACCAATAGAGACGTGTGTTTATCATTCCTTCAACAATTCCTGTCAAAGACTCATGTGGTTTATGAAACACATAAAAACACTTAAAAAAAAAAACTTTTTCTGCTAGTATCCTAATAGAAAATATAATGTTCTCTGGCTCCACTGGAGCCGTGGTAGCACAGTGGTTAGTGTACTGGCTTCCTAGCTCGGTGGTCCATGGTTCGACCCCCAGTTGAGGTGGGATGTTTTAGACCACAAACGGCTTTGGGGTTGACCCAGCCTCATAAATTGGGTAAGAGAGGAACTCTGGGAAGGTTAAGGCGGCCAGCATAATGCTGACCACATCAGACCTAGTGTGCTGATGGTCAAGGCAATAAGGGCCTAACACCATATTCCCAATATGCCTCAATGGGTGTGTAGCGGGATCCTTTTTCCTTTTCCTTTCTGGCTCCACTGCTCTGTCAAAAACCAAACTTTTGCTCATTAACTGTTCCCTATTAAATATATACTAGCCGCCATTAAAAACGCATCGAAATCGTGACATGTTTTCACTGTTGAAATGTTTATGCAAGGGAGCGATTTTCAAACCCCGAAAGTGTGCAAGTGATGAAGTTCATGTATTCCCACTTTACTGTCGATGTGATGTTTACTTCAAATTTTGCGTGCTTCATTCTGGCTTTATTAAAAGTCGAATCACATTGAAATTTGGCACACGCATTAGTCAAGTTTCAGCGAGTAAAAAGCCATTATCTGTTTTCATCGAAAGAAAGTCTGTTAATGTTTTTGTCATGCCTCGACTGTCGTCACAAGAGCGATGGCAAGCTGTTGATATGCTCAGCAGTGGAATGGCGACCAGAGAAGTTGCCAGACGTTTCAGTTGTGACCAGTCCACTATAGTGAGGCTGAACCAGCGATTTCGGGCGACAGGTACCACCAATGACCGTCCCAGGCTTGGTCAACGGTATTACACGGTATTAATGATGGCTGTGACTGAATGACAGTGAGTGCGACTTTTGTTTTTACACCTAGGGTTGACAACTGCTTAGGAGCCGGCTCTGAATTGTCTCATGTTTAATAATACAGCAAATTTGGGTTAGTAAATGGATCAGAAATGTAAAATCAGTGGTTTCATGTATTTTAAATTTAGCACAACGAATTGTGGTTCATAAACTAATGCGATGCGTTTTTAATGGCGGCTAGTATATTATCCTCCCTTGTATAACCTTGAGTTCCGCGTAGTTCCCGAGGTTTTCTGAAGAGATGAAGAAAGAATAGGGCCACTGTACCCTCAGGCATGTCGTACGAGGCGGCTAATATGAAGTTTTGCATGGGGTTGGTAACCTCATCAGGTTAAACAAATTGCTACAGAAACCACTTCAGTAAGAGCAAGTGAATGCTATGTGCAGGCTTCCTGTAAGGGGGCCAGCTGGAGTAGTGGATCAATGCTCCATAGGGTGCGTAAAGGAGAATGATGAACGTGTATTTTGCAGTATTTTGATTATATGACTAGTCAGGCTGATTATTCTAAAGTCTAGGCGAATGATGGACATGTGTAATCTTGAGCAGTATTTTGATTATATGACTAATCACTACTAATCAGGCTGATTATTCTAAAGTCTAGGCGAATGATGGACATGTGTAATCTTGAGCAGTATTTTGATTATATGACTAATCACTACTAATCATGCTGATTATTCTAAAGTCTAGGCGAATGATGGACATGTGTAATCTTGAGCAGTATTTTGATTATATGACTAATCACTACTAATCATGCTGATTATTCTAAAGTCTAGGCGAATGATGGACATGTGTAATCTTGAGCAGTATTTTGATTATATGACTAATCACTACTAATCATGCTGATTATTCTAAAGTCTAGGCGAATGATGGACATGTGTAATCTTGAGCAGTATTTTGATTATATGACTAATCACTACTAATCATGCTGATTATTCTAAAGTCTAGGCGAATGATGAACGCATGCGGCTCTTTGAGCCATCTTGTGCGGCTCTCTACTTCTTAACTCTTAGTGAATGAGGGATACCATGTGGGTTTTTTTTTTCATGCGGCTCTTCAATGTATTAAAATGGAGACACATTTAAATATTTGGCTCTTTGTCACGGAAAGGTTCCCGACTCCTGGTCTAGGCGAACGAATTTTTTATCTTTCTTCTATGTTGTCACAGGCTGTCACTTTCCATCAATTATGGCAGACATTTTTTGCTTCAACTTGACCTTTGAAACCATATTATTTCTATGACCACCTTATTAACTTATTCTTCAAATACCAGGTGAAAAAAATTGCCAAGAATGGACAGGAATTTGCACGGGAGCATTTAACACCAGCTAACATTTTATGTTACCATTTACGGGTATTCCAGGTGAGTAGTTACAAATTTACAAGACGTGAATGCATTGCATGTGATGCGTCTTAAAATGTGTAGCAGATCATAAAATAAGTAATTTTGTGTTCTCTTGAATTGCGAGTATGCATTTAGATTAGATTAATTGTAGCTGACAAACATCAAGGAACTATACAGGACCTTATATTACTAGTACCAGAAAATAAATGCTCACTGAGACAGTAGGGAGCTTAAGATAATGAGACAGCAACAAAAGTTATAAATAAAGACAACACTTCTGCGAATCAAACAAAGCAACTCAAAATGACATCAGCACTTCACTTAAGGAGACTGCATCAAGCCACATGGTCAACTACACCATCTTTAAAGATGTTTTCATTAATTATGTAGATTTCCACTCGCACTAATGTAAAGTATAAGTCCAGCCACTCAGTTATGTAAAGAAACAAAGTCTAGCCACTCACATTTATGTCAAGTGACAAAGTCTAGCCAATTTATGTAAAGTGACAAAGTCTAGCCACTCACATTTATGTAAAGTGTGGCAAAGTCTAGCCAATTTATGTAAAGTGACAAAGTCTAGCCACTCACAGTTATGTAAAGTGGCAAAGTCCAGCTACTCACATTTATGTAAAGTGACAAAGTCTAGCCACTCAGTTATGTAAAGATGTGACGGTATTGCCTCCCCTGCTTTGCAGTAGTGGCCCAACAGTGGCCAAAACTCGAGAGTATCTAATATGGGCTTCAAAGGTATCTACCTTCACACAAGATTACTCTGGGCAGATTTGTAACTAGAAGGGTAATGACGCTTCTATCTCAATGGAATATTCACAAGATATTCAGATAAGCAAAAACAATACTGCATTGGCTGAGCACGTTAATTCTAGAATCTGCCGACAACTTTTGAGAAGAATTAAGCAATGATTAATTTTAGCTCGTTCAAGCCCCAACCTCTGATTTCCTCAGTGGAATTCTTATTATTCTGGTAAAGCTCTGTTTAGAGTGTGTTTAGTAAATTGACTGAGAGAAACATGCAGTACATTTAAAATGATTAAATCGAAGTTACATTTGTAAAATTAATAATAATAATAGCCCCTTCAGTCATAACTGACTATGGGAATGCGCCCCTGAGGTGGCAGCCCTCAGCTGCTTATTTTCCTGGTGCTCCTTTCGACGTTTTCTCCTCACCTCTGCTTCTTGTGTGAGCCTCTCTTCGCCCAATCTGAGGTGGTGCCGTAAATAGCATTGCCACTTAGTGCGATCGGCAGCAATTTAATAATCACTTAAGTTTTAACAGTTTGAAAATAATTGAAAAGTTTAACAGAAAAGGTTCATCATTGATGGATAGTAGGTTCTATGGGAAAAGAGTTCACTTTGGCAGCTTATATATTGCACTTAGCTGCCAGTGGTTGTTTCTGCTCCTGCTGGGTCAGTTCTTTTACACTGCTCATGCTCGTCACTGGTCAAGGTTGTAGGGTGCAGCTCGTTCCCAGGAGTGTCAGGGAGAGTCTACAAAGTTGGTCCCTTGTCGTAAAGCTTAGGCTACTGTTCCCTTCTTGTTCCAGAGATAGTACCCTTTAACTGGTACCACAATCAACAACTATGGTAAAAGAATAGAAACGAAATGCTGTCCAGAGTATTGCGTTTTCCAACCCATAGGTATGGGTTTCCTTTCTTATTCCACCATCCCATTTACTCAGAATTTACCCTCGGTGAGAATTAACTTTAATCCCTCGAGAGAAATCTTTCTTTACATTTAAATTGAATAGCGTTTATAGTTACTTTACATTTAAATGAAAAGGTTAATTGTACAGATAGAATATGTTTACATTTACATTTCCACTGATTGAAAAGTGTTCACAATATAAATTGAATATGTTTTTATTTATGTTTACACTGATTTGATAAGTTTGAAACTTCCATTAATTTTAAAGTGAATATGTTAACATATGTAATATGTTAACATCAACATTTACACTGGTTTGGAACTATAAGTATTATAATTAAAATGTACATCATTTCTCCCTATGGAACTTGGGACTACTTTATGCTTTTAGTTCTCTGTAAGAAACTAGCAATAAAGCAGTCGCCAGCCTGTACAGGGATGGTTCATGAAATCACCATTCTATGCGCTGAGGTTGTCAGCCTTAAATGACTGGGACTTCCACTAGCGATTTTCACGTATTAATATTCACATGGTAATATATACATATTAGTTCAAATGTTAGTAATGAAAATATAGAATGTAAATGACAACTTACGCCAATCCTGGCTCACAGACTTTTTGCTCAGATGAATGAAGTTAAGGCTTTAGCCGATGCCTTTTTATACATGTACTTGAGGTCGTTAATTTTAACTTTATTTCCCTCTCTGACTTCGTGTGTTCAGCTTCCTCAGATATTCTGGGTTTCCTTATTTAAAATGATAGAGATTTCCTGGGCTGATTTGTAAGTCCTGATAAATACTCCAATACCCGTCTGATAAAATAGAATTCTGAATTCTAGGCTTCACTCTGGCAAGTGTCATCTTGGCAAGCGATCTTCAGTGTCTTAACACTGAAACGTGTCAGGTTATTTTCACTGTCCTACCCCCGCAGCCGTTTTTTATGGAGCTAAGTAAAAGCTCCAATCAATTCAAACATGCTGGTTGGGAGGGGGGGGGGGGGGGGAAAGAAACGATTTCAAAATATTCCTGACATGGAAAAATTTTGAACGTAATGTATGGGTCAAGTCTTCCGTATATGGCATGAAAATATTTGATCCCTGGCAGGCGAACTCACCAACACCTGTAAACTCATACGACAATGTGTTTCAGATGTAACAAATTATTACTTTATCAAAAGTAATCTTGTCATCCTTGTCTGTCCAAAATGTGTCACCCAGACAAGTAATCTCTTATCTGTCGCGTACCCTGGCCTTATCAGCAATTAGCAAACACACTGGCGATTTTTAGTGTTAATCGGTAGAGGCCAAGGTTGGGTACGCGAAAATCACCAACAAGCCTGTCGTTAATGTTATCTCTGCCGCTCCTTGCAAAACTTTAGGGAAGGGACGGTAACAAACAGACGTGCTGACTTATCTCTGAGAGGAGTGAAAGAATGTATATAGATACAAAATATCTGCTCCAGTGGACAGAGAAAGAAAAGGGTGCGACTCGGAAACAACCGCAATAAAATCACTTCAAAATTGTAACTGATTACTGCCGTAGTGAAAGAGAGATCGGAAAGAGATCACCCCAAAATCCATTTTGTGACAAAAGTGGCAAAGTCTAGCCACTCAGTTATGTAAAGTGGCAAAGTCTAGCCCCTCAGTTATATAAAGTGGCAAAGTCTAGCCACTCAGTTATGTAAAGTGACAAAGTCTAGCCACTCAGTTATGTAAAGTGACAAAGTCTAGCCACTCACATTTATGTAAAGCCAGTCACATTTATGTAAATTGGCAAAGTCCAGCCACTTACATTTATGTAAAGTAGCAAAGTCCAGCCGCTCAGTAATGTAAAGTGACAAAGTCTAGCTGCTCAGTAATGTAAAGTGACACAGTCTAGCCACTCACATTTATGTAAAGTGACAAAGTCTAGTCACTCACATTTATGTAAAGTGACAACGTCTAGCCACTCACAATTATGTAAAGTGACAAAGTCTAGCCACTCAAATTTATGTAAAGTGACAAAGTCCAGCCACTCAGTTATGTAAAGTGACAAAGTCCAGCTACTCAGTTATTTAAAGTGGCAAAGTCTAGCCATTCACATTTATGTAAAGTGACAAAATCTATCCATTCAGTTGTGTAAAGTAGATGTCCAGCCACTCATTTATGTAAAGTGACAAAGTCCAGCCACTCACATTTATATAAAATGGCAAAGTCTAGCCACTCCGTCATGTAAAGTAGAAGTCCAGCCACTCATTTATGTAAAGTAGAAGTCCAGCCACTCACATTTATGTAAAGTGACAAAGTCTGGCCACTCAGTTATGTAAAGTGGCAAAGTCTAGCCACTCACATTTATGTAAAGTGACAAAGTCCAGCCATTCAGTTGTGTAAAGTAGAAGTCCAGCCACTCAGTTGTGTAAAGTGACAAAGTCTAGCCACTCACATTATGTAAATTGACAAAGTCCAGCCACTCACATTTATGTAAAGTGACAAAGTCTAGCCACTCACATTTATGTAAAGTGACAAAGTACAGCCACACACATTTATGTAAAGTGACAAAGTCTAGCCACTCACATTATGTAAAGTGACAAAGTACAGCCACTCACATTTATGTAAAGTGACAAAGTACAGCCACACACATTTATGTAAAGTGACAAAGTCTAGCCATTCACTTATGTAAAGTGACAAAGTCTAGCTACTCACATGTATGTACAATGGATGGGTGTGAAAAAAAATCGAAAAAAGGTGATTCGTCTTACGAGGACAAAAGACAAAGAAAATAGCCAACGTTACGGCCACAAGGCCTTTGTCAGGGAAAGGAAAGAAAGTGAAGGCTAGATAGGACACATAAGAACCTAAATAAATATAAAAATAATAAAACCTAGGTACTTCCCTAAAGGCATCGAAGTCCTAACACTTTTGCTGCCCGCGAACGGACGAGCGTTTTATTGTACTCCGCGTCTTACCGCATTTCCCCTCAACTTCCTCACATTTATGTAAAGTGACAAAGTCCAGCCATTCAGTTATGTAAAGTGACAAAGTTCAGCCACTCAGTTATGTAAAGTGACAAAGTCTAGCCGCTCACATTTATGTAAAGTGACAATGTCTAGCCACTCACATTTACGTAAAGTGACAAAGTCCAGCCACTCAGTTATGTAAAGTGACAAAGTCCAGCCTTTCCGTTACTCCTAAAACCACTTTTATGTTAAGGTACATCCATGTTTACATAATGTAGGAAAATTTCACTTGCTTCTGATCATAAATAAAGTGTTTTTCGCAATTGGAAATTTGTTGGCACATTTAGAAAAAGCTCACAAGAAATGAAAATAAGCTATATACATTGTCAATTTTCCCATCATTGTTAAAATGAAACTATTTTGCCTCATGGTGTTTGGCAAAGCAGTCGTTTGTGTGCAGGTGTGGGTGATTTTTGTGTGTGTAGTATTACTGTGTGAATGAATGAATATTTTAAATTGTAGTCTACGAAAGCCATGTGTTCATTTAATTGCACACATACCATACTTATACATATAACTAAATACCATATACGTGCATAATTTTATGCCATATCACTAGTTAAAAAAACTGTAGTCAAAGTCGGACTTCTAAAATGTCCGGTGTCGGAGTCTGAAAATTTTTTGGCCAACTCCACAACCCTCGTTTATACAGTAATGCTGCTACATTTTACTCACTCTCCTGATAACTAGAGCATTGATAATCTTAGCACATTTTTATCTTCATCTACATTTAGCATATCTCTTTACATACATCATCCATCCATCTCTCAGGATCATTTAATCTTTTATACAACATTCTTGTCCTTACTGTATCAGCAGAAGCATTGTAGCTTTCTCTTTCTTGTTACAGCACATCCAGTCAGTTCTTGCTGTTTTACCTTGTTACTTGCTGCAGCAGACATTTCAATCCTTTGTTACAGTAAACTTTTTTAGTAACAGAAAACCTAGTTTTTTTTGTTTCAGCATTTCATGCTGTTTCTTGCAACAATAACCTATTTCTTATCCCAGCATTTCTTGATGTTTCTTATAACATAGACCTTATTTCTTGTACCAGCCTCTCTTGATGTTTCTTATAACATTGACCTTATTTCTTGTACCAACCTCTCTTGATGTTTCTTACAACATAAACCTTATTTATTGTCCTTGCATCTCTTATTATTTCTTGCAACAGAAGTATTATTTCTTGTGCCAGCATCTATTGTTGCTTCTTGCAACAATAATCTTATTTCTTGTCTCAGCATCTCTTTTTTCTTACACTACAATAGAAACCTTTTTTGTTTTGGTTTTTGAACCCCGCACTTGAAACCTGGTGTTTTTTGTGTGCAAGGGATACCTGGTTCAACCCCATGTGGGTTATAATTTTAGTATATAGTGTTCATCATTCCATATAGTGTATTACTTTGTTGTTTTTCTTGTGTGTTGGCTCTTCCAGGCTGTAATTTATCTACCGTTTGTTGTGGCAATGTTTAATGTCTATCGTGTTGTAATGTATCTTCTTCCACGATACCATATTGCTCTCTCTCGCCATTGACATCTTTTTATCTGCTGGGGCTTTTGTTGGTTTTGGATTGGTGGTTTTTGTTTGTTTTTTATTTTATTTTTTTAATATTTAATTCTTCTACTGATATTGAATGGACTTTTTGGTTAGTTTTTTTTGTTTGGTTTTTCCTTGTCATTCTAATTTGTTCTAGTTGTTATTTGTTGGTTCTTGTTTTGGTAATATAAAATTTTATTATGTTGTGTAGCTCCCCGGGTAGGTCAACTTTCAGTACATTTTCCAGAGACAGTGATGTCAAGTTTTGGGTTCTCAAGTATTCCATTAGTGGTTTTCTGTGCTGTTCGTATTTCTTACATGTTAACACATAATGAATGTGCAATGGTGTTTTTCTCCAGACATGTTCCACAGTAGAGTTCCTCCACAATGAAATAGCTTGTTCCTAGTTGAAGTCTAATCAGTTTTCTGTTGCATGGTATTTTTGGTTCTCTAGATATCTGACATGTCCGGGTTTAATCTTTTAGCAGTTTATAGGCGTGTCTGCCTTTCTGGCTCTCTTTCCAGTTTCCTTTAATTATTACTTTGTCCCATAATCCCTTACTATGTCTTATGAACCAAACATTATTTTTTTTACCTCAGTATTCCTTCTTACCAACTTTACCTTATTATTTTGTCCCATGATTCTTCTTATTATTTGTGAAATGTACTTTTTTTCTTGTCATGCATTCCTCCTGGTTTCTTATCACAGTATTAAAGTATAGGTAGTCCAATAACCTACTTCTGTAGTGGAGTGAAGTGTTATAGACTTCACTAATTAGATCTCAACATTTTAAGTGCAGTGACAATTTCCTTACTTGCTACCTTTGCCTTTCATAATTCAGAGCAGAGTTGAGTACCCATTTTACAGCTGGTAGACTGCAGCGTGATAACTTCTTCTTCGTTCACTTTCAGACATCGACTTGAATGTTCAAAGAAAGCAGTGGTCAGCGTGAGGCTGTTGGTGTAGAGTTCTTCCAGGAATGGTACTGGTGTTGGCTATATGCACTTTCTATGTTCCTCAGAAGTTAGGCACCTTTGAAGTAGATGTTCAGCAGTCATGTTATCGGTGCCACAGTTACACTCATCTGTAGCTCCTATCTTCAGCTTGTTGAATAGTTAGTATCTCAATCTGTTGTGGCCAGGGCGAAGTCTGGAGATTACCACTTGTTCACTTCTGCTAAGCTGGTTATATGCATCATTTTTTGTGTGGCCTGTATGCTCTGCTTCCTACTTGCTCTTGTATCTGCTCCTGATAAAACTCTTGGCCTCTTCATAAGTTATTCTTGTGTCAAGTTGGGGTAGCTTTCCACCTTCCTTTGCCAATCTGTCAGCCTCTTCATTTCCGGGGATGTTGCAGTGAGATGGGATCCACTTTATCACAACTGTTTTGAACTGCTGACATAGTTTGTGTAGTGTTACTCTTAGGTCACTCAGGTCGGCATTATTCTGACATTTCAGCACTGCAATTACTGACAGAGCATCTGTGAAGAGAGCTTACTTGTCTCTCAGAGCGTTCTTCTGTCATTAGGATGTCTGCTACCATTTTGATATGACCTGATTTAGATTTACTTCTTGTCCCAGCTAAATGAAGACCATACTTTATTTCTTCTTTTTCAGATCTTATTTATTGTCACTCTATGCCTTGATTTTCTTTCCTCCATAACCAATAACAATTTTTATCAAGTCAAATCTTTGTTGTCTCATTGCCTAGCAATATGCGAAGCTTCTTAAGAAGAAACCTAAAGGTGTTAAAGGCTTTGAACTAGTAGAACAACCTGATGAGACAGCATCATGTTCTTGTCCCAGTATTAAATCTAAGGTAAACTTTTTCATTGTCTTATATTTTGCATACACAGAAATAAGAATCTTCAACTCGGATGTCAAGTCAGTACCATTGTATGGCTCTGTACATCATCATCATCACATTCCTTTGAGCTCCTCATGGAGCATGGAACCATCACTGCTGGAAGCCTGCACAAGCATTCACATGTTCTTACAGTAGGGGTTTCTGAAGCAATTTGTTTTACATTATGAAGTTGCCAGCTCTATGCACAACCCCATATTAGTCACCTTGTGTGACAAGCCTGAGGGTGTAGTAGTCCTATTCTTGCTTTGTCTCCAGAGACCCCGGGGAGCTGCATGGGGCTCAGAAACATGGAGAACAACAAAAAAACACAATACCCAAAACGTTACAAACTTTCTTAAATGGGTGCTTGTATGGAATTGAAGGATGGATTGAAATGGCAGGAGAAGATCACCAATGTGGAACTGATGGCAAAAAACCAGACAGATGCCAGCGGAGCAAGAGATGAGAAGAAGATGCTGGTGATTGATTGGACACACAATAAGGAAACCTGTTGATAATATTACCAGGCAGTCCTTGATCCATTCTTCAGTGAAAGAGAAGTAGAGGTAAGTTGAATAAAAACATGTGGAGAAGAGAACTGAGGATGGAATTGATAATGATGAGGAAGAAATGGAGAGACCTTGAGTCGATGGCATGTGACAGGAGGAATCAGCATGTTTCTTGAAGGTCTATGCTCATTGGTCACCAAAAGGGTATTGATTGATTGCTATTGTGCATGCTCTGGGTTAAATTTTCTTTTTGAAGTTTCAAATATTTTTCAAAATTCTGATTAAATTTATTGAAATTCCATTTTTAGTTCCTAAACATTACCTGACCATCATGCCTTTTTTCTTGATGTTAAAACCTACTTCTCTCCTACCGTTTCTTTTGAGCTCATCGTAGAAACACTTCTTGTTGACATTTCAGAATATATCTCATACAGAACTGTGATGGAAGCTGATGTCATCTGCGCAATGTTGTTTTCTAACGGAGACCAGACTGTCTTAATCTGCTAACAAAGCTGTTTAAAACACAGTGCTTATCAATATTAACAGATGAGTAGATCTCATTGCATGAGACTGTCCTCACGGTAGAAGGGGAACGACTAAGTAAGTAAGCATCAGACTGTGAGTCTCAGTGTTAAACAGATTGCTATAGAAACTGCCACTGAAAGAGCAAGTAAGTGCTTTGACACAGGCTTCCTCCATGGAAGCTACAACAAAGGTGACCTTTCTTCATAATAAGTGAAAAAAGGAAGAAATTAAGGTCTCACTGCAACAGTCGGATGCAGTGAATCAAGTGCGCATCATAATAGAGAGACAATACAGAAGAATTCAGATTATCCTAACCCTGATTAGCAATTTAACCAAATCACCAAAGCCAAGGAACTAGGGCATGGCCTGTGATGTCAGCACCCCTCCACTCATAGTCAGTATTCCAATCCAAATCAGTCTGTTCCTAGCCATAGTATAGTTAGTTTAGTATTGTGTTCAGTTTCATTTTCAAACCATTGAAACTAACGCTAAAAGATTTACAATGTCAAATAAACAAACAAATGTTGCTCTGACTGATGGGAATACCCACAAATAACTAATTTGTTGAAAAAAATAGGGAAGCAAAGAATAAAATCACCGAAAGATATGGTATCAGGGTGGACACAATTTCTGACATTAAAAAGTGTAGTCAATCAATTTTTCATTTCATTTCAGTTTTAGAAAGTGAAGATGTTAGCAGTAAAATCAACGAACAAGGCTGACAATGACAAAGTAGAAAAAAGCAATACACAAATGGTTTATGAAAAAAAGGATTATCTAGACAGCGATTTTCAGGACATATGTGAGAAATCGTTAAAGCAATAATAAAAAGTTAGGAGGCAATATCGACTTAAAAGCCAGCTATGGCTGGTCATGTAATTTTAAATCTTGGCACCGAATATCACTGCTTGAAATACATGGAGAGAAATTGTCTGATAATAAGGAAAATACTGAAAGTTTATAGCTGAAATAAAAAATTCATATACCGTACTGAAAGTTTATAGCAGAATTAAAATATTCATATTCTGAAAGTTTATAGCTGAAATAAAATATCCGTATACTGGAAGTTTATAGCTGAAATAAAATATTCATATACTGAAAGTTTATAGCTGAATTAAAATATTCATATTCTGAAAGTTTATAGCTAAAATAAAATATTCATATACTGAAAGTTTATAGGTGAAATAAAATATCCATATACTGAAAGTTTATAGCTGAAATAAAATATCCGTATACTGGAAGTTTATAGCTGAAATAAAATATTCATTTACTGACAGTTTATAGCTGAAATAAAATATTCAGTCATGTTGTTCAAATGTTTGCTAATTAATATATTGTTTTTGTTTGGATAAGAGTTTTTTTCTCCCTTAATCCAATTTTCCAAACAACCCATCACAAATTAATTTGGATAATCGGAGTTCAACTGTACTTCATGCCACAATAATTAAATACAGCTGAGCCTGAACAGGACCTGACAGCAGATCTGCTTTAACTCATTAACTACCGCAAGCCGCTGTCAGCGGCTCACAACATAATCACATTTGGACCGCAAGCCGCTCAGGGCGCCAATCTAATTTTAGTAATAAAACGAAAGAAAAATGTACTGAAACACTCTATGATCTGGTTCGAGATTTTAAGTTGCCACCGGAAAACAAATTCCCAAAGCATGGTTGTTATAGAACACTGAACAATTGATATTATGTTCATATTTTTCAGCGTTTTGGGTTAGTTACCAAATCGTGTAAAACTGTTTACCGTGGCATCTAGTGCTAGGACTACAAAAAATGCGTGTACATCTCGTCTAACGGCTGAATAGGATAGAAACATGTTTCAACAATTGACTGAAAGATCTAGCGACGAAGACAAGAGTGAAAACGGTGTGCACATTGATTGAAATTGTGATTTTGATAGAGATGGGGCGCAAGCAGTTATAATTGTGAAAATATTGCAAGTCCTCGGCCATCGGAGGGCCGTTAAATAGCAACAACCTCTATTAGAGTTGCAACTAATGTTTATTGTAATAGTACATTCATTTATCTTTAAAATGACGTGTAATTCATACAAATCTGTAAACAATTACGAAAACTACAGCTTACTTTGTGCAAACACCTACAGGATGAAAATGGGAAAAAAATTTAATTCGGCCACAGTGTGTTTTTTAATTCGGTAGTTAATGTGTTAAAGAAGTTTCAAGTCAGTGTGAGGTCTTGATTTGGTGACCTTCCACTCTCCCTCTCAAAGATGCTGTACTGTTGTATACTCTTACAAGATTCAGTTTCCTGCAGTTGAATTGGAAATGTCTAATTTCCAATAGTGATGTTCACTGTAGTATTTTACAAAAGCATAAAACACTCTTGCTTTTAAAATTTTAGGCTGCTAATATTTTTAAAATTCATGCAGAAGTACAAATATGCAAAACAGTGCCCTGTTTTAAAAAAAAAAAGGAATAATATAGACATATTTTAACAGAAAAATCTATATTGAAGAAATTAAATCAATGTAAACATAAGAATAGTTTGTTCTTTAAACACCAAAACAACCCAGCTTCAATTGTTCTATTAAAGGGTGGAGGATCCTGTTATACACCCATTGAAGCATATTGGGAATATGGTGTTAGGCCCATGTTTTCTTGACCATCAGCACACTAGGGAAGATGTGGTCAGCCTTAACCTTCCAAGAGTTGCTCTGGTACCCAATCCATGTGGCTGGGTTGACCCCGGAGTCGTTTGTGGTCTAAAAAAATCCCACCTCAACTGGGGATCAAACCATGGACCACCGAGCTAGGAAGCTAGTGCACTAACCACTGCGCTACTGCGGCTCCTTCTTTTAAAACCTTAATTTAAAAAAAAAACCAAATCAAGACATTTTGCCACACCCTTCTGCCCCAGTCAGCACCTTGTGCAGCTGTACTATTTGCACCACCCAGCAGTCAGCCCTGCCTATCGGTATTAACAGTTAGGTAGCTCTTGGTGCACAGACTTGATGTAACAATGAGCTGGTGCATTAGCTGTATTAAGTGTACTTATCAGTGTGAATAGATGTTTAAATAATAACAGTGCAATCATCTGATGTGTTTTACTTGTAAATATACACACATATATATATATGTTAAAGGTAAATTAGGGAATTCAATACCAACAGAAAAAGAACAAATGAAGAGATGGGCTGAGCACTTCATGGAGGTGCTAAACAGACCACCACCAACAGTAACACCTGATTTTAATAATGAAACACCCACAACCACCTTGCCAATAACTTGCGATGAATTCACGCTGGACGAGATCAAACAAGCCGTTAAAAGATTAAAAAAATTTAAAGCTGCTGGAGTTGACGAAATTTCAGGGGAAATGATTAAAGCAGTTAATGACAACAACCTCTTGAGAATTTTAGATATTATAAATGAAGTATGGAGAGAAGAACAACCACCACAACAATGGAAAGACAGTATTATTGTAAAGTTACCGAAGAAAGGTGATCTATCAGACTGTAATAACTGGCGTGGTATATCTCTATTATCAGTACCTGGAAAATTATTATGTTGCACGATGTTAGAAAGACTTAAATTGCATGCTGACGAAAAGATCAGAGAAGAACAAGCGGGTTTCAGGCCGAAACGATCATGTATTGATCAAATATTCACACTAAGAACAATTATAGAAGAATCAGTGGAAAGGCAATCGCCACTTATTATCACCTTCGTCGATTTTCAAAAAGCCTTTGATAGTCTACACCGCCCATCATTGTGGAAGATACTTACAATCTATGGTTTTCCAACAAAATATGTGAATATAATCAAAGCGCTATATGACAATGCAAGATGTTGTGTTAGAACAAATAAAGGGAATACAGAATGGTTTACAGTAAAAACAGGGGTGAAACAAGGCTGTATTATGTCACCACTACTTTTTGGAATAGCTATTGATTGGGTTATGAGAAACTATACCCACAATGAACAATTGGGTATAAAATGGACAAATGGAAAATTCCTGGGGGACCTGGATTTCGCAGATGATGTAGCATTCTTAAGTTCAACACCAAGACAATCCCAAGAAGCAATAAATAATTTGTGTCATCTCTCGGTTAAAATAGGTCTCCAAATAAATGCCTCTAAAACTAAAGCTATGAACTTTTCTAACGAGACCTTTGATATCATCTTGAACGGGGAAAAACTACAGAAAGTTGAAAGTTTCAATTATTTAGGCAGTAAAATGACTCAGGATGGTGACACAACAAGAGAAATCCATACTAGAATTGCTTTGGCAGCTAGCACCTTCAATAGATTATCTAACATTTGGAAATTACGATCATTGAATATACATACCAAGCTTCGTCTGTTTAATTCAAATGTTATCTCAGTGTTAACATACGGCTGTGAGAGTTGGAAAATAACAAAATCATTGGAGAAGAAGCTGAATACATTCGAGAACAAATGTCTTAGAAAACTCATGAACATCAGTTGGAAAGAATTCAAGACTAATCGACAAATAAGAGAAGACTCTAGGCAGAAATATGTCTCCGACTATATAAGGAAAAGACGATGGTCATATATCGGTCATGTCCTACGAATGCAAAACAACAGAATACCACTACAGGCGCTCACTTGGGTTCCTGAGGGTAAGAGGAAAAAAGGAAGACCAAAAGAAACACTCAGAAGAACAATAATAAGAGAAGGAAGAACGTTGGGCCTAAATAATGTGCAAGAGCTAAGAGGAGTGGCGTCACAACGAACAACCTGGAGAGCACTGGTTTCTGCCTTATGCGCCGTGTTTGGTGCTTAAAGAATTTATTATTATATATATATATATATATTTTAATAACTGAAGTCTTATAGTTTAAATCATTGTAGAACATTTAATGTTGTTTATATTTGCAGGTGTGCTAACACTACTTGATCTCAATATTTGTGACTTATAAAATCTTAACCCCAACTTTCTTTTCAAAAAAATTGTTTAGCCTTGTATAATTGTTCAAATTGTAGATTATTGCTGAGTGAAGTCTACTTAAGGAGACAGCTGCAAAAGTTTTCTCTTCTTCTCTCTTTCTTTTTTTAATTGACTATTGATTAAACAATCCAGAAGTATCCTACTCTCTTTGTTACGGTGTTTCTGTTGTTTGAAGACATTTGTGAGGTTGTGATAACAATCTGTGCTGGTAACGCGAAGATAAAGGTTCGAACGTTCAAGATCATAAAAAATTCAAACAGCACACCATAACATTCAGAAGCTTGAATGAATGAAAATCAAGATGAAGCAAAGGACTGCTGTACAGTTCAAACATTTAATTGGGCATAAAAATGCATAATATGAAGTTCGTTGTCTGTCTAGTCTCAAAAGCATAAACTGCATACAAATGACTTTGACCGTTTCAATATAGAGGTCAGTACACGTGCGACTTGACCGAAGTCCTACGGCATATTAAAATTGAAGGCATTTTAACAACAATTCATAATAATCGGTTGCAAGACTTATCTCAGAAGCTGCGAATCATAGTGGCTTGACAAATAATATAGTGGCGGCCGATCTCCAATAAAATAGCCACGGAATAATATCTTGAAAGTCTCCACTGCTTGGGAGCATATATAACAAAAGTCCTCTGACTTCGACGGACAAACGAGAAAGGCCCAAAAAATAACGGTAAACCTACACAAGCAGGCGATGCTTCCATCACTTGGTTACCAGTACATCATATCATTAGCAAATGTTGCGTCGTTCAATAATAGTGTTTTATTGTACAAAATAGCTAATGCATACAGCTGTATCTCCGAAAATAATGGGCATACGCCTGTGTGCAAAAGCATCACGTAACACTCTCCCTTGCTTTTTTCCCCCCCTTTAACAGTAGTTTGTCTTGCCATGTGTTCAAATTTGCAATACAGGATAATATGGGCTATGTATCTGACCTTAAAAAAATTTTTTTTTTTTTTTAAAGTGGAGAACAAAATGACATCAGCTTGATGAGGGGAGAATACCCGTATTTAGCGACTTTGGAAGTTGAACCAGTTCACATCTATCACATCTTTTAGTGTTAAAAAAAATAATTGCTTCTCAAGCTAAAGTTACCAAATTAAAAACCTGTAAACATCATGCTGCAGTCTGCCCAGCTGCAAACTGGTACCTTATTCTGGTCTTGAGTCAGGGAAGGTAAAGGCAGCAAGGAAGGGAACTGGTCACTCCATTTCATAACAAAGCTGGGACCTAGTGTAGTGAAGCCTCTAACACTTCACTCCCCAATGGCTGTATATGTGGTGTGATTACCTATACCTTTTTATTTGTAAAAAGTGCATCTTAAAAATTGTCATTCGATAAGTGTACATTAACCACACACACACACACACAAAACACACACATCAAAAATATTGTAAGTTTTGTGACTATAATTAATTAAAATACTGAACATTAATACTAATAAACTTACTTTAGTACATTGGAATTGAAAATCCTTTCAGCACAAGTATTTTTTTTAATTTTCAATTTGGGATACTTTACACATTTTAGCCAGGGAAATATGGACATATCAATTCATTCAAAGATTATAAAGGTTATTTCATTCTTTTAATAACATGTACACATCACTAGATGTAATTCTCTTCCCACAATTGACAGTTTGTGATCATTTAACATCCAACTAATTGATTAGTGATTCAACTCTCTTAATTTTAGAGATTTTATAATTTATCTACCCCATACCCTGGCCACATTTGTGCAGATCATATTCAAATCAAATGCAACACCCACGAGATATCTGATCATTTCTAAATGCATGCTCAAAAATTAGAAATATAAGATCTGTTTAACATCATACCAAATATGGGCTTTTCTCCTCAAATACAATACAGTTCCTTGTGATAACCTACGTCATATAACTTATTTGGGACCCAAAGATGCAGCAATAGAGAATGCAGTCAGCGACCCATAGCTTGACTGCGTGCGTCAGGGTCAGCGAACCAGAGCTGACCAAGACCCTACTCCACCTCCACGTGGTGGTCCTGGAAACAGGCTGCATCACTGCAGTCTGGCTGAGAGAGTAGGGATCAAAGAGGGAAGGCAAACCCGGTCCCAAAAAATGCCGTGCAGAAGTCGGATGTGTTGGCCGAAAGACGCAGATATCACAGCTCCGGTGTAAACAGACACAACGCAACCAACGTCCTTTTCAGGACGAACGAGGAAGAAGAAGAAGAAGAATATAACTTATTTGTTACAAAGAGAGAAAGTGTATGTTAATTTATTTGGTTACTAAGAGAGAAAATTAATGTTAATTTATTTGGTCACTAGGAGAGGAAATGTGTGTTAAGTTAATTTCTTTGGTTACTTACTTACTTTGTTATCCCTCTTCTACCGTGAGGTGTAGAGGTTTGGAGGGGGGAGTGCCATACTATCCTATTGGCTGTCTTCTATTTGGTTACAGTTGACATTAAAAAATCCGGCAACCTCCGGACCTGAAGAGCGCCGAATTGTTGAAAATGCTGAATTTTTTTTGGTTATATATGCTGTATATATTTAACAGAAAATGACTAACTGTACAGTCCTTTAAAGAAAGAAAATTAAATGTTTACGTTTTACACCACTTCTTTTATTTGCTGAATCCATTATGGGGCTATACAGCAGCAAATAAATGATAAAATGAGAAGGAATGAGCAGGAATGCCTGTTAACACGTGCAAGCAAGACCCAACAGCTGCATCAAAACATAAACGGCTCCAGAAAACAGTGGCGCGCCAACGAGGTAAATTAAAAAATGCGCTCCGAAATCCATTCCGGAAAACAGAAGAAACCGGATTACACTGACTAACAAAAAAAAATTTTTTTTTCTTTCTCTAACATTTCTATGTTTTTCTGGTCAATTTTAATGCGCTGTTTTTAAATCTGCAAACCGTTTTTCTCTATCAGGTCGGGATCTCTAGAAATACGCGATTGAAGTTTTTTAACAACGCATACAATATTACAACATCATTCGTACAAGAAGTATAACAGTTTGTAGGCTTGAAGTTCTTTGCAGTCGACTTTCGTCGGTGAATGGCATGTGGTACATGGCGATGAAGCATCCAACAATAATCGGCAAGCATGGTCACACTCCACCGTCCTTGATAACGTGACTCCATTACGGCGATATCTTGATGGAATCGTTATCCATGTTCATCGCTGACTTCGCCAAGGTTGTCAGGGAAAAAGTCAAGTTGCGAATCGAGCAAATGGATTTTGAGGGACGTGTTACAGCCCATAATTCTGTATGCATCTATGCACTGCTTAACAATATGCACATAGTCGACAGATTTGTGATTTGCCAGAAAGTTATCGACGATCAATTTGAATACCATCCATGCGCGAAGTTCACTACCATGTAACAAGTTCTCGAATTGTTTGTCTGCAATAACTTTCCTAATCTGAGGTCCTACAAAGATACCTTCCTTTATCTTTGCATCGCTAACTTGCGGAAACTTTTCTCGAAGATAAGTGAAAGCTTTGCTCGTTTTATCAAACGCTTTTATGAAATTCTTCATGAGCCCCAACTTTATATGTAACGGTGGTAAAATGATGCTGTCTTTGTTAACTAATGGCTCGTGTATTACATTTTTATGCCCGAGCTGCATACGATCCCTTATAGGCCACACCTTTCTTGCATAATGTTCCTGTCGGTTGTGGCTGTCCCATTCACATAGGAAGCAACAAAATTTAGTATACCCAGTCTGCATGCCCGTGAGAATTGCAATGACCTTTAGGTCTCCACAAATCCGCCATTGGTAGTCATTGTACTTTATTTTTGCCAAAAGTATAGCCATATTGTCATAAGTTTCTTTCATATGAACAGAGTAGGCGACTGGAATTTATGAAAATAAATTTCCGTTATGCAATAACATGGCTTTTAGACTAGTCTTGGAAGAGTCGATGAAAAGTCGCCATTCGTTGACTATGTGCTCATGACCGAGGTGCACCATTAGACCGTTTACATCTTTTCAATAGCAAATGTCATCAGTCATCTCAAAGTATTGAACAAGTTCTCTGTGTCTATGACGAAATTTAGATATCGGAGTATTGGGCGCTAAAAGATTCCATTCTTTGAGTCGCGAACCGAGTAATTCCGCTTGTCCTTTGGTAAGAGCGAGATCACGTATTAGATCTGAAAGTTCTGAATGGTTAATTAAGTGAACACCATCATTCACCGGTATATAATCCGAGTCAGAATTAGTTTCTAAAGCAGGTAAACTATCACTTTCTGATGGTTCATTCACGTCCAACGGATATTGTTCTGGTGGAACTGGGATCGGACACGTGATTGGATCATGGGGCACTGGTTTCGAAACCGATTCAATATTTGGAAAAACCACAGACTTTCTAGTTTTAAAAGTGAAACCATGGATATTTGTCAAGTAGAAGTAACAATCAGTAGCGTGATTTGTCTGTTCACGCCATATTACTGGCACTCCAAAAGGCATCGACTTATGCTTCGGTGATTTTCGTAACCAACCTGCCAATGTATTTGCACAAGTCGAACAAACTGCATTTGGCTTCCAAAATTTATTTGTATCATCAACTTTCGAATCGAAATAAAGTTCATTTGCTTTCTTTAGTAATGGTGTAAATTTTTTCTGGTGAACACGATCGGTAAAATATCCGCACACGTAACAGAACAGATCAGCCGAATTTCTACAACTTCTAGAAGCCATATTTCGCTCAGAATTATTTCAAAATACAGTAACTATTTGAAAAATAGCGTAACATGTCATGCATCTTTTAGCAGTATAAAAAGTAAAATTATTTTGCATTTTATTAATTTTTAATAAGCTATATAGTAAAAATGAAACGGAGCAAATAACGGTTTCCCAAAAATATATTTATTCACAAATATCTTAAGAACCCGATGTGATAGAGAAAAACGGATTTCAAATTTGAAATCAGCGCAAGAAACTGACCTAAGAACACTTATTCTTATATAAGAAAGAAAAATGTTGTTTGTCAGTGTTATCGATGGCCGGATTTTTGAATGTCAACTGTACTAAAAGAAAAAAAAATGTTTGGTTTGGTTTTTAAGGACCATCTTCATTGCACACATACACCTCCATCAGTACTCTGATCTCCCTTAGATCACACAAGGAGGATCTCAACACAGTGCATGAAGTCGGTAGCACCGGCAAGGTTCCCTGTGTGTGTATGCAGGAATCACACATTCTATAAATATTTTTGTGGTGGATAGGTTTCCTGATTTTTAAACTTTGCCAAGGCAGCTGCCTTATGGCCTACTTTTTACAATTTCCACCTGCCAAGGGATTTTTAACATGCGCAACTTGCACATGGGACCTCCTACTTTCTTACCCTTATCCGAGAGGGCTAGGCATCCAATCTCACTACCCAAGAGATCAGGGTGGAGTATGACATCATTAGGACCCACTGGTTCTGAAGAAAAAAATTCCATGTAATTTATTTGGTTACTTAGAGGGAAACTGTGTGTTATCTTTATTTGGTTACTTAGTGGGAAACTGTGTGTTATCTTTATTTGGTTACTTAGAGGGAAACTGTGTGTTATCTTTATTTGGTTACTTATTGGGAAACTGTGTGTTATCTTTATTTGGTTACTAAGTGAGAAACTAGATTGAATAATTCATTTCTTACTAAGAAATGAAATATGTCATATAATTTATTTGGTTACTAATAGAGAAAATTTATGTTCTACAATTTATTTGGTTACTAAGAGGGAAACTGTATGTTACATTTATTTGGTAACTAAATAAGAAACTAGGTTGTATAATTAATTTCTTACTAAGTAAGGAAATATGTCATAATTTGTTTGGGTAATAAGAGAGAAAATATATGTTACAAAATTTATTTGGTTACTTAGAGATTAAAAGTGTGTCGTGTAATTTATTTGGTTACTAAGAGATAAAACAGTATGTCATATAATTTATTTGGTTACTAAGAGATAAAAATGTGTTTTGTAATTTCTTCCTAAGTAATGAAATATGTCATATAATTTATTTGGTTACTAATAGAGAAAATTTATGTTCTACAATTTATTTGGTTACTAAGAGGGAAACTGTATTTTTGCCGTCATTTTTGACGGTGGAAAAAACGCCAACCTAATGTATGTTTGGTTTAATGTGATCAAAGAGAGATAAATGTTTATTATCTTTCTGTGACAGGTTTGACTGGTGATTATCTTCTCCTGTCTTATGTTGTCCTGTCTCAGGCAATGTCTTATAGTGACATGTCTTAAGCCTATTTATAGGATCATATACGGAGTATCTTTATCACCCGTTTGGGCGGAAATGCCTGGTCGGGGTTTGCCTCGATCTGGTCCATGCTCTTTGGGCATGCGCGAGTCTTGGCGGCAAAAGCCGGGAGACTGATTCAGAGAGAGTGTACCTGAGGCTTAGTACGGATGTACCGATCCGTAGATTTCTCTCTGCCAAGTTTTCGATAGGGATTGGAAATTCTGGGAATGACAGTTTTGTCATTCTTCCGTCCCTGAGTGTTTCTTTATGCCAGTATTGGCTGTGTTGTGTTACCTTAGAGTGTAAGGATTCTTTGAGAAGGTAACTGAAACATTATTCGATCTTTTCGTCTCGTTTAGATCTTACAGGTACATTTATCGCTGATGGCGACATAGTGAGCGAAGCTCACAAGGAGTTATTATACTGTACTCCAGTATGGCTTCATATTTGAAAGACTAGGTCTAAGTTGACCTGTTACACACATAAGCCTAGGAATCATCTTTATGGATCCGCAATGCAGGCGGAATATGGTTTGGCAGAAAGTATATTTAATCTCAGAAGCTTGTGTAAACTGAGAGTGACCTGATTATCGAGGCCCGCGACCTGCGGCCTGATTTCGTTGTCATCATATTGGTCCGTGTTTACGGCCAATCTTCTTCACCAGAATGAAGTATCTGGCATGTGAGGCCAGTCTGAAGTCTTTTGCTAATTGTAGGACAATGGCATTGACTTTGTTTAAATAACTGATATCGCCCGTACTAAGCAAGATATTTGCTAGGGCTTACCTGACGGGGCTCAGTCAGGGATTAGAGCTATTGCATAAACAGTAAACAGTGGTCAAGACATTGTTACATGTCTGGGATCTGTGATGCCTGAAGCTGACCTTTGTAACTACACGCATTATGTACTCGATCTTATACTATTGACTGTTTCGTCCATCATCATCGTATTATCGTACGTCATGAATAAATATTGTAAACGTCAGCAGCATTCCCTACTTCACTGACTTCTACTTGTGGTTGTGTGAGTTAATGTAAAGACGTCCAAGAGCCTATACGGCCTTCGTGTTATCAGCACTGTTAATTACTCACTTACACAATCAACCATATTGTCATACAAGTACTACACGTCTGAAGCTACATGAATACTGACATGATGTGTGTGTCTACTATACCCTGGCGGCACCTCACGCTAGTGACCTAAATATTCGCTACAACTTTGTACTGTCCAGGACAACACGACACGCTCAACGTACTAACATACATAACACATCAAAACACTACGTTACATCTGGGCATTTACACTGAACAACCTTTTACATCTACAGTCAAACAGACTTTTACATGTATGTTACGTTTATTTGGTTACTAAATACAAAACTAGGTTGTATAATTCATTTCTTACTAAGTAAGGAAATATGTCATAATTTATTTGGGTAATAAGAGAGAAAATATATGTTACAAAATTTATTTGGTTACTTAGAGATTAAAAGTGTGTCGTGTAATTTATTTGGTTACTAAGAGATAAAACAGTATGTCATGTAATTTATTTGGTTACTAAGAGATAAAACAGTATGTCATGTAATTTATTTGGTTACTAAGAGAAAAAAACGTGTTTTGTAATTTATTTGGTTACTAAGAGATAAAACAGTATGTCATGTAATTTATTTGGTTACGAAGAGAAAAAAATGTGTTTTGTAATTTATTTGGTTACTAAGAGATAAAACAGTATGTCATGTAATTTATTTGGTAGTTAAGAGAGAAAATGCCTCATGTAGTTCCTGGGTATCTCTGAAGAGACAAAGAAAGACTGCTGCACCATCAGGCATGTCATACATGATGACTTATGAGGTTGTGCCTGGGGTTGCAGCCTCATCATGGAAAACAAATTACCACAGAAACCACCACTGCAAGAGCATGTTACTGCTTGTTGTTGGCTTCCTGTAAGGGACCAAAGACGCAGCAACAGTGATAAATGCAGTCAGCAACCTATAGCTTGACTGCTTGTGTCAGGGTCAGCGAACCAGAGCTGACCAAGACCCTACTCCACCTCCAAGTGGTGGTCCTGGAAACAGGCTGCATCACTGCAGTCTGACTGAGTGAGTAGGGATCGAAGAGGGAAGGCTAACTCGGTCCCAAAAATGCCATGCTGAAACTGGATGTGTTGGGCCGAAAGGCGCAAATATCGCAGCTTTGCTGTAAACTGTGACACAGCGCAACAAATGTCCTTTTCAGGACGAACGAAGAATAAGAAGAAGGCTTCCTGTAAGGGGACCAGCTGCACGTGGTGGCTGCATTCTCCATAAGGGGCACAAAGGAAAATAACAATGATGACAAGAGAAAATTATGTTATGTTAATTTATTTGGTTAATAAGTGATAAAACATTATGTTATGTTAATTTATTTGGTTAATAAGAGATAAAACATTATGTTATGTTAATTTATTTGGTTAATATTATGTTATGTTAATTTATTTGGTTAATAAGTGATAAAACATTATGTTATGTTAATTTATTTGGTTAATAAGAGATAAAACATTATGTTATGTTAATTTATTTGGTTAATAAGAGATAAAACATTATGTTATGTTAATTTATTTGGTTAATAAGAGATAAAACATTATGTTATGTTAATTTATTTGGTTAATAAGAGATAAAACATTATGTTATGTTAATTTATTTGGTTATTAAGTGAGAAACTGGGTTGTATAATTCAGTGCTCTGACCAGATGGACCTTTTTTGCTAAGACAATTGATATGATTATGGATGGAACAATAAGTGATCTGATTATGGATGGAACAATAAATGATCTGATAATGGAGGGAACAATAAGTGATCTGATAATGGAGGGAATAATACGTGATCTGATAATGGAGGGAACAATAAGTGATCTGATAATGGAGGGAATAATACGTGATCTGATAATGGAGGGAGCAATAAATATGAAAATGGAGAGAACAGTAAATGGTGTGATTATAGGAGGAACATTAAGTGATATTATGGAGGGAACAGTAAACAATCGGATTATTGAGAGAACAATGAGTGATATTATAATGGAAGGAACAATAATTGGTCTGATAATTGATAATGGAATGAACAAAATTGGCTACCATGGCAAGTATGGGAAACTAAGAGTCGGGGATCCAAACCTCCATGACGACACAGAGTTCGCTGGGAGCACAACATTAGACAATCTCTGAAGAACCGATGACTAGATTGGAACCAGGCCAGGAGGTAGACAGATGATATGATAGTATGGCACTCTCTCTATCAAATCTCTACACCCCAGGGTCTTTAGAGGAATGACTAAGTAAGTTAGTAAGAGAACAATACATGTTATATGATAATGGAGGGAACAATAAATGATACGATAATGGAGGGAACAAAAATGTTATGATAATGGAGGGAACAATAAATGTTATGATAATGGAGGGAACAATAAATGTTATGATAATGGAGGGAACAATAAATGTTATGATAATGGAGGGAACAATAAGTGATATGATAATGGAGGGAACAATAAATGTTATAATGGAGGGAACAATAAATGTTATGAAAATGGAGGGAACAATAAATGATACGACAATGGTGGGAACAATAAACCCAGCTTGCCATGCCACCTAAAATATCCATCGTGGCATCAGCATTGTTCCATACTTTATGTATTCAGTACAAGATTGTATCATATATTTAAAGTCTGGACGCAGAATTTAAGAGGGAGATAATAATAATAATGGGATGGAATCTTTGATACCGATGTGTTGTTGACATAATAATTTATAAACATTAAGATATAATGTATTTTATATTTATTTGTACATATGATGACAGTTTATATGAGTGTTCTGTTGTCGTGATCTCCCCATCCAGTGTGCATTTAAAATACTGATAAATAAGAATGGGCAGGTTTCCCCCACCCCCATTTTTTTTACTTGATATCATCAGTGTTGTTGACTCAAGTGAATCGACTTTGACTCGAGTCAGACTTAAGTCACCACGTCGACTTGACTTGAGACTCGATTTACGAGTTGTGTATTAGCAACCAGACTCGACTCTGGACTTGCCAATTTTGGTGAATCAACTCATAGTTGTCATTCACAAAGCACTCTGACGGAGAAGCCGAAAATGGTTTTGTTTAAAGATATATCACCAGTGCATACAAGAACTCCTCTACGCAAACACAACATTTACTCCAGCTAGTCAGACATATTGGACACTACTTTTAGACAAGCAGCAGCCATCTGAACAATAACATGCCTCGACAATGTAAACATAATCATCACTGGGAGGAGAGATATTCTGTACCTTGCGACAGACGGAGAAATATCATCAGCTGACAAAAAATCTGGAGCATAGTTCTTTCAAACAGCCAATGCTGTTAATTCACTCACGTATGAGATTTAATGATGAGCAAGCACCTTATTCCATTCTTTCCGTTGAAGGCTAGGGGACAATATGGTTGAGAAGATATTATTTCTAAAATGTAATACTGAAAAATAACTGATTTTAAAAAAACAGTCAGTAAATAAAATAGTAAAAATACTAAAAATGTAAATTATTGTTTCTCCTGTTTATTTATAGTGATTGATATGACTGTTTGATAAAGTGTGATTGTGTGTGGCTATAAACAGTTCTAGGTCAACAAGGAGATTCAACTTGGGACTTGACTAGAAAGCTACTGTTTTGAGGGACTTGAGACTTTGTTAGGAAAGACTCGAAGACATTTAATGTAATCGTAATTCTGTAAGACTTACAGGTGTGGGACATGCACCCTAGTACAACCGACTAGGTTGAACATTATAAACATTAAGATATAATGTACTTTATATTTGTACATATGATGACAGTTTAAATGAGTGTTCTGTTGTCGCCAAAGCGAGGAAACATTTAACTTTTTTTTTTAACTTGAAACTTTCCTTTTCACTCCCTGTGGAGCATAGAACCACCACTACAGCTAGCCACCTTGCAGGAAGCCTGCACCAAAGCATTCACATGCTCTTGTAGTGGTGGTTTCTGAAGCAATTAGTTTTATATGACGAGGTTGCCAGCCTCCATGCACAACTTCATATTTGTCGTCTTGTACAACAAGATAAGAATAAATGGGAAAATCATGAAACAAGTCAAGAGCTACTCATATCTTGGTCATATAATAACAGAAGATGGCAGATGTGAAACAGAAATCAAGAAGAGAATAGGAATGGCCAAAGGAGGACAAGCACTGTGGGGGAAAGCGTTCCGATTTCGTTGCCCTGTGGGGGCAAGCGTTCCGATTTCGTTGCCCTGTGGGGGCAAGCGTTCCGATTTCGTTGCCCTGTGGGGGCTGTCGTAAATTTATTTTGAGAGAATGAGTCTAGAAATAGTAGTCCGGTTTAGAGTGTAGAATGATGATGAAAACTCAGTGATAGAAATGTATAGATTAAATATGATGCTCCACAGAGTGCTGGAGGAGAGTAAAGACAGACTTATTTACGACAAATCGTTTCTCTCAATCTTCTCTTCCACTCTCCTGGTCAAACAATTATTTGCCAGTTTTCCAGACACACGTCTGCGCTCACACCGATTTGTTGCTTCAAACACTCAGACGACGTGGATACAGCTATATTAAACAAATAGGGAATTTATTGGGCTTCTGGGTATTCCAACACAGTCCGATATAAGTTTATGATGTTTATTAACCTAAAAGATCAAATCACAAAAAAACAATATCAAGTGTTACATAAAATTATCATAAGTACAGAAAAATGCAAATATCAAGGTAGGGAGGGGGTGAAGAAGATTGGTATCGACTAAGCCCTTCCCGCTTGTATTAGATAAAGATAAACCCAGTCTCAAGATAGATAGTTATCAGGAGCATAGGAAAGTTAACCCAACAGTGAATTTAATTACTCTGAAAGAGGTGTTACAATATTAGTTATGGTGGTAGACAAAAAATACTGTTATTCCAATGGTGTCTTCCCTTTACTAAGCAAAGAAAAAAAAAGGGGGGGGGGTGTGAAACAGAGTTAACTAATTATCCCACTAAAGGAACAAAGCCGGGTATACAGAAAAACGTATTACCCGGTAGGCAAGTTAACAAATGGTTTGTTGCAAAAAAAAATTAAATCTCCTGTCGTTCATGCACACTGTGCGGATCCACACTCATATATACCACACACTTACCGATTTCAGCATCAGACAATCCCTAGCATGATATACACAGTAATTAAACTCTTTACAGATAAAACTGTCTAGTCCTTCTATGTCCCGCCCCAGATAATGCGAGGATTCACTGAGAGCAAATATTCCCGCTTATCGCCGGACTTGAAGTTCTAAGAGTTCTTGTGTTTATTATAAAGAAACATGGCGCATTCCTCAAATGATTATATCTCCGCGACTGATGTCGATGATTGTTTCATGCCTACAGACATTTGGATTTGAGCTCGATCCGAATGGCTGTATCATGGAACACCTCAATCGAATAGAGATATATCTCCGCGACCGATGTCGATGATTGTTGCATGTGTGCAAGCATTTGAGTTTGGCCAACTCGGATTGCTGCACCATGGAACATCGCGATTGAATATATATTAACGACGTAGTATGCATATCACTATGCATGACGCGTATGTCTTTGTAAGGTCATTCGACGTGTGGGCTTCGGCCCCAACGGCAGTGTTGGAAATGTGTGGCATAGCCACTATATTCGACTTGTGGGTTTTGACCCGTACGGCAGTATGTTTCAGAAGTGTGGCCATTGCCACTTATATTGTGTGGTACGACCACTTATTAATTGTGTGGCTGGGAAGCCAATTGGATAGTGTATTTCTTGAGCCAAACGTAAGTCGTATTAGGAATAACGCAGTTTGCATAATTATGGCAGATTAGCCTGGCGTGGTATGCCAAAGGAACATTATATTACTAGCAGTAGTGTAAGACTAGTATAGATGGATATTGTACAGCTAGCGTGATGTTGAGGATTGTTTCATGCTTACAGACATTTGGATTTGTCGACGATCCGAATGGCTGTATCATGGAACACCTCAAACGAATAGAGATATATCTCCGCGACCGATGTCGATGATTGTTGCATGTGTGCAAGCATTTGAGTTTGGCCAACTCGGATTGCTGCACCATGGAACATCGCAATTGAATATATATTAACGACGTAGTATGCGTGTCTCTATGCATGACGCGTATGTCTTTGTAAGGTCATTCGACGTGTGGGCTTCGGCCCCAACGGCAGTGTTGGAAATGTGTGGCATAGCCACTATATTCGACTTGTGGGTTTTGACCCGTACGGCAGTGTGTTTCAGAAGTGTGGCCATTGCCACTTATATTGTGTGGTACGACCACTTATTAATTGTGTGGCTGGGAAGCCAATTGGACAGTGTATTTCGTGAGCCAAACGTAAGTCGTATTAGGAATAACGCAGTTTGCATAATTATGGCAGATTAGCCTGGCGTGGTATGCCAAAGGAACATTATATTACTAGCAGTAGTGTAAGACTAGTATAGATGGATATTGTACAGCTAGCGGCAAGCGTAAGCCTAGTGTAAGGATTAGACGACTAGCAGTAGACGTAAGCCTAGCATAATAAGTGTATTGCAGAACTAGCAGGATATTTAAGTCTAGTGCAAAAGGCTATTGTATAAACTAGCGACGGGAGTAAGTCTAGTTAGCCTCTGAATTTATTCCAAAGGACATTGGCCGTTAAAAGGAACTGACCTTGAACCAGAACTCTAGATAGAGATTATGAACATGTGTTTATGAAATAATGAGAACTCTTACAGATCGTACATGAATGTGATGTGACTTTTGTTCCCATGTAGTTGGTGTCTGCTCATGGTATGAAATTACTAATTAAATATTTTGAGTCGTCAAATCACGGTCTTATCAACTGTCGTATTCGGAGTTGAGTTAAATGCTATTTATCTTCAACTAACTATGACCAGTGATGATTAATGTCTTAACACGCTGCACCTCACACTGCCAATATAATCAATAAGACAAGAGACTAATACAGGTCAGTCAAAAGGTCGAATATTTAATATGAAACATGTTCAGCACATAATGTATCGCAAGGGTTAAAGCAGACATTATCGATACCAACGAACAGTATTACGGAATCCTACAAAAGTGATAAGAACCCGAGGGACTTTGACTCTATAACTGAATACACATATAATAACTTGGTCATCCTCAAATACTAGAAGGAACAAATCCGGGTATAAGCGTATTACCCAGAAAAAAAAATTAAATCTGTCGTTCATGCACACTGTGCGGATAGCCACTGACCGGTAAAGTTTTTAATCCAGTGAGGAAAAACTAGGCTCAGTCACAGTCAGGTAAATCGGTAATCTCTCACAATAGAGCAGTATATAAACTATCGCTACTGGCACTGTTCATCTTCCAGTTTATCTTACAGATTGTAATTTAATTTGATGATGATAATCAAATGACCTTGGGTAGGCTTTCTTTCATGTAATCATGTTAGCTAGGCCGCACCGGATAAACAACATAGATCATACTTTAAAAAAAATAATCTTCATCAAACTGTCTGATAAAATTTAAGTTAACCGAGTAATGGAAACTCTGAAAGTATTTCGTTATTGCTGGGATTTAAAAACAATGCTAGAGAAAAAGTTAGTTAAATCTCACATCTATAAATATACTTAAAAAAACAATTAATTATAAGCCTTCGCGACTTTAAAAGTTCCCGTTAAGCCTATAAACACTCGATTATTTAATTTAAAAAGTAGTATAGCAGGTATATCAGTACAAACAACTGGAACTATCTATGGTTTGTAAATCTCACAGACGGTTTAACTAAACTAAATTTAAATTAAATTCCTTCGCGACTTTAAAAGTTAATTTAAGCATTAAACATCTAGGTATCTTTTTGGAAATAGTATAGCAAATGGTTTATCAATTAACTATTGAGACGGTTTAATTTAATAGGTTTAAATTAACACAAAATCCAATGAAATATAATGAATGAACTCGACCACTGATCACTTTACACAATATATATTTTACCGTTTTGCACAGAAATAGAATTCACTGCAAATATAAATGAAAATCCATGGGATAATCTAGCAAGATTTCAAATATCGCTAGTGCTTCTATGAAGTTCTGGCCAGCGAATGATGAAGTGTATTTCTACGTGATCTGTATATCTACAACTGGAATGCAAGATGAGTGGGACATGAGAACTTTGACAGCATTTTTGATCTCATGAACTTTGGGGGATCTGACCGCCAAATCCAAAGAGAGAAGCCGCCCCTGGCCTCTCGTATCTTCGCTCGCTGCTTCCCGTTTCGGCTTTCCCCGTGATCGGTTCTGTGCTTAACACCGAGATGCGAAATCGTTTCAGGGACCACTACTGTCTTTGATAGCATGCCGCCCGTCCTTCCTGAGATCTCCACCAGTGTCTTTCTTCTCGTCGCTCTGGTCCATCTTGTGAGCGGTTGAGTGTTCGCGCGGAGATGTTAAATACCTGCGAGAAACTGCTTTTCTGCTCGGGGATCGTCTCAGTGTCTTTGATCTCGTGCTGCATACTAAATGCGTCCCGGTCGGTTCGCTCTGGCGAAACGAAAAGTTACAACAAATGTTCAGGGGTTCTAATGTTATGAAAAGCTAAAAGTCCCTTTAAATCATCCATCATATCAGGGAAAATTCACTTGTCGAACTAGACGTACGTCACAGGGACAAGCGTTCCGATTTCGTTGCCCTCGTTGCAAGCGATCTTTGTCCTCTCAAGACTGTGTGTGGTCCCGGCTTTCGGGTCTTTCCAGTAAAGTAGAGGCAGTAATATGTGTCTGTGTCCGATAACGTCATTTGACAGTGGTTAAGGCTCGGTCGCTGCTACGCCATTGATGAACAGAGCCGTGATCTATCGAGACTGTTTGGTCCCGGGTCCGGGTCCTCCCAGTTCAGGTGGGCCGGAGCTGGTTTCTTCTTGGTAATGCAGCTCGGCAGTGGTGGAGGCTCGGCGCTGGCTGTGCCGATCCCTCGATACGTCTTGTCTCGGAGATATTACCCCCTTTGCAGGGTAGAGAACCACTTTTCTCGTGGCATTGCACCCTCGCCACCCGAAGAGAAGTTCCCTGGGGTTGCAATAAAGCCCACTGGTGATTGGCCTCTTTGCCAGTCACCACTGTCTTTGGAGGCATAACCCCCTTTGCAGGGTAGAGAGTTATCAAACCTTGAGGCAGTACATTACACACACGCCAAAGTGGGCCTGGTGTACCCTGTCTCGAGTCTAGGGTGCTCCCTGGGGTTGAAAGAAAGCCCAAAACACACCCCAATCGTCTGATACGTGTAGATGCACGCCGGGTTGCGGCCCAATCGTCTGGTGTCGCGATTGGTAGCTTCCCGGCCATGTGGCAACACGGACCATGTGCAGAAGGACAGCGGTGGCTGCGCCACCGCCATGACGAGCTGTCTGCACAAAGGGCAAAAGAGTCTAATCACTCGCGCCCTATGGGGATATGAACAACAACAACAACAACAACAACAACAACAACAAGGACAAGCACTTTTAAATCCTTGATGGTGGTGACTGTATCAGTGCCACATGCTTCTCTCTCAATCGCAACTGGCTTTGTGCTGCCACTGGACCTAGCATCAAGATCTGGGATCTAGAAGGCAAAGTGATTATAAATGAGCTGAAACCTGGTGTGATGGCAGCTGGAGCTGGCCGTGAACGCCAACGGTGTCATTCCGTTTCCTAGTTATCTGATAGACAGATCCTGTTTGCTGATTACAGTGACAAACGTATACGTGTCTGGCAAGTCTCCATGGCTGTAAGATAAGCACTGCACGCCATATTATTTTACTGAGGAAATTTAGTCTTCAAGAACTTAACTGAATTAAATTTACTGAAGAAAATAAATAAAAATGTAAAACATAAATAAATAAAGCTTTAATTGTCTGTTAAGTCCTTTTTCGCGTGGGAGTTAAGTGTTTGAGATCCTCACATGCGGGTCTAGTCTTTTATAGACTCACATATGAGCACATCTAAAGTAATTAAATGTTTAATTATTTGCGTGCCGTCGTGCATTATATTTGGACAGAATAGCGCGGCTTGCTGCGGTCGATCTGTTGTCATCGAGCTATGATGCTAGAGGCAGTCTGATATATTTTCCGTCCCAGATAGACGTGAGTTTTGTGTACCTGCCCTAAGTCAAGGGAGGACACACGCTTATTAACGTAATTATGAATTGAAACATGAGGAAGCCATTTTTTGAAGAACCATGCCAAGAATCCTTCCAGTATAATATTTGGCCACTATAAAACGGCTCGGATCCTGCCTCAAATACTTGAGTTCCTACGGCATCATGGCAGAGCTTCGGCTGGATTAGATATGTCCTTCCGTTAGTGTGTCCATCTGATGCCAGGAGCGGATTATTGAAATTAATTCGTATACATAGATATAAACGTGGTCCAGTCGCCAGACCCATGTAATCTGTAAAGCCGTTGACCATGATGATATAACGGCCAGTGCGGTGAATCAACGGCCATATGAATGCTTACTTAATAATGTATGAGGTCTACTACTTGATCGTGTATTTATGAAAATTTTCCTGCCATGCAAACATGTTGATGTTCGTCTACCTTACTGGTGTCCAAGTTTCGTGCTCAATAAATTCGTATTGACAATGTTCCCAATGAGTCCAGCACTTATTCCTCGCCAGTTGGTCTTACTGCTTGACCCACTATTCAATGTTACAAACCGTTAACTATCACCATCTTATCCCAGAGAGAAACGACCCACACTCATTCGCGTTGGTAAAGAATAAGTCGGCCATACAGTAAGCCCGACATTTCTGGCATCACCCTTGTCAGCATTACCAGTCTACACAGTATATTGAAACACACACCAGTAACATTGTCATAGCCTCATGGGGGAGGGGGGGGGAAAGGGGGGAGGTAATGATGATGATGCTGGAACTAAGTGGCCAATCTCTGTCAGTGATGTACTAAGGGGGAGTACGAGGGGAAATGGTGGTCCGCCCCGGGTGACAGGCAGGAATGGGGGTGCCGTCGGACACTCTTATGATAGTCATCATCATCATTAGTTGCCATCTCCACAACGAAGGTTGGCTGTAATGGATCTCCAACGTCTTCTGTCTCTTGTCTTGGTGGTGCACTCTGATAGACTCTTTCCCGTCCATCTCTTGATGTTATCTTCCCACTTATAGCGCTGTCTTCCCCTTGCACGTTTGCCTTCAACTCTCCCTTCTGTTATGGTCTTCTGCAAAGTGTTATGCCTTTTTATGTGGCCAAAGTATTTTAGCTGCCGAACTTTGACCTTTCTCATTAGTTCTCTTTTCATACCTATATTTTCTAGGACCTCCTTATTTGTTTTCATCTCTTTCCATGAGATACGCCCCATTCTTCTATATATCCACATTTCAAGAGCCTCAATTCTTTCTTCCAAATGATTATTCATCGTCCATGTTTCTGCACCATACAGAAATGCAGAATATATATAACACTTTGTGATTCTCAGTTTTAATTTGTGAGATAACTGTTTGGATGTTAGTATATGTTTCATGTTTTGAATGTAGCTTTGGCCATTCCTATTCTCTTCTTGATTTCTGTTTCACATCTGCCATCTTCTGTTATTATATGACCAAGATATACGTAGCTCTTGACGTGTTCCAGGATTTTCCCATTTACGCTTATCTTTAATATGGGTTTATTGTCTGTTTTGCTAATTATCATAGTTTTTGTTTTCTCAATATTAATGTCGAGTCCATATTCATGACTTATACTGTTCACTTGCTTCACTTATGATAGTACTTACTGTTAAAAATATACTTGCAAGTATGTTTCTTTATGAATGTGACAAATCGTCTGAACATGCTCTTTTGTGTGATCTCTCACACCTTCAGCCCTCCGGTAGTATCCTTTCTTTGTCTTCAGTTTTCTCCTTCATCGCTTTTATTTGGCATAAATCATTTGTATTTTCACTATTTTGCTTTATGCTGGACATAACATGGTGAAGTCTCTAACACGCCACTCCCCTATGGCAGTATTTGCTACGGGAGTAATTCTTATCTTATTGTGTCGCATTCACGCTTCACAAAGACGTGTTAAGTTACGCCAGGTTATTAGACGGTCAGCGACAGTATTTTATCACAATATCGGTCTGACCATCTTTTCAAGCGACAAGGAGTGTTGAATAGAACCGGATTTGTTTGTCTGGCGAAACACCTGATAACCCGTGCACGAGGAGGAACTTATGACATAAGCGCTTCCGGTTCATCCTTGCTACGCCAACATTACCGTCTGTGTGACACATGTGGGCAGACAAGAGTGATATAATCGCTTCCGGTCACTTGGTAAAAAGTAATCATGGATTTATTACATGTTAGACAATATGAGTCTACAAATGTGTTTGCGAGAGTGTATGCAAGGCATCAGATGTCCATATATGGTAATACGTGACCTTTGCAAGCACCCATCTTATTTCACGTGCGACTATTTTGAAATATCACAGCCTATCCTGCATGATTTGAAATGATTGGATCTTTCTGATTAGATTCATAACAAACTTGGAGGGAATATAGGCTGACCAATTTCACAGTTTTATTTCTCTGTGATTTGCACGCTCGCCAAGACAACATCAGACCTTCGCCAGAGTGAAGAACTAGATTCATAATTCCTATTTATTATCCGGACCTTTTTTTGGAGAACCAGATAAGACCTGTAAAGCACAGACATCTCTTTCAAATTTTAATAAGGAAAACCGGGACTAGGAAACTGAAGAAACACGGAGTCAGAAGGGGCAATCTATTGTAAAATTAAAAGAAATCCCAGACACGTGTTGTAAGAGAACGATTCGTATCTTTTATTCATCTGTGAAACAAGTCTGTAGCCAGGATTGGCGTAAGTTGTGATTTACATTTCATATTTTATTACTAACATGTGAACTAACATATATGTATATATTACCATGTGAAGTTTAATGTGTGAAACTCGCTATTGGATGTCAAAGTCATTTGGGGCTGGCAACCTCCGTATCTAGAATGATGATTCATGAACCACAACTGCACAGGCTGGTGATTGCTTTATTGATAGTTTCGTAAAGAGAACTAAAATCATAAAGTAGTTCCAGGTTACCTATGGAGCAGGGAGGGACTGATGAAAGAAATGATGTACATTCTAAGAATAATACTTACATTTTCAAAGCAGTGTAAATGTCCCTATAAACATATTCACTTAAAAATTAATGTAAGTTTTCAAGCTTTAAACCAATGTAAATGTCTATGTGACAATATTCATTTTAATTAATAGAAGTTTCAAACTTTTCCACAAGTGTTCTTCTTCTTCTTCTTGCGATCGCAGCTTTGAAGTTAACACCGTCAGAAGAGTTCTCATGATGAATTCGACTGTTGTTTGAAGTTCCTCTTTAGCTCCATATAGCTTTGAGTTTAGTGTTGACCCATTGGGCCAGTATATCTTTCTTAGCTGGTCATACAGAGGACAATTCTGTAGAACATGCTCAGCAGTTTGTTCGTTTAATCCACATGTGCACAGTGGTGAAGCAGACAATCCTAGCTTGTCTTCTTTCTTATTCTTTGATCCTTAGCCGCCGACCGTCGTAGCAGTCAAATGTGTCCCCCAGACAGGTAATCTCTTATCTATCACGTACCCTGGCCTTATCAGAATTTAGACAAATTGTGACAGCGCCCGAGGACTGGTTACGGCATCAATTAGAGATGTATGTGACCGCTGGCCTGGGTGTCTTCTTATAAACTAGGTGACAGGGGCAGGCCTAGTTGTTGTCTACTCAAATTGTCAGATTATATCATTGACTCATCTTCCAAGTAAGAGTATCTCTTATTTACTGGCCATTACTGCCAGAGGTGATGATTCTTGGATGAGATATGGTTCGTTTTCATTAACCAAGCTTCGTTCTTCTCTCCTTGTTGTTTTGTAGCGACTAGCTCGTATAGTGGCATGTTTTGATATATTTTATTTGCAGTTACTCCTTATTCACACACCCACTCTACAACCTTTATTAAATCAAACCAACTTACTAGTGTAATTCCAAATTACAACAGCTTTATTTACAAAATATAAGTTCCATAATTTTCCAATAAAGTGTTTGTCTCAAATCTCCATTTCATATCCATGCATCCAGACCTTGATTCAATTTATGTTTCAAAGGTATTATTATTATTGCCTCTTCTGCAGACTCTTGCTTATACATATATAGTCTGCCCACAATTTATCCTCCTGTTCTTCCTCTCAACCTTATCTCTTGTATTTACCCTGTCAGGCTTAACTCATATACATGCATCAATATCTATTCACAGTTCACATATAAAATCAAATAATGTCAGGTACAGCTGTTGTGGCATCCTCATACTTACTATTTAATGAGAGAGCGCATGAGTTGTTTTATGGTTATCAAATTCACCATTAACTCTTCTTTCCTCTCTCCTATATCAACCTGGTCAGACTTATACTCTATTAAAGGCATCACAATCAAATACAAATTTATACATTGTAAATCCAGCGTCGTTTAGTGCTTCTGTAGTGGCATTGATACTTACGCTGACGTGAGAGAGCGCATGACTTATCTCATAAATGTCAGTGTTGCAAAACCCTTGTTCATTATTCTTGTCTAATGACAATGCCTCATCTTCTTTATATAACAGCCCATCCTGGCTATCAGCTAAATAAAATTATCCACCTTGTACTTTCTTTGGCCGTGCCTTTGCTTCAATGTTCTCTCTTGTTGTACTCTCCTTTAACTGTAAGCGTCATTAACCTCTGATAAAATGTTGACTGTATGTCTATAACATGTCTCTCTTCATATAGTTCATGTAAAATAAAATTCAAGAGTCATCTTACTGTGATCAAATGAATCCAAGCACTTATCACATTTCCTACTAATCACACCTATGAGCTAGCCCTATGCTTAAAACACAGTTCATTCTAGTCTCCAGAATTGCTACCGCTAATCTGTCTATCTACTTGATCTGTGCAAACTTCTGTCACCCACAGGTTTCACTTCTTGAGAGCCCAGCAATTCTTTTTTTTATAAAACCTTTATTGGGTCTTGATACGTCAATGTTATTTACAAAAAATCACATGGTACTCGTATCAGCTAAAAAATAAGGAATAAAGGATAAAAACTCCCCCTCCCCTTTCCCCCCTCCCAAACTAGCGTTGCAACAAGTCAATATCTGTAACAAGAAATATTATAACATCAAAACATATCAGAATTTACCAAAATTATAAACAATTTCTATAATAACATAACATATGGAAAATCCCCCCCCCCCCCCCCCCATCCCCAAATGAGCATCAATAATCAAGATTCTCGATGTAAACAAAATTACACATCAAAGCTATATCAAATAAGTTCAAACAATATCACAGCATAACTACAAAAATATATAGTTGGTGAAACAAAATGTTAATGAGGCTATGGAGATTCTATTTATGGTACATTAACAAAGACACCCTACCATAAGATGATTGATGAAGACATATGTGTTAAGGGTATTTACATTGCATGATATTTACATACAAAGCTACCTGCTTTGTGTAACGACCAAAGAAAGTTTTAAATCTTCTGCTATGTCTTGTGTTATATGTTCGTATATTTGTGAAAATATTGTACTGTCATAATGTCTACTGTCGTATACAGCCCTATACCTACATGTCCATACAAGATATCTAAAGTCAGCTAGCAAAGTCAGTAATTTAAGTTCTGTCAGTCTCGACATCTGTGGTAATGTATTCAACATGACCGCTCGGTACATGTTGAGTGAATGCTGTGTCTTGGATATTATTAGTGTTCTAAGTTTGTTTAGAGTGGGGACCACTTTTTTACATGTGTAAAACAAATGGTCTTCTGTCTCTATAATGTTATCACTACATAGTTTACATGTTGGTGCTAGTCTGTTTGCCTTTGTTAATGATTTGTAAGCAATCGGTGTTAAACTGTGTAGCAGTCTGAAAGTGACTTCTTTTGCTTGTGGTTTGATCTCTATTGTATGAATGTTTGTGAAACTCTTGTGTAATCGGTCATAAAAAGGTTGTACCCTCTTCGTGTGTTCAGAGGTGTTTCTTGTGCTGCAACTAGAAGTTTGTATATAAGTTTGGTGTCCTGCTTTATTAAATGTTTGTTCCATTCTAAATTGTGCAGACATATTGCATAAAAGGGTGGCGGCGTACCGAAAAAATGGGGTTGATTATTGTTCAGTTTACAAAGATTTGATAATCTTAACCCAGTATAATAGTGTGCCAGTGGGTATAGACCCGGGCTTTTTATAACTTCTCCTATGTATTTAATCCTTAACGCTTTAATTTTGGTGTTAATATCCTGTAAGGCTATTCCCCCCTTTGTTTTTAGGTAGTATTAGGGTTACGTGTTTTATACTGTACCAAGTGTTCTTAAAAATGAAGGCCCTAATTAGTTTATTTATTTCTGTTACGATCTATTTAAGTACAATCTGTAGGTTTGCTATATAAATTATTTTTGGTATAATAAAACAATTAACTATAACACTCCTTCCAAAAATGGTGGCCATTTTATATTTGTAATTTTCTAGCATATTTTGAATTTTCTCTAACAATTTTGTCCATGTTTCTTTGTTGGGGTTCTGTGGATTGAAAGAATAGTTTATCCCATAAATTTTAATCTTATTCACTTGTGTTAAATGAAAAGGGAAATCTGATCTATTGCCCCATCTACCTATCCCCATTATACTAGATTTTTGAATGTTTAGTTTGGATTCGCTAGCGTATCCAAACTCTGTGAAAACCTCTGAAATATTTTTGATAGAATCATTTGTTGTTGGAAAGAATATCGTATCATCGGCGTAGGCCAACAAGTTCTTTTCCCCTGTACCGGGAACGAAAGTTCCCGTGATATTTGTATCTTGTCTTATTCTTTCCAAAACTGGTTCTAATGTTATTACATATAACAGGGGCGATAATGGACACCCCTGTCTTACAGACCTCGATAATTTGAATGATTTGGTTAAACTGTGGTTAACCAACATTCTACTTTCGGGTTTTTTATATAGAATTTCTATCCATGTTCTAAAATATTCCCCTATGTTATTTGCTTTAAGATTTTTATGTAGAAAACCATGTGATACTCTATCAAATGCCTTTTCCTGGTCTAAAGATAATATGGCACTCTGGCACTGCCTATCATGTGTGTATGTGATTAAATTTCTTATAAAGTGTGTGTGTCTACAAATGTTTCTACCTTGAACATTGCACTGTTGGTCTTCATGTATTATGTTATGCACATGTGGTTTAAGCTTCAGAGTAAGTGCTTTAGCTAGAATTTTGTAATCGGTATTTAAAAGGGAAATGGGTCTAAAATTTGTAATTGACTTTTTGTCATTGCTGTCTTTGGGTATTAAAGTAATATAAGACTGATTTAAGCTATTCGGGAGTTCTCCCTTTTGAAATGCTTCTTCAAATGTTCTAATTAGGATGGGGCCTAAACAGGGGAAGAAAGCCCTGTAAAATTCTGCAGTTAAACCATCTGGCCCGGGAGCTTTATCTTTTTGAAAGGTACTAAGGGCCTCTTGTAAATTGTCTAAAGTTAAAGGTTGGTCTAGCCTTTTTCTTTCCTCATCACTTAAACACTTTGTGTATTGTAGAAATTTATCTTGTATGTTTGCATGCGTTTCTTCTTTAGTATATAATTGTTTATAATATTCAAAGAAAGCGTGACTAATGCTGGTGTTGTCTGTTTGTTGTTGTCCGTTCATATCTATTATCTCATGAATCTGTCTACTGCGTTGTACATTCTGTTCTATTGCTAAATATTGCCTACTAGGGATTTCTTGCGTTAAAGTGTTTAGTTTTGTCCTAAGTAGTGCTCCCTGGTAGGTATACTGCCTATATTTATCTAACTGTTCTTCTAAGGTATGGATGTGAGGGTTCGTGTTGTCTAAACTTTTGGTTAAACTAATTGCTTCTTCTAAAATTCCCTCTTCTTTTTTAAACTTCCTGTGTATAAGTGTGGCCAAAATCTGTGTTCTATCTCTTATTGTGTTTTTTAACATATCCCAATATTGTGCGATGTTATTATTGGGAATGTCCTGTGCGTAACCTTGTATTAATTGTGTTATTTGCTCTGTGTAGTAAGTGTTTTTAAGTAGATTATTGTTAAATTTCCAGTGCGGGGATCTCTTTACTTGTTTGTGCGTGTGTCCCGTGCTTAAAGATATGTAGACTGCATGGTAATCTGTAAATTTAAGAGTGTTTTTATGTGGTATGTTTTGTGTATATTGTAGTTACTAGTGGTATAAATTCTGTCTAGTCTTGAGGCCAGTCTGAGATATGGGTTTGTCTTGTCATAATATGCAAAAGCTTGTTTATTGGGTTCTATTTTCCTGTATGCGTCTGAAATGTCGTGTTCGTCTAACATAGCCTGAACCTGTCGTATAAATTAAGACTTTTCTCGTGTCTGTGCTGTCGTGAAGCCTCTAGACCGGTCTAGGTCAGAAAGGACACAATTAAAGCCCCCCCCCCCCCCTAAAATTTTCTTAGTCCCTTTATAATGTTCCGTTAGGATGTCGTGTAATCCGTCATAAAACTAGGTCGGTCAATTTTCGTCGCTAGTGCGTAAATATTGATGAGTGTGTGCGTGTCATGTTTGTTGTGTTATTTTTTTTATTTGTATAATGACAGTTCTGCCACAACTGTCTGTTCTATAATGTACTGCCTCCCAATCTTCAATAACTTGCAGTATGGCTACGCCACTACCATGGTTGGTGCCTCGGGTGAACCAACCATGTTTAAGTCGTAATTTAGTTACTATCTGACTGGCATGAAAATCAGAAATAACACCGGTCTGTTGTAAAAACAAGAAATCCGGTTTATCTTTTTTAATCAGTTTAATTACATAGTCTAGTTTATTTCTCAAACCATTGATATTGAGAGATATTATCACTAGACTGCATGACGAAGTTGTAAACAGAGGTTGGCCACCCGTTATAAACTGTCTACCTGGCAAAGTGGCAAAGTGGTCACTTTCCGCATCTAAACTATCCGATGAAGCGGGGACTGAGTGCAGGCCGCTCGTCCTACTTAAACTACTAGACGAAGTGGGGACTGTGGGCGGGCCACCAGTCATATCTGAAATACACAACAAAGTGCTAGCTAACGATTTATCATGTGTTGTAATGGTTGTACCAGGCAAAGTGGTAGTCTGGTCACTTGTTACACATAGCTTACACGACAGAGCGGTGACTGTGGGCTGACCGTTTTCTGTCATAACTAAGCCACTCGACACAATTATGTTTACATTGCTTGACAAGGCGGTGCTTAAGGGCTGACCGCTTGACCTAATTACTTGAGTGATTGACAAAATAGTGACTGGGGGCTGGCTATCCGTCTATCTGCACTGATAATTTTGGCTAATTGCAGATGAAACCGCGCCGCCTAGCACTCCCACCCCAGTTTGGGGGAGAGTTGACTGCTTAGGTGTGTTTGTGTACATGTGTGTTGTGCTTAAACTAAAACAAACTTATTAACATAAAAAACACAAACTCTTAAATTATAATAAACACTTCCTAGGCTATCGGTGTGTGCACAATTTACTTTTAAATTTACATCACTGTTGCAAGGCGAATGGAAAAAGTTCATCTCTCCGTACACCCGCAGCTCACTGTCTGTTTCTGTGGTAGGTACAACCGAAGTTCTCCTATGCTTGAAAATGCAATAGGTCTGAATGCACTGGGCCTCAATGCACGGAAGAAGAGGAACTTGTGGCGTTAGGCTCATTCGCTTACGTCTTCGAAGTCCGCGTCTATATACAGGCTAGCTTGGGACATCGTAGAGTCCATAGCATCTTCCTCTGTCGCGGACGCCAAAGTGGGGTACAGCCTCTCTTGAACTTGTGTTGACTTCACTGGGGACTGACTGGGTCCATCAGGTTGGACCCCAGTCATCTCTGGCTCATCGATAATAGGCATGGACACATACCTTGGGGAGAGTTCTGCCGTGGACAACCTGGGCGATAGCGGTAGGTCTTGAGGCTTACATGGTGACTTCTTTGTTGGAGACGCCTTCTCCGCCTGGTACCGCCTGCTTTCTTTGGGCTTTGTATGCCTGTCTACTGTTTGGTTTAGCAGCAGCTTCCTTTTCGCTATGCGCTTGTCTTCCCTGTTGTATGACACTGTCGTGAACCCGTCCTCGCCTGTACCGGCTGGGGGCTCTCTGGGGCAGGGGACTCACTTCCCTGGCTACTCTTACCTTGCTCCGCCGGCGTGATGTCAGCCGCAACTTCTTCGGCCTTCTTTTGCTTGGCCTGGGGTGGCGGCGCCCGCTTCCTAGGGCACTGACTAACCCAATGGTCATCCTGCCCACAGATGGCACATGCGATCTTTCTCCCCGGAAGGGACATCCAGACGCGTTGGAACTTCTCTGCTGGTCCTTCCATTTTCAGATGCACAAAATGTGGTATCTGGTGGTTCGAAGGTTTTTACATGATGTTCCACTTGTCGTGGGCCGTTTTAATTCTTGATACCTCCGCCTTTTTGTCGCCTGTCACTGCCGCTGTTATGCGCCTGGCCGCCTCTGCCTTCACAGTTGGGGGCATCCAATGGAGTACCCCTTTGGATTTCTCTTTATCCAAGTGTTCTACATAAACCGACATTTGCGGGTTACTCCATTCAAACTTCCTGCCATGCAGCCCAGCGTAGTGCTTCATGTGCGCCGCCGTAGTAAGCGTCGCGTACCATTTAAATGGTCCGGCAAATCTATATAAGGTGGCAACGCCACTTACACCTACCCCAGCTGGTCCGGCCAGAATGCTAGCGATAAGCGAATATGAGGCCCTATTAGCCTGTGGTCCGGCAATTGAAATCACTAGAGTTCCTGGCTTGTGCAACTCACCTCCCTCTAGATCTTCTTCCATGTTCAGTACAATTATAGGCACGATTGGTGCAGACATTTTATAATTCTTCCTTCTTGGTTTACAAACCAAATGTGGAATACACAAGAAATAAAGCTAGCCTAAGCTAACTAACACAAAAGTCCCCGAAAAGCATCACCAAAAAATCCAAGCATTTGAAAGTCCGGCAGTTTTTTTTTTTAAACCTTTATTGGGTCTTGATACATCAATGTTATTTACAAAATATCACATGGTATAAGCTAAAAAATAAGGAATAAAGGATAAAAACTCCCCCCCCCTTCCCCCCTCCCAAACTAGCGTTGCAACAAGTCAATATCTGTAACAAGAAATATTATAACATCAAAACATATCAGAATTTACCAAAATTATAAACATAACATATAGAAGATAACCCCCCCCCCCCCCTATCCCCAAACGAGCATCAATAATCAAGATGCTCGATACAAACAAAATTACACATCAAAGCTATATCAAATAAGTTCAAACAATATCACAGCATTACTACAAAAATATATAGTTGATGAAACAAAATGTTAATGAGGCTATGAAGATTCTATTTATGGTACATTAACAAAGACACCCTACCATAAGATGATTGATGAAGACATATGTGTTAAGGGTATTTACATTGCATGATATTTACATACAAAGCTACCTGCTTTGTGTAACGACCAAAGAAAGTTTTAAATCTTCTGCTATGTCTTGTGTTATATGTTCGTATATTTGTGAAAATATTGTACTGTCATAATGTCTACTGTCGTATACAGCCCTATTCCTACATGTCCATACAAGATATCTAAAGTCAGCTAGCAAAGTCAGTAATTTAAGTTCTGTCAGTCTCGACATCTGTGGTAATGTATTCAACATGACCGCTCGGTACATGTTGAGTGAATGCTGTGTCTTGGATATTATTTGTGTTCTAAGTTTGTTTAGAGTAGGAACCACTGTTTTACATGTGTAAAACAAGTGGTCTTCTGTCTCTATAATGTTATCACTACATAGTTTACATGTTGTTGCTCGTTTGTTTGCCTTTGTTAATGATTTGTAAGCAATCGGTGTTAAACTGTGTAGCAGTCTGAAAGTGACTTCTTTTGCTTGTTGTCTGACATCTACTGTATGAATGTTTGTGAAACTCTGTGTGTAGTCGGATATGAAAAGGTTGTACCCCCGTCGTGTGCTCAGAGGAGTTTCTTGTGCTGCGACTAGACGTTTGTATATAAATTTGGTGTCCTGCTTTATTAAATGTTTGTTCCCTTCTAAATTGTGCAGACATACTGCATAAAAGGGTGGCGGTGTACCGAAAAAATGGGGTTGATTATTGTTCAGTTTACAAAGATTTGATAATCTTAACCCAATATAATAGTGTGCCAGTGGGTATAGACCCGGGCTTTTTATAACTTCTCCTATGTATTTAATCCTTAACGCTTTAATTTTGGTGTCAATATCCTGTAAGGCTATCCTCCCTTTGTTTTTAGGTTGTATTAGGGTTACGTGTTTTATACAGTACCAAGTGTTCTTAAAAATGAAGGCCCTAATTAGTTTATTTATTTCTGTTACGATCTTTTTAGGTACAATCTGTATGTTTGCCATATAAATTATTTTTGGTATAATAAAACCATTAACTATAACACTCCTTCCAAAAATGGTGGCCATTTTATATTTGTAATTTTCTAGCATATTTTGAATTTTCTCTAACAATTTTGTCCATGTTTCTTTGTTGGGGTTCTGTGGATTGAAAGAATAGTTTATCCCATAAATTTTAATCTTATTCACTTGTGTTAATTGAAAATGGAAATCTGATCTATTGCCCCATCTACCTATCCCCATTATATTAGACTTTTGAATGTTTAGTTTGGATTCGCTAGCGTATCCAAACTCTGTGAAAACCTCTAAAATATTTTTGATAGAATCATTTGTTGTTGGAAAGAATATCGTATCATCGGCGTAGGCCAACAAGTTCTTTTCCCCTGTACCGGGAACGAAAGTTCCCGTGATATTTGTATCTTGTCTTATTCTTTCCAAAACTGGTTCTAATGTTATTACATATAACAGGGGCGATAATGGACACCCCTGTCTTACAGACCTCGATAATTTGAATGATTTGGTTAAACTGTGGTTAACCAATATTCTACTTTCGGGTTTTTTATATAGAATTTTTATCCATGTTCTAAAATATTCCCCTATGTTATTTGCTTTAAGACTTTTATGTAGAAAAGCATGTGATACTCTATCAAATGCCTTTTCCTGGTCTAAAGATAATATGGCACTCTGGCACTGCCTATCATGTGTGTATGTGATTAAATCTCTTATAAAGTGTGTGTGTCTACAAATGTTTCTACCTTGTACACTGCACTGTTGGTCTTCATGTATTATGTTATGCATATGTGGTTTAAGCTTCAGAGTAAGTGCTTTGGCTAGAATTTTGTAATCGGTATTTAAAAGGGAAATGGGTCTAAAATTTGTAATTGACTTTTTGTCATTACTGTCTTTGGGTATTAAAGTAATATAAGACTGATTTAAGCTATTCGGGAGTTCTCCCTTTTGAAATGCTTCTTCAAATGTTCTAATTAGGATGGGGCCTAAACAGGGGAAGAAAGCCCTGTAAAATTCTGCAGTTAAACCATCTGGCCCGGGAGCTTTATCTTTTTTAAAGGAACTAAGGGCCTCTTGTAAATTGTCTAACGTTAAAGGTTGGTCTAGCCTTTCACTTTCCTCATCACTTAAACACTTTGTGTATTGTAGAAATGTATCTTGTATGTTTGCATGCGTTTCTTCTTTAGTATATAATTGTTTATAATATTCAAAGAAAGCGTGACTAATGCTGGTGTTGTCTGTTTGTTGTTGTCCGTTCATATCTATTATCTCATGAATCTGTCTACTGCGTTGTACATTCTGTTCTATTGCTAAATATTGCCTACTAGGGATTTCTTGCGTTAAAGTGTTTAGTTTTGTCCTAAGTAGTGCTCCCTGGTAGGTATACTGCCTATATTTATCTAACTGTTCTTCTAAGGTATGGATGTGAGGGTTCGTGTTGTCTAAACTTTTGGTTAAACTAATTGCTTCTTCTAAAATTCCCTCTTCTTTTTTAAACTTCCTGTGTATAAGTGTGGCCAAAATGTGTGTTCTATCTCTTATTGTGTTTTTTAACATATCCCAATATTGTGCGATGTTATTATTGAGAATGTCCTGTGCGTAACCTTGTATTAATTGTGTTATTTGCTCTGTGTAGTAAGTGTTTTTAAGTAGATTATTGTTAAATTTCCAGTGCGGGGATCTCTTTACTTGTTTGTGCGTGTGTCCCGTGCTTAAAGATATGTAGACTGCATGGTGGTCTGTAAATTTAAGAGTGTTTTTATGTGGTATGTTTTGTGTGTATTGTAGTTACTAGTGATATAAATTCTATCTAGTCTTGAGGCCAGTCTGAGATATGGGTTTGTCTTGTCATAGTATATAAAGGTTTGTTTGTTGGGTTCTATTTTCCTGTATGCGTCTGAAAGGTCGTTTTCGTCTAACATAGCCTGAACGTGTCGTATAAGTGAAGACTTTTCTCGTGTCTGTGCTCTCGTGAAGCCTCTAGACCGGTCTAGGTCAGACAGGACACAATTAAAGCCCCCCCCCCCCTAAAATTTTCTTAGTCCCTTTATAATGTTCCGTTAGGATGTCGTGTAATCCGTCATAAAACTCAGGTCGGTCAATTTTCGTCGCTGGTGCGTAAATATTAATGAGTGTGTGTATGTCTTATTTGTTGTTTTTGTTTCATATTTGAATTATGACAGTTCTGCCACAACTGTCTGTTCTATAGTGTACTGCTTCCCAATCTTCATTAATTTGAAGGATGGCAGCACCACTATGGCAGGTGCCTCGGGTGAACCAACCATGTTTAAGTCCTAATTTAGTTACTGACTGGCATGAAAATCAGAAGTAACACCGGTCTGTTGTAAAAACAAGAAATCTGGTTTATCTTTTTTAATCAGTTTAATTACATGGTCTAGTTTATTTCTCAAACCATTGATATTGAGAGATATTATCACTAGACTGCATGACGAAGTGGTAAACAGAGGTTGGCCACCCGTTATAAACTGTCTACCTGGCAAAGTGGCTGAGTGGTCACAAGCCGCATCTAAACTATCCGACGAAGCGGGGACCGAGTGCCGGCCGCTCGTCCTACTTAAAATACTAGACGAAGTGGGGACTGTGGGTGGGTCACCTGCCATAGGTGAACTACTCAACGACGTGCTAGCTGATGATTTATCATGTGCTATAAAGGTTGTATCTGGCAAAGTGGTAGGCTGGTCACTTGTTATACATAGCCTATTCGGCAGAGCAGTAACTGTGAGCTGACTGCCAGTCATGACTAAGCGACTTGATAAATTTATGTCTACACTGTTTGACAAGGCGGTGCTTAAGGGCTGACCGCTTGACCAAATTTCTTGACTGCTTGACAAAATAGTTACTGGGGGCTGGCTATTCGTCGTTTCGCACTGATGATTATAGACAAGCGCAGGTGAAACCGCGCCGCCAGTCACTCTCACCCAAGTAGGGGGGAGGGTTGGTTGCTTAGATGCGTGTGTGTACATGTAAGTGTGTTGCGCCTAAACAAAATAAACTTATTTACATAAAAAACACAAACTCTTTAATTACAAGCTACGCTCCCTAAACTATAGGTGTTTTCACAGTTTACTTTTAAAATTACATCACTGTTGTAGAAAAAAAGAAAAAAGTTCATTTCTCCGCACACCGGCAGCTCACTGTCTATTTCTGTGGTAGGTGCAAACAAGGCTCTCCTATACTTGGAAACGGGACAGGTCTGTCTGCAATGGGCCTCAGTGCATAGGAGAAGAAGAACTTGTAGATCTTGACTCATTCACTCATTCACATTCACTGACATCTGAAAAGTCCCTACCGTCCACAAAAAGGTTGGCATGGGACATCATCGCGTCCATTGCGTCATCATCTGTCGCTGTCGCTCAACTGGGGTACAATCTCTCTTGTGACGTCTCTGAAGACTGGCTGGGACCATCAGGTTGGGCCTCGTTCAGCTCTGGCTCGTCTATAATGGGCATAGACTCATACTTCGGGGAAGGTTCCACCATGGGCGCCCTAGGCGGTAGTGGTACGTCATGGGGTTTGATTGGTGACCTCTTAGATGGTGACACCTTCTCCGCCTGGTACCGCTTGCTCTCTTTGGGCTTTGTATGCCTGTCCTCTGTTTGTGACAGCTGTAGCTTTCTCTTCACTATGCGTTTTCCATGTTTGTCGTATGACACTGTGGTGTACCCATCTTCTTCTGTGCCGACTTGGGGGCTCTCTGGGGCAGGAGACTCGACTACTTGACCACTCTTACTCTGTTCTGCCGGTGTAGAATCAACTGTAACTTCTTCTGCCCTCGTCTGCTTGGCATGAGGGGGGCCGCCCGCTTCTTTGCGCATTGGCTCACCCAATGGGTGTCCAACCCGCATATTGCACATTCTATTCTGCGTCCCGGCAAGGATACCCATACACGCTGAAATTTCTCTACCTGGCCTTCCATCTAAAGGTTGATGAAATAAGGTACTTTATGCGCTGACGGCTTATAGAGAAAGTTCCACTTATCGTGGGCCGTTCTGATCCGTGACACCTCCACCTCCTTATCCCCTGTCACTGCTGCCGCAATCCTTTGGGCTGCCTCTGCCTTCACTGTTGGGGCATCCAGTTTAGAATTCCTTTAGACTTTTCCTTGTCTAAGTGCTCAATGTAGACGCTCATCTGCGGATTGGTCCACTCTAGTTTCTTTCCGTGTAGGCCCGCATAATGCTTCATATGGGCTGCAGTGGTTAAAGTGGCCTACCACTTGAAGGGCCCTGCAAATCGGTATAAGGTGGCCACGCCACTTGTCCCTACTCCAGCTGGCCCGGCCAAAATACTCGCAATGAGAGAATAAGAGGCCGTGTTTGCCTGGGGCCCTGTAACGGTAATCACAAGTGTTCCCTGTTTGTGGAGAGCTCCACCTTCTAAATCTTCTTCCATGTTCAAAAGGAAGGTTGGCACAATAGGTGCAGACATTCTATTTCTTTTCTCTTGGTATAAATAACCAAATTGAAAAATACAAAATCACAGTTTAGCTAAGCTAAAGCTAAGCTAAACACACAAAGTCCAGGAAAAAACCACAAACAATCCTGAGAAAAAGCACAAGCCCGGCAATACCGTCCATCCACGTTAAATTCTCAGCCAGGACTAATTTCTTTTGTCCTTCAAATCATTGTCCCATGATCCGTTTTGGTTTTCCAGTCAATACGATTGGTCCATCGTGTTTCCTACTCACCTATCACAGACTCACGCTTAATTTCACGCTGGCAACTCAGTGAGCTATGTTCCATAACTGTTTACACCCTACTCATATTTTTCTCGTGCGTTTGTTTTTCTCTCTGCTCGCTTAGTCTGCAAGGGGCGTTAATTATTTGTTGTCTCCCTTGGAGGTTTTTGCTTTAATATTACTTTCCCTTCTAAAGGCTTACTAAAACAATCATGATATGCAAATTTCCTACACCATAACTGTATACTCCTAGAAACTATCTAAGTGTAAATCAGCCTTGTTTTCAATGACTTGGAATTAAAGGGTTCTCTCCCTTTCCCTCTAAGCACAGGTGTACAACCTCTTATCTCCCATCTTTAAGACAAATATCCCGTTTCCTTCTTCTTCTTCTTTGATCCTTAGCCGCCGACAGTCAAAGCAGTCAGTGGCCATCACGCCTAGTGGCGTCTTGTGGGGCAACAACAAATTGATTCCACTTTGCTCGGTCGGTGGCCATCCTTCGTACAGTGCCCCAACTCTGGTTCATTCTTTGCATCTCAGCCTCCACAGTCCTCCGCCAGGTTGTTTTTGGTCGGCCTCTCTTTCGTTTTCCTTCAGGGGTCCAAAGCATAGCTGTTCTTGTGATGGTATCGGGGTCTCTTCTGAGGACATGGCCAACCCAGCTCCAGCGTCTGCCAGCTATGATGGTGTGCATGTTCTCTTACTTGCTACGAGTAAGCAGATCTTAGTTAGTGATGGTATTCGGCCGAAAGATTCGGTGAATTTTTCTTAGGCATGTTGTGTGAAAAGAGGACAATTTCGACATTTCCTTTTCTGTAACTCTCCAGCATTCCGCACCATAGAGAAGCACAGAAAGCACACAGCTCTGATATAATCTTAATTTTGTGCTTGTGCTGTACTGAGAGGACTTCCAGATGTTGTTTAGGCTAAAGAAGGCTGTTCTTGCCTTATTCATTCTGATGTTAATGTCTTTGCCTGCCCCGCCGTCCGGTGTTACTATGCTTCCTAGGTATGTGAAGGTATCTGTCTGTACCCGTTGCTGATTCCTTACTGATATGGGCTCAGGGTTGCTCACATTGAGCGTCATGACCTCAGACTTCTTTAAATTGATGTTCAAGCCCACCTGCTGCCTAAACTTATTAAGTCTATCCGTTTTTCCTGGATGTGTTGATGTGAATGTGCTAGTAGTGCAATGCCATCTGCATATTCCAGATCTTCCAATGTAGAAAATGTTGTCCATCTTATTCCTCTTGGATTGCCCTCTGTTGTCTGGCGCATCACCCAGTCTATGACTGTTAAAAATAGAGTGGTTGATAAGGGGCATCCCTGTCGTACGCCTGTCTTCACCTCAAAGGTTAGGTTGCTCTGCCCATCACTACTCGTAAAGTTGGCATAGAGGCTTTTTTATGATTGACATTATGCAGCTTGGAATTCCATAAGCCCTCAGTATTTTCCATAAACTGTCCCTATGTATGCTGTCAAAAGCCTTTTCAAAATCAACGAAATTAATGTAAAGCTGTCTTTGCCATTCTGAGCACTGCTCTATAATGTTCCTGAGAGTGAATATATGATCTTCACATCTTCTGTTCTTTCTAAATCCTGCTTGTTCTTTCCTCAGTTTGTGGTCTACTGCCTTTGAAATTCTCTGCATAATTATCCTGCCTAGTATTTTGCTGGGAACTGAGAGAAGAGTGATTCCTCTCCAATAGTTGCAGTCTGCAAGATCTCCCTTCTTAGGCAATTTGACAATTATTCCTTTGTTCCACTCTGATGGTGTTGTCCCCGTTTTCCACACTTGTACAAATAGTGGTTCTAATAGTTCTGCTGCTAGCTCAGGGTCTGTCTTAAATAGCTCTGCATTTAAGTTATCGTGGCCCGGAACTTTGCCGTTCTTTAACCCTTTGATTGCTGTGATGATTTCTTCTTTTCGTGGAATGTCTATATTTATATCTAGATTGTTTTCAGCCTCAGGAACATTCAATCTTGTCTCTGGTGGTTCCTTGTTCAGAGTTTCTCTGAAGTGCTCTGCCCATCTTGTTTCCTGTCCTTCTGCTGTCGTGATGAGATTACCTTGCGTATCTCTTACTAATGTAATATTGTTTGCACCTCGTTTTCCGCTGATGAATTTAGTTATTTTGTATACTGTGCTTTGTTCATTTCTCAGTGCTGCCTCCTCTGCCTGTCTTGCAAGATCGTCTAGGAAATTCTTTTTGTTGGCTCGGGTTTGGCGTTTAACTTCCTTGTCCACCTGATTGTACTGTTCGCTATATAGTTGCTTTAACCTGGGGGACTTCGCTTCTGTTTTCTTTCTTTTCATTTCTTTTCTCATCGTTATGGTGTTTAAAGTTTCTGGTGTTATCCAGTCTTGCTTCTTCCTTTCCTTGAATCCCAAGCATGATTTGCTGCTTTCCTTGTATATTGTTGAAATGGTGTTGAAATTCTGGTTTGTTTTTCTCTCTGCTCACTTAGTCTGCAAGGGGCGTTAATTATTTGTTGTCTCCCTTGGAGGTTTTTGCTTTAATGTTACTTTCCCATCTTAAGGCTTACTAAAACAATCATAATATGCAAATTTCCTACACCATAACTGTATACTCCTAGAAACTATCTAAGTGTAAATCAGCCTTGCTTTCAGTGACTTGGAATTAAAGGGTTCTCTCCCTTTCCCTCTAAGCACAGGTGTACAACCTTTTATCTACCATCTTTAAGACAAATAGCCCATTTCCTAGATTATTTAAATTTCCCAAACGATTTTTTCATACTCTTTTGTCCCATCAAAACCAAATCACTGATCATCCAAACCCTACTACTTCCGTGTTAATCGGTGGCGGCCAAGGTTTGGTACAAGGGAATTTTACCAACCTGCCTCTCGTTAATATTATCTCTGCCGCTCCTTGCAAAGTTTTATAGAAGGGACGGGTAACAAACAGATATGGTGACTTATCTCTGAGAGGAGTTCTTCTTCTTCTTCTTGCGATCGCATCTTTGATGTTTACACCGTCAGACGAGTTCTCATGATGAACTCGACTGTTGTTTGAAGTTCCTCTTTAGCTCCATATATCTTTGAGTTTAGTGTTGAGTCATTGGGCCAGTATATCTTTCTTAACTGGTCATACAGAGGACAATCCTGTAGAACATGCTCAGCAGTTTGTTCGTTTAATCCACATTTGCACAGTGGTGAAGCAGATAATCGTAGCTTGTGCATGTGTTTAATCAGTTTGTTATGCCCTGTCATGAGGCGAAAAATAGCTATCTGTCCCTGCCGGTCAAGAGTGTGGTAGTCGTCGTTGGGTTGGTTCTGTTCTCTTCTGATAGTCTGGATAGCTCTCTTTTTCTCAAAGTATGTGACTTCATTATCTTCTTGTTCACATTCTCCTCCCTTTTTTGCAAGTTTATCTGCCTTTTCATTTCCAGGTACACCACAATGAGATGGTACCCACTGAAGTATGGTTCTCTTTTTGGCAGCTACCTTGTTTAGTTCATTTCTCAGATGCGGGAGTTTACCACCCTTGAGAGCTTGCAGGACAGACAGTGCATCTGTGAGGATGACTACCTGGTGGCAGTCAGAGTTGGTGTTATAAATCATATTTGCAGCTTGCTCTAGAGCTTGAACCTCAGCTGTATAGTTGGAACAGAATTTACCAGTGGGAATGTGCCTAGTCTCATAGTGGTTGTCAGGATATGAGATAAAGATACCGGCACCTCCATTCCTAACAGCATTTGTTGCTGATCCATCTGTATAGGCATGTATCCATGATTGATCGGGATAGCTTTCTTGGATCATACTCAATGTAGCAGTTCGTTTTTGCAGATCATTATACTCACATCCACTTGTGAGACCACTGACTGATGTATTAATTTGGAGGGCACTGCTGGCCTGCTCCCATGGTACAGGGTATAGGGTTGGCTTCAGTGGTGTTGTCTTCATGGATAGGTCTGCTTGATGCTGTCTTTTAAGTCTTTTTCCCCGATGCACAAAGCTGCTACGCTTTAGACGTCCCAATGCCAGATCATCTAGTCTTGCCTTCATTGGGTGAGTTGGCATACTGTTGTACTTTTCCATCTGGATCGTGCTTTTTGTGTCTCTTCTATGGGACAATGTCTGTAATCCAGCAGCTTTTTGCATCTCTGATATTGATGTAGTGTTCATGGCTCATGTAATGAGCCTGAGAGCTTGATTTTGCAATTTGTTCAAAGACTGCCGATGTGATGACCATGCTGCTGAGCCGAACTCTAAGTGTGGTCTTATTACTCCATTATAAATCTTCTTTAGAGTTCGTTCATTTGCTCCCCAGTTGGTACCTGCTAATTTTCTGAGTATGCCAAGTCGCCTTCAGGCCGTTCCCTCTGCACTTTCAATATGCTTATTCCATGTAAGCTTTTGGTCAAATGTCAACCCAAGATAGGTGGGGTAGCTTTCTTCCTTGATCATGGTTGTCCCTAGGTGTATGTTAGCTGCTTTGTCCTTGGGGGCGATGGAGAACAGTGTTGTGGAGGTTTTGTCTGTGTTTATTGTGATAAGCCATTTCTCTGCCCATGACACTAGCGTGTCTGCTGCCCGCTGCATTCTATAATTTGCTGTGGTGACGTTTTCATCAGCGCTCCAGAGTACTAGGTCATCTGTAAATAAGGCAGCTTTCACTCCAGCGGGGAGATCTTTCACCAGGTCATTGATGTAAACAAGGAAGAGTGTTGGGGAAATTTCTCCTCCTTGAGGTACCCCCTGATAGAGCAACAATTTTCTGCTCTGCAGACCATCAAGAGTGACTCTAGTTCTCCTGTTATGCAAGTATGACTGGATCCATTTTATCATGTTGCCTTGGATTCCACTTCTCCTACGTTTTGCAATAAGGCCATCTTTTCACACCTTGTCAAAGGCCTGCTTGAAGTCGACCCAGATCGTTAGGACCTTTTTCTTCTCCTGGAAGGCATCTTCTATTGCTTGAGACAAGTAAGTAACTTGGTCTTCTATACTGTAGCATTCTCTAAATCCAGCTTGTGCCGGCACCAGGATCTGCTCAGACTCTAAATACCATTTCAATCTGTGGTTGACTATTCGCTCCATAGTCTTCCCAACACAGCTCGTGAGACTGATTGGCCGGTAACTTGCAGCCTCGGTCTTACATTTCACTTTCTTTAGTATGGGTATTGTGATGGCTTCTCTCCATACTTGGGGTACCGTTCCTTTCAACCAGCTGTGGTTGAATATCTCAAGCAGTTTTGTCTTTGCTGCTGAGCTCAGATTTGCTAGCATTTCGTTGCTGATTTTGTCTGGGCCGGGTGACTTTTGGAACTTAAGCTTGGAAATAGCATTCTGTAGTTCTCCTAACGTGATGGGTTCCCTCATTCCCTCTGTCTGTCCAATGGTTTCCAGTATTTCTATTCTTATCTCTCTCTGATGGTCTATGTTAATGGATAAGTTGCTTTCTGAACTGTATCTTCTAACAAACATGTCTGTAGCTTGTTTTCCTCTAAGAAGTTTGCCACCTTCATCCAATGTGATAGTCTGCCTAGGCGAGGAACGCTCTTCATTTAGAGATTTAACTAATCTCCAAAGTTTCTTGCCGTCATTCTTAAGGTTCAGCGATGCCGTTTTAGTTCTCCTGTTTTTCTGTTTTTCTTCTAGCTTTGTTCTCTGAAACTCTGCTATGGCCTTTTTCCATTTGTTGTGAGTTTCAAGTGAAGGCTGAGACTCTGCGTCATTTCTAGCCCTGTCCATAGCTTCCTGGCGTTCTTGGAGTGTGCTGGACCAGTATGGTGTGTAGTTATACCGGCATCCTTTGGGAATGGTTTCTTTTGCAGCTTGAAGTATGCATTTGTTGAAGTCTTGTACCTCTTCATTAATGTCTCTGTTCTGTACCTTGAGGTCAGACAGCAGCGTTTTCACCTGATGCCTGAATAAACCCCAGTTGGCTTTTTTGTAATTCCATCTTGTAATGGCTGGGCCTGTACTGAGAGTTACACTCTGGACAGTAAGAAAGATTGGGCGATGGTCGCTTCCTCCTAGTTTGTCTCCTACTTCTCTACTAATAAGTCCAGCTATATCTGGGGTGGCGAAGGCAAGATCTGGAGTTGAAGTTGTGTGCCATCCTCTGGAGTAGAAGGTAGGAGTATCTATGGCAGTGTTGACTAGGATTAGGGAGTGGTCATCTTGCCATGCTTCAACCTCTTCACCTCTGTGATCTAGATGGTTATAGCCCCAGCTCTGGGAGTGGCTATTAAAGTCTCCAACTGCTATAAAGTTGGTGGTAGGTACCTGTATAGAACTGAAATTCAGGGGTTTGTTGTTTGGACAGTAATAGTTCAGAAGTTCTATTTCCATCTTGTCTACCTTTAGCTGCAACAGCTGATATTCTGCTCCGTCCATGTAGGTTTTCATATTTTGTGCATGAATGTTATTCCTTACACATCTTTTCGTCTATCTTGTCTGTCTGATCTGAAGCATTGATATCCCCTTATTTTAAAGGTTTGATCTGCTTTCAAGTGAGTCTCTTGCATACAGCAAACACTGACTTGCTTCTCATACAAGATGTTTTCCAGCTTCGTCCTTTTGCTGTATCCAGCCTGCTTGCTGTTCACTCCCTCTGCATTCCAGTGCATTATGACAAGTGGCACTCTGGGTTTCTCTTTTTCTGTTTTGTTTCGGTCAGTAGTTCTCCTCCGCCTTCTGCTGACTCCACAAGACGGTCTAGAGGGTCCTCCAGTAGTTGAGGGTGGGCTCTGTCGAGGCTCAGAGCCCGGCACTGCACCTGCCTGGTGGAGCTCCACAGAAAGAGCACCAGTACGAGATTTATTTGACGGTGTACTCATCCATAGAAAAAAGCGAGTTGCGTGATACTGTGGTTTCCGGTGCGCCTTCTGACCTAGTACCTACGACTTCAGCACCTCTTCAACGGGAGAGTGGGCTCATCCCTAATCTGTTTATGTTCTCAGTAGTCGACTATTCGCAAGCAGCCTGTGGTGTTACTGCTCTGCGCGGACTTTGTTTTCCGAGGCGGCGTCCGAGCTCGTGTGGTGAAAATATGGTTGCATTATCTTCAAAATAGACCTGTCTTTCCAGTGGCTTTTCCGCCATCCTGCAACTTTGAGTTGGGGAGTTCAGAGCTCCAGTCTCTTTCCCAGGCATTTTATCCTGGCCTGGCACGCATCTAGAGGACCCCACTTCTGGTTCTAAGTTAGCAGTTGGGGATAGGTGGGGTGGCATACTGTGCATTCCCCGTCATCCAGGGGGTCTCTCCAACTATGCAGAGCTTGCACAATGCTGGGCTCTGGTTCTGGGCTCTCCCAAGGAATCCTCACGTCCTGTACAGAGCCACTTCCAGATACCCACCATAAATAAATAAACAAACAACACACAAAGGCATGATCAGGCACTCGGTGGGAAAATAAAAAAGTAGAAGACCAGACAACAGAAAAACAACGGAAGTGATGGGCTTACCGGGATCGAACCAGGACCTTCCGAACGGCACCCACCGCCTAGCCCCGGGAGCGAATCGTCACTATCCACTCTGCCAGCTAAGCATTACTTAAATAATGCTTCACCGAGAGAGGTCTAGCACGAACTCCCACGCGACCCGGATATGTACCAAAGGACGACCCAGACTAATTATAGTCGCAATCACTGCTGCAGTTCCACAATTAAACAGTACAGGCCAGATTACACAAGACAAAGGCCTTAATACTGTGTCTAGTAAATGATAGAAGAATGAGAATAAGTAAAGGATAGAATGTAGGTTTCTGGTATTTTATAAACGTATAAACATATAAGGAGGGGAAACCCGAGGCCTGTAAACAGTAAATAAATAAACAAACAACGCACAAAGGTATGATCAGGCACTCAGTGGGAAAATAAAGAAGTAGAAGACCAGACAACAGAAAAACAACAGAAGTGATGGGCTTACCGGGATCGAACCAGGGACCTTCCGAACGGCACCCACCGCCTAGTCTTCTACTTCTTTATTTTCCCACTGAGTGCCTGATCATACCTTTGTAAGAGGGGGGGGGGGGGTGAGATTTGTGATGCTGAGCCAATTTTCACAAGTGTAAATGTAAAGGAAACATAAATGAATTTATATTGTGAACACTTTTCAAACAGTAGAGATGTAAATGTAAAACATATTATATCTGTACGTTTAGCCTTTTCAGTTAAATGAAATGTAAAGCTAAAGCTATTCAGTTTAAATGTAAAGGAAAGTTTATCCCTAGGGATTAAATTTAATTCTCATCGAGGGTAATTCTGAAATGGGATGGTAGAATAGAAGAGGGGGGCACATAAATGTGTCGGAAAAACGCCATACTCAGAAAAGCGTTTCGTTTCTATTTCTATTACCAGTTATTGGTGGTACCAGCAGAAAGGACCATTTCTGGTACAAGCAGGGACAAGCGGTTTACGCATTAAGACGGCAGACCAGCTTTGAAGACTCTCCTAGACTTTCCTGGGAAACGAGCTTCACCCTACAAACTTTGACCAGAGACGAGCGAGAGCAGAGTGAAATGAACTGACCCAGCAGTAGAAGAAACTACCATTGGCAGCTAAATGCAAATATCCGCTGCCAAAAGTGATCTCCTTTATTCAGTTAAATCCCAATCAAGTGATGAAACTTTTCCATAACTATTCAATTTATTTTCCAACTATAAAAACTTAGTGATTATTAAATTTTGTTATTTGTAATGTTACAAATTTTACTTCGATTTAATCCTTTTAAAGGTGTGTTGAGGATTGTTGCATGGTTTGCAGGCATCTGGGTTTGAGCTCGATTCGGATGGTTGCACCATGTTACACCTCGGCTGAATAAATAAATGAAATAGATCGCGTATATCGATGCATGACGGGTTAGACATAGTAACGGCAGTGATTGTGTGGCCTTCAAGGCAAATGGCAGTGTTTCAAAATGTGTGGCATGGCCACTTAGCCAAAGTGTTTTAAAGATGTGGTATAGCCACTCAAGTGTGATAGTGTATAACTAGAAAGTTATATTTAAAGCAGAAATAAAGAATGTATAAGGACCCTTGAGTCTGAAAATATAAGACGGCAATATTTTAAAGACAACTCACCTGATGTTGTAAGTTACATATTACTACATGTTTCATTTTATTACTATTTTATTCGATAGATCTAATTTCCTCAGCATATTTGCATAATACATGAATATCATGTATTCTTTGTTGTTTCTGTGTTGTTGACAATAAAAGGGAAGTAAATAGTATCTTTACTTTTTTATATAAGGAAAGTAATTTTTAAATTGCAACAATTTAAACTTGGACATAATATTATACACAATTGCGTTTTTAAGAACACTATTTTAAAAATAACATATTTTCTCTTCGGTTATTTTTCTCCCCAACGAGGTGTCACAGGTTCTTTCATGTTTTATATATATTATCTGATAGCCGTGTGAGGAATTAGTTTGTCATCTAAGACCTCGATAGTGTATGATCGTACTGTGGTTAGTACTCCTTCCGTTACCTCGCGGATGATAGTTTATTTATTTGATCTAGGCGTTAATGTTCATTAATACTTCTATTTTTTTTTTTTTTTGCCAAGAATGGCCGATATTTACAAGTAAATCTTCACGGAATGTGAATATGTTATACTAACCTTCCTTCCCTCTCTCTCTCCCCTATCCTCTCGCTTTCTTTCTATCTTGGCTTTTGGTGAGCCTGTTTAGTCTTTCATTTCAAAACTTTCCTCTCTCCTCCCAAGTAAAGGACTAAGAGGATCCTCCCTTTACGCCTCTAACAATACGTTATGTTCACTAAAGTTGCTCCGTGAATATGTCCTGACCTTGGCCTTTCTCGCCAGATTCTAAATCTAAGAGATCTTTGACCCCCCTGTAGATTTTTTTTAAATGTAAAACTTTTTCCTCGTTTTGGCGAGGCGCGTCCGTTCAACCTAGTCGGTTATATTAGGGCGCATGCCCAAATATAAAAGACACTTAGGTCTGAGATAATGTTCCCCCCTGTAGATTTACGAGCAACGGTTTTTATGGGACTTTGAAGGCCCGAGATCTGTTGTTGTTCACTTCAAACAAAAACTACAACCCAGATGACTCCCAAGATACCAGCGCCAGTACTGAAAATCGTAAATAGGAGCAGTAGAAAAACGTTTTGTGGGTGAGTGTGTGTGCGTGTGTGTGTGAATAGTAGCAGTAGAAAAACGTTTTGTGGGCGTGGGGGTGTGTGTGTATGTATGTATGTGTGTGGGTGTAAATAGTAGCAGTAGAAAAACTTTCGTGGGTGTGTGTGTGTAAATAGTAGCAGTAGAAAAACGTTTTGTGGGCGTGTGAGCGTGTATGAGTGTGTGTGATGGGTACATTATTTTCTATAACAAAATAAAAAATTTTTTTTACTAACTGAAAATAATCCTAAGGTCTGTAACATTATTCGATAGCAATTTAATTATGGCCTTTCATCAAAAGAAATTGAACAAGTTTAACGTGTGGATGCAAGTGTAAAAGTATGTACGGCAAGTCTCAATGACCGCAAGACAAGCGTTGCACGCCATATTTTACTGATGAAATGTTATCTTCAAGAACTTAAATTAAATCTTGAATTAAATTTACTCAACAAAATAAATAAACATTTTAAAAATTAATAAATAAAGCTTTAATTGTCAAAGCCATGTAGGGAGAGAGAAAGAAATAATGATGTTGTTTCTGTGTATACGTGTATTTTTTTTTTTTTTTTTTACCTTTTATTGCCAACGTTTCAATGCACATGTCTTTGTAAATTTGTAAATTTCCAAGGAATGTGAATCAAGTTGTTTTAAAAAAAATATAAACGATGTCAACTCACAAGACCAATTTGCAAGAAGTCCATGAACTCAATTATGACTGTCATCTTTATTTGGTGCTCTCTTGAATTCTTCCTTCTTTCTTCTTTATTTTATCTGCTTTCTTCTATAAATTGAAGTAATATTGACAAGTTCCAATAATAAATCACAGATTTAAACTAGCAACTTCATAGATATACTGAAGGTCAATTTAGTGCGCGAATGTTACATGGTAGGTATTCGTGCCTACAATACTTGATAAGTTTTAGTGTTCAGTATTATTTTTCCTTTCTCTCTTGGGGCAATATCGTTGACATATATTTATGTAGACGAAGCTAGGCAAATGAGTTTTTTCTTCTCCCGGGATAATTTAGTTTTGCTTCTTATGTAATTCTATGGGGAATCCGTAGGAAAAACTCATCCCAACGTAGGGTTTTATTCAGTATCGTCAAGCTATGTTAGTACTAACCTTTTTTTTTTCCTCCTGGCAAAATTTGCATCCGCAGGTAATGCAGTTCACCTTAATAACGGCGTCGATAATGGTTTGACCTTTGCAAAAACGTTGTGTTTTACCACGATTTATGAAGTAGATGTAAGCATGATCGCTGATGGCATCATTATAGAATCTTTCCCATATCAGTTATCACTGAGAGGATCGTAATTTTGATCACGGAATTTCGGCAAGAACCCTAACTTTGATATATATGTCCGCCCTAGTTATTGAGTTGTTCTTCTTTCCTTGACCAACTTGTTCATTCTTGTGGCATAGTCTGTCAAAATCTTTTTTACGTCACTGTCTCTATGACGTAGCTTTTTTTACTATTATCTCTCAGTATGTAGCGCTGAGTATCTTTTATTTGACAGTATAATAAACCCCTGTTTACGTCATTCTGAAACAATATGTCACTATTCCTGTGACATCACGTATTTTTTGTTGTTTCAGTGTTGTTGATAATAAAAGGGAAGTAAATAGTATTGTTACTTATGTATGTAAGGGAAGTAATTTTAAAATTGCAAGAATTTAATCTTGGCCTTAATATTATATAAAATTGCATTTGTAAGAAAATTCTATTTAAAATAACATATTTTTTCAGTACGGTTTTGTTCAGAAAGAAAGACAAAATATATTTAAATGTAATAACTTTATACACTTTAAATATACATTTTAAAACTTATAAGTATTAAAAGCATAACGACTAACTTTTAATAAATTTTGTATCATGGAAGCCACCGCTTAACGTAAAGCAGTGGTCCTAACCCCGGGAACTACTAAATTGTCCTATTCTTTCATATTATTTGAAGGCAAATTTATTTTGCTTGATTAATTAATAAACATGGAATGAAATTGAGACGTCTACTTGAATATATTTAAAGAAAGCTTTACCATGTACCAGCTATGCACATTGCTTCAATATGTGTACGTGGAAGTGAACCTTTGTCTGTGAGGCTAATTACAACCTCATTGACTCTTGAAATCATCCACACACGTCCAGGGTTTCCCCATGTGGTGAAACTTGTTGAGACCCCAGCATTGAATACTAAGCTTCGAGAAGTCACTTGAGCCCCAGGCGTAATTCTTTGACTTAATTGACTGCATGCAGAAGGACCTCACTGTGGACCCAGTGATAGGCAGGGGAATCTGAGAATTGGTTTTTTGCAGCACGTGACAATTCCTTGGATAGCCCAGAACCAGAGTATAAGATTTTAGCTCTGCATAGTTGGAGAACGCCCATGGATGGCGAGGAATGCACAATATGCCATGCACTTCTTACTCCTAGCTTGGGACCAGATGTGACGATCCTTTAAATGCAAGCCAAGCTGGAGAAACTGGAGCTGATGACTTCAAACTCAACACGTTTCGGAATGTCCAGTAAAAGCCTATGTCTACCGTGTAGATAATACTAAGGAGTCTTCATCTTGGTATTGGCTGCTAAAGAGCGAGAAGCTCAGTAGCCCTAGTTTAACCAACAACAACAACAACAACAACAACAACAACAACAACCCTATTTGCATCTCCATAGAGTTTTTTCCCCCGAAAATGGTACTGGTGACGATAATACGTGCTTTCTAAATTCTTCATATAATGGGCATCTTTGACGTAGATGTTCAGCAATCGTTTACACTAATCAGTAGTTCCTATCTTTAGCATACTGAATAGATGATACCCCAATCTGAAGATGATCACTTGTTATCTTTCGCTGAGCTGGTAATTTACATCAATTTGTGTGTCCTGGACGCTCTTGTATACCATTTGGTTCTGATAAAATTCTTTGCATGTTCGAAAGTTATGCTTGTATCAGGTTTAGGTAGCTTTCCACCTTCCTTGTGCCATTAAAACCTCTGCTGCAGTTTTAAGGCCTCTGATCAGAAGTTATTTGAGAATTTTTCTGCTGCCACTGAAATCTTTCTTTGTTTACCAGAGCTTAAACGCAGAAGCACACCTCCACTACCATTTTTAGTTTCATTCTTTGCTGAACCATCTGCGTATGCATGGGTCCAGGCGTTGCTTGAGTATTGTTTACGTATTTTGTTGTCGTGAAACGAGTGTGTAACCCCACTTCTTAGTTAATACACTATGTCGGGATACAAATATACCCCAGCCAATCAACAAACAACGTTCACCAGTGTCTGAGCCAGAATAAATTACACGAAGCATACGCCAGGAAAAACTTAAGCCTAAAATTTCGGGTCTCGGTCAGCGGCCATCTTGTCACCCAATATGGCGGAAAAACAGAATAAAATTAGGCATAAGCCCTGTTTTTTCGGGACTCGTCTCGGTCACGGATGGTACAACGGATTGTACTAAACTGCATATAACCAATCAGCTTGCAACGCCGAGAACCAACCAAAAGCTTTCCTTAAGCAGTAAAAGCTTTCCATCTACCTATTTATACGGGAGAGTTTATTCATAAACTCATAAACACTCAAACACGAGGCAAGCACGAGCTACTGGGACAAGAGAAAGCTGTCAACATTTGATTTATTGCTTAACTGCGTGATCGGGAACTCTTGCTTCACTAAAGCCACTGGCCTGTTTAAATCTTGGAGGGTTTTATTCGTGTCATCAAACCTGAGGTCGTATGTCCAGTCAATCCAGCTGCCTAGAACTTCGCAGGAGCACAGTGATTGCACAGGAGCTACATCTTTAGTCTCCCTCAGTCTTAGGTGGGCTAACGAAACGATCATCAGCAGGTGTTGTGTGAAGCAAACTAAGAAGGACAGACCTTTTGAGAGATGAGTACACATTAGCACCATTTCTGTCAGCAATTGTGAGTATTTAACTGTCAAGGACGAACAACTGAGTAGCATAGCAAGTGACAAAAATAACAGCATAACTGATAAATTATATATATATATATATATATATATATATATATATATATATATATATATATATATATATATATATATATATATATATATATATATATATATATATATACTTAATTAACAGCACAGCTGATATAAAATTTGTTTCCTATACTTGGAAAACTTGTTGTTATATATATATATATATATATATATATATATATATATATATATATATATATATATATATATATATATATATATAAATAAATAAATAAATAAATAAATAAATAAATAAATAAATAAATAAATAAATAAATAAATATATATATATATATATATATATATATATATATATATATATATATATATATATATATATATATAATAATAATAATAATAATAATAATAATAATTGCCCCTTCAGTCATAACTGACTATGGGAATGCGCCCCTGAGGTGACAGCCCTCAGCTGCTTATTTTCCTGGTGCTCCTTTCGACGTTTTCTCCTCACCTCTGCTTCTTGTGTGAGCCTCTCTTCGCCCAATCTGAGGTGGCGCCGTAAATAGCATATATATATAAATATAAATAAATAAATAAATATAAATAAATATAAATAAATATAAATAAATAAATAAATAAATAAATAAATATATATATATATATATATATATGCCCAATGGGCTGATCACCCGTTGGCTTGTCACACCGATTACGGAAACAGCGGCAGATGGATCTATTTGTTGTTGCCCTAAAGACGCCGCAAGGCGTGATGGGAAACTACAACAGAGAAAATCAATCTGCTGTTGCCCTTAAGACGCCACAAGGCGTGATGGCCTCTGACTGCTTGGTCGGTCTTTGGCTAAGGACGGAAGAAGAAGAAGAATATATATATATATATATATATATATATATATATATATATATATATATATATATATATATATATATATATATATATATATATATATATATATATATATATATATATATATATATATATATATATATATATATATATTTGTGTGTGTGTGTGTGTGTAAATCATATGTAAACTTACAAATCCATTGCATTCCATTTTTCGACATCCACCCTTCAGCACAAGAGTAGATAGTGTATATACGAGGGGCGTTCAGAAAGTAATGCACCACATCGTTTTTCTCAGGAGCTGTTTATTCAAAAAGCATGAAATTTATATGCAATATACATGGATATGTCATGTAAACATCGGTATTATTCAACATAATCCCCATCAACTTGTACGGCTTTATGCCAGCGCAAAACAAGTGCATGTATTCCTAGCCCGTACCAGATTTTGTCTTGATCATGTAGCCATTTCTTTGCTGCATGAATCACTCCTTAATCATCTTCAAACCTTGTCCCACGGAGTGCATCTTTAAGTGGACCAAATAGATAAAAATCAGATCGTGCTAAATCGGGACTATAGGGTGAATGGGGTAGTACAGTCCAACCCAATTTGGTGATTGCTTCCTGTGTTGCCAGACTTGTGTGAGGTCGCGCATTGTCGTGAAGGAGATTCAGGTCTGCTGGATTCTTGTGCGGCCGAACTCTGCGAAAACGTTGATTGAGTTTTTTCAATATCTTAATGTAAGCTTGCAGAGAAGGAAACTGTTGTGAACATTCACAAGCGTCTATGTGATGTACTAAATAAATAATAAGGAAATTGTATTTGAACGACTTGTCAATTTTATCATTGGTAAGTAAAATCTGTTTCTTTGTTTTAATATCACAGTTAGTTACACAGCGGGGGTGGCAATTTATGACTGTCTCCTCTTTACTAATTTTTCGAGATCAGATCATTCACAGCCGTAACTAAGTTGTGATACCAGTAGTTCTCTCAGACACTGGGACTTCACTCTTTTCTGCAGAAATTCTATTTCTGTAATTGTCAGTACTATACTGATCCTAGAGCCAATAAAAACCTCACTCCACATTTGTCATTATGGCTATTCTCTTTGTTGCAGTCTGGCTCTTCTTTCTCTCAATGCCAGAAAGGTATTTTTATCATTTCAGGAAAATGATGTTGTTTCCAAACTGGGATCTTGTGTGCAGCGACGATGGGTTTAGTTGTTGATACCGCATTTATGGGATGTGCTCTCAATTTTGTTGTGGTTGATTCTACAAAGCTGCTTCGCTTGAGTCTTTCCCTTACAAGAGTATTTATTCTATGATACATTGGATGGTCAGTTAGCGTCTTGAATTTTTCAGCGTGTTGTTGCCCTGCGATCTCTTCTATCCTGGGAAAACTGTTGTTAAAATTCCTCTCTGACTCCTTGTGATAAAATTCCCAAGTTTCCAGTCTTGTATTAAAATTACGGGTTTACTTGTAAATTCCAAAGTTGCCCAATACTCGATCTGGTACTTATAGTTGTGGAATTGTCTATCCTCTTTCCTCTGGCTTGTAGGAGGTGTTTAGTTGACGCTGCGATGCAGTCTGTGCTGTTCTGTGTCTGATTTCTACAGTATATCTCACACTCCTTAGTTTCAAATCCCAGCTGGGTTTCCTGCTGAATATTCAAATCAATTCATTGTAGATTCTGGCGAACCATCAAATCTATCTAGCACTGTTTGGGTGGGGAAGTTTATCATTACCCATCCCAAACGTATTTGAAAATATTAAATTTACTATACACACGTGGCCTCTTACAACAGCGATGTCATATCGTTACATAAGACTTCCGGCGCACCTCTGTCTATCACAATATTGTGACCCTGTGTTTCTGGCATAATGACTTCCTCCTAGATGTCTGCCCCGACAGATTATCTAATTATTCCCTTTATCTGCGTGCCTGCCAGATAGATGTCTGGTCAGACAGTGCTGTCTTCTTTCATCGTACGCACAATACAAGCTTGTGTCAACATGATCAACAGCTTTCCAATGGAATCAAATGTTTGACTGACACTATAATTAATTGTCCTTAGTATCTCTCCCTTTATCCATATCCAATACGCCCACTATGGGTGCTCTTGAAGCTAGTCTGTCAGCTTTCTCATCGCCGCGTGCCCCTGCATGAACAGACTGGCTGTGACGAAATGGACGACCTCTTCGCGATCTTTGGTTCTCTCCGGCAGTATCGGTGCATTTGTGGTTCTAATTTTTATTATGTGCTGTCAATTATTGCACTTTTCTTTCTTTCTTTCCTCGTTATTTTTCTGCTAAGTAGCAGATATTTTGTATTTTCCTTCGTACACCCCTCTTCGTACACCCTTAGTCATTACGTCTCTGGGTGTCCTGTCCCTTTGCTAAAACATTTGCAAGGAGCAGCTGATATGGTACATCACAGCCTCGAGGGCGCGGCACGGCTTTGATAAAAGCTTAAACACAGAGTTTTGCGTACTCATACGACAGATAACGAGATTACTGTATGTGAGACACATGTGTGCAGACAAGTGTGACATAATCGCTTCCGGTTCCTTGTTTAAAAATAATCATGGATTTATTACATTTAAGACAATATGAGTCTACATGTGAGAGTGTATGAAGGGCATCTGACAGCATATTACCATATATGGGAGAAGTGACCTTTGCAAAATTGTTCCATGTTGGAAATATTTTGAAAGTACCACACCCGACCTGTTTAAATATGTGTCGTGAAACATTCTAAATCCACATATCTAAATTAAAAAGTAAATGTAAAGCCTAACGAATTAATTCAATAAAAGGAAAGAAGAATGGTGAAAGACCAGTGCTTTCTAAATGACATACGCCAGCGTGTATACCTCCGTAATGACTGAACCCGAGATCCCCCTTTTCTACTTCGTCTACATAATTGTAACGCTTTCACGTTTGCTAGTAAAGCCTACTGCATAAACTACACGCGGTTCAAAAATAAAACGTGTACTGTATTTCTTAGAAAACCTTGAGATACGCACACTGCTTAATGACCTAGATAAATACTAGCATTAATGTCATTATATACACTGCGTAATGAAAAGACAGACGGACTTAGAGAGAGAGAGGGCTGAACGGAGGAACGCATGCAATACTACCACAGTCTCGCGATATAAAATTAATGCCACCCCACGCGTAAGGCATGAAGCACTAACTTTTTTTCAAATAAACAGGGACAAAAAACACTACCAATACACGGTTAGGTTTTAAAAAACATGTTAAATGCTTATTAGGAAACATGACATTCTACTGTTTTACGTCTGAAATCCTGACATTAGCCTGACAGTACAGAAGACACCCCATAGTATGGAAGTGAGGAGGTGGTAACAGCACGACCATCCTAGAAGAAAATACATATTTTGAACGAAGCCACTTAGCTTCATTAAATTTATACATTTGGGTTCCTTAGGACTTGCTGACAAAGAATATGTTAAGTGTTACGCAAATAGTCTAGGAATTAACAAATTATAGCCAAAATAAAATAGTGAGGTTGTCTGACAGCACCCGATCATAATTGCTCAGTGGCATGTTTTAAAACCACTCTTTTACGGGAAATAGGCCAACAAGTTAAATCCGATTTGATTGGCTAGAAGAATATGTAAGCCTAAACATGATTAGTCGAATGCAAATACTATTTTTGGTTGTTATGGGAAACGGTAGGAAGGGTACTTTTTTTCAAATGCTTTTGTAAACATGGTCTTATTGGCTAGACTATTTGATATAGTCCATTAGGAGCGTCTGTTCAGTGCCACTTTGTGAAATTAAACTGTGTAGAAGCAAGTGCGTTGAGAAGCAGTTCATATTTTTCAAATGAAAGCCTGGGATAGAGGCAGATCGGAATTGTGCCATAACTCATCGCCAGTCAACGTATTTGTTTAATATTTCCTTGAAATTGTGGTAAGCTAGACATATTTGATATCTTTTTGATGAAAAATTGAATGTGAATTGATAATTTATGTCTGTCTGTGTGTAGTTCAGTAGCAACCATGAGGAAAAGCCTAGATATTGCTCCACCAGGAACAAAACTTGTCGGAGAGGAGTATAACTGCATAGGCCTATATGGGATTGCCAAATAGTACTATGACACCTATCTTATTGAATAGAAGAAAATAATGCTGGAAATTGCAGAGGCGTTGTAACCATTAGGGAGAGTGTCGTAGATTTTTCGATAGGAGTATTAAGACTTCGGTTGGTCCCTTCTGAATAGGTTGGAATGAATGATAGTCACAGTGAGAGATGGAAATAAAACATAGACTTCCACACGAGTGAGGTGGTAGAATAGTGATAGATGCTGTCTCTGAGAGCGGAAAAATCTTCTTTCTCTCTCACCTATCTTCTACGACAGATCTAAAGTAGTCAGACAGTCTAAACACAGATATATATATATATATATATATAGATATATATATATATATATATATCTATATATATATATATATATATATATATATATATATATATATATTACATATATTTCTATCTAATCACAGGCACTCACATACACGTGGCGACAGTTAAACACACAGACGTGGGGAATCTCTATCCATGGATCTATATATCGATATATATATATATATATATACATATATATAGATATATATATATATATATATATCTATATATAGATATATATATATATAGATATATAGATATATATATATATATATATTGGAACGAGCTGACCAACGCACTGATTAGTTCAAGAGAGATTTTTATTATTATCATTAAAAAAAAATCTTCTCACAACACCAAAGAAATACATCAAGGAGAAACATACAAACAGTCATAAAATTTAAGAAAAAAATGCTACAAGGATGATAGCCCGTTAGAATCTTACTCTAGATTTAGCCCACAGCCCCGTTAAGAGAACAGATGATGGCCCAAAGAGTTATAGATACATAGGGTTGAGTCTAAGAGGTTTCTTTCTTTCTCGTAAATGTATGAACAGAGTTGGATAATCTGATTTAGCCTAAGAAAAAAGAAACTCTAGCATTTGTAACAAATTCTGCAGATTTAAAAATTTAGGATAGCAAATGGGTGACAATAATACACCGGAAAAATAACACTCAGACCTGTGTACCCTCATTAATTCAGCCATGGCTATGCTCTCACATATATACTCACAACTTTGCTCGTTGCCTCTGGGAACATAATAATTCTAGGACCTTCACACAGACCCGAAAATGCAGTCATCGACCAAGAAATCCCCAGTTCCAAAAGACGTACTGAACTCTCTGTCTCAGGGAATGATTTCCTTGGGTGTTCTAATTTTTCGAATGTCTGAGTAAGTCACATAAATTTTGTCCAGGCACGACAGTTAGCAGTGCACAATGTCATTAGCTTTGGTTTCTAGAATTTAAGGAATTTCAGATCGGTGTCTATTTTCAGGATAGGATTTACGTTGGTCACACCACAGACTGGTCCACAAAATAATCTAGTCGGACAATGTTAATGTTATTTCTTGTAATATTCACGCCGCCAGGCAGAAAATTTACGTAGAGTTTATGAAAGAATTTAAGATCTGGCGCAAAGGCCCGTATTGATCATTACAGTCTTTGAAACCCGTTAGTGGGATTTAGTATTTCTGTCTAACTCTGTTGGCATTTGCACTGACAGACCAGTGTTACTTGAGAAACCCACGTGGTTAAAAATAAGGACTGTCTATTTCTTCACAAATATGAAACTCTTATTAAACGCTGGCAAGTTGGGTACCACCGCTTCACTATATAAAAATGGAAAGAACACATATCAAATAATTTACATATATGTACTCAATATAACTTACATTTAAAACAGCAAGCCTACAGCTTGACTTATTATTTAAACTTCCGGTGAAATAAGTTATATAAAATCGATCATCAGGAATTAGGAATATGGTGCGTATTCTGTCTCTATTCACTGATGTCGCATCTAGCATTTTATAAGTTTGATATAAAATATTCTCGACTGAGTATTAGCCGTTAAATTAAATTCCTTATAGCTACTAGTTTTAGTAAGCTAAAGATATAATTTATTATGTATTTCCACTGTATGCGTCACTAGAAAAATAATACAAACTATAAATTAAGCACTCTGGACACAGAACTAGTTTAGAATGAAATAGGCGATTAAACACTTTATCACTTCACAAAATACTAGAGATCTATAATATATTTACCTCAAACACAGCACTACAGGATATCGCACAATTAAGAATTATACGCTTATATTTATGGAAGTCTAGAAGTTCGACAAATTGTCGCAACAAACTAAGAAACTTCGCTTATACAGCTCTACTCTTCGCGAACCACCTGTCTACTGCGATTTATTGAGAAAGAATGAAAATAAAGTTTCAAACTAGGTTTAATATTTTAAACCAGACAAAGGATGAACTATTATTTCGTAGAACGAAATGCTCTCCCCTTTCCGGCTTAAACGATACGTTTAACACCTAACATGTCGTAACTGCCACCTACTGACCAAGATGTACGCGTGTCAGTTTCAAATCTCAGACAACCGTCTGCTCTGGGCGAAAGCGGGTTGGCAGTTTTGGCACCTACGTTTAGAATGACCAACAGTGAGTGCCGTGTCAGGTAGCGATTTTACACTTCGCCGATGAATTCAGCCTGGGAAAACGCCTTTGACAGGTGAAATTTGCAGACGATAAGTCGGCCCTATTTCTAAGTATGAAGCACATTCACAGTTTCGTCCTCTGACATCTACGTAATAGAATTACGTATCCCAGTATGAGAAAAACACAAGGTAAAGTTTGAGGATACTGAAGAAAATATTATTCGCAAAACGAGTGATGCGAAAAATACAGGAAAAACAAGTACGGAAAGATAATAAAATAAAAGGATTCGGGTGAGAGAATAGGAAGAAGATGTAGGCAATTTAATGATATAAAGACCTACGTGACAGAGAGGAATACTGGTGAATGTGTTACATGAGAAGCTAACAGTTTGCCCACAGAGCTGAACTCAGTGTTTGTTATGTATTGTGCTTCAGTGTGGAAATGGATTATAAATTAGTTCTGAAGTAGGAGGTACAACCTTCTTGTTTCAGGGACCGTGGTACAAACGTATTGAAGCAGCACATGGTCTGAGTTTTGCTGAATCCAGAGGCGGGTAGCATACTCCTTGGTCCAGATATCGACCAGTGTTGTCTCTCAAGAACTCGGTGAAGCAAGAGAGCAGTGGAGACTGTTTCCTGCCGCTCACACAGAAGTTACGAGTTCGTGGCCAGAGCAGCTCAATCTTGTGTATACCCTTCTAAAAGTGACTTTACCTTAATTCAAGAGGGACATTTATTTGTTTCAAATAAAAAGAAACTGAACCTTCCCAATATTATTTCCAACAGAAACAGACACTTGAAGTCATGATGACAAACAACAACTTAGCTTGAAAAGCCAGTATTACCTCATAGTCCCACATCACAACTTACACACATATTGCAATAATAATATATGTCAATACAAAGATCATATCTATAAATTGTGTACATACAACTTGTGATTACATTTGATTGTGATTCCTGGTTCACTTTGTAGTTGAATCAGGATATCTATTATTGAAAGGAATTAATACATATTTTTGAAAGTTACCGTTGACTTATTCAGATAGTCTTATAGATTGTTATATGTATGTTAGTGTCACAGTGTTGTAAAGTGTTGTGGATTAAATTAAATTGTTTATCTGTCTGTTGTTTGTTGTGAACATACAATTCATCATTATCATAACCCTAGACATTCAACGTAGTCATCACAATATTCTAGAATAAGTCTGACTGAGATATAAATGTGGTAGCAAAGTAAGGTCATCTGTAATAAACCACAATTATTAGATACAGATACCTTCACAGCTGATCTCAGTCAGTACACTAAGTCCCCTATAAATATTTATACCATCCCACTTTACCACAATATGATTGGAACGTTTATTTAACTCCATAACAAACGAAGGCGTGGGAAGAGAGGAAATATAGTCTGACCTTTTCGCAGTTTTATTTCACTGTGAATTTCACGCTCGCCAGGACAACATCAGACCTCGCCAGAGTGAAGACTAGATTTATAATTCCTTTTGTTAACCAGACCTTTTATTGGAGAACCAGATAAGACTTACAAAGCACAGGAAATCTCTACATTTTAATAAGGAACATCGGGACTAGGAAACTGAAGAAACACACGGAGTCAGAGAGGGAATCTATTGTAAAATTAAAGACACCTCAGACGCGTGTAAGAGAACGATACGTCTCTTGTATTCATCTGAGCAACACGTCTGTAGCAAAGATTGGCTTACTGGTGTTACCAGCAGAAAGAACTATCTCTGGAACCAAGTGAAGGTAGAAGTTGACTGACGTTGTGCGAGACGCCATCATAAGAGGGTCTTATAGACAGACGCAGAACCAGCTTAGCCGTTACTCCTTCAGGTTCTGGTAGCGTGCGGCGCCTGAATTTTGACGAGCGCGAGCAGAGTGAAAAGAAACAACCCATGAGGAGGATTAGAACCATCATTGGCAGCTAAGTTAACCTACATGCTGCCCCTTGAACTTCTTATCCAAAAACCATCACCCGAGTGATGAAAACTTATTTTGAACTAACTATTATTCCTTTTAAACTGATAAACTTAAAGTGAGTATTACAATTTTTTTTATTTGTAATTATACCAATTTAACATCGATTCAATCATTTTAAATGTACTACATGTTTGTCTCAGTCAAAGTTACTAAACACACACTCTAAACAGATCTATATTATAATAATAATTCCACTGATTAAATCAGGGGTGGGGGCTTAACGAGCTAGAATAAACCATTGCGTAAATTCTTCATAAAAGGTGTCAGCAGATTAAAAAATTAACGTGCTCAGTAACAGCCAGCATTGTTTTCGCTTATCTGAATATCTTGTGAAGACCCCCATGTGATAGAAGCTTTACTACTCTTCTATCTACATTTCTGCCAAGAGTAATCTTGTGTAAAGATAGACTCCATTGAAGCGTATAATAGATACTCTTGAGTTTTGGCCACTGTTGGACCACCACTGCAAAGCAGGGGAGGCAATACCGTCACACTGACGAAATATTAAATGCCAAACTTACCAACGGACTGATTCATGTATTGACTGACGGACAAAGTGACTGACTTAAATACTCTTGATAATTGATTGATGGACTGACTGGCGGATATTTGACGGACCTAGATACGAACTGGTGTACAAACCGACAGATCGATTTATTGGTGGACTGAATGAATGATGGACTCTCTGACCGACCGACCAATGTAATGACTTATAGACTGACTGGTGAACAAACGGACTGAATGGTGGACTGACTGACAAATAAACTGACGGACTGGCTGATGGACAGAATGACTAACTGGCAGAGTGATTGACGGACTAACTGATTGACTGATTTATTGTAACATACGATCATTAATTGTTTTTAATATATCTCTCTTGTCCAGAAGCAGTGTCTAGAAGATAGTATGTTAGCTCTCGCATTGCCGCGTACCCCTACATAATCAGGACACTAGCTCCACTCAAGTTCCTGAGCTCTGAAGGCTTATATGAATGATTCTTTTCGCGCTACGATACCCCCATCCCTTTTTTGGACCTCTCTTCATCTTGGGACAAGACACTGCTTGTGGGATCTAGTCGAGGGCAAGACCATTCGTTACGTTGTCGGACATGAATAGAGTGTACTGATTGTGGCTTTCTCTGCTGACAACCGGTAGATTGTGTTTGCTTCCTGTGACAAGATCATTAAGATGTGAGACACCTTCAGTGTTTGCAAATACGCTGTTCAGGTCACACACAAAGACTGGATGTCTTGCGTACGTTTTTTTTTCCTCTTGTAAAGCGTCTAACAATAATTGTGTCTTGTGGTTGGGATAAGACAGTGAAAGTGTTAAATGTGACCAACTGCAAATTCAATGCCAACCACTTTGGCGACACTCTGTTCTTTAACTGTGTCAGTTGCCATTCTGAACTTTGAAAAAAAAAAAAAAACACCTAAATATCGATGACTTGGGTTACATTTGGGCTTCTTTGTGCTATTTTGGACGAATTTTGGCTACTTTGGGCGAAATCTAGGTGGCATTCTTCAACTAATGAAGGAAAATGACACCTAGACGTGCTTCTGTTCAAGAACTTAACTAAATTAAATTTACTGAAGAAAATAAATACAAATTTAAAAAATAAATAAATAAAGCTTTAACTGTTATAGCCCCTAAAGGAGAGAAAAGGAAATAATGATGATGTTGATGCTGTAACTATGTGGCCAATCTCTGTCAGTGACGTACTAAGGGGGGATGCGGGGGGGGGGGGGGGCCGCCCCTGGTGACAGGCAGGAAAAGGGTGCCGTCGGACACTCTTATGAAAGTATTTACTATTAAAAATATACTTGCAAGTACTGTATGTTTCTTTATGAGGGGAGAGTGTCAAAAGTAGGATTTGGTTTGCGTGTCGAATACTTTTTGCGCTCAAATGTTTCCAGTTCTTGTTTAAATAAAATGTCATTTCACACCCCCCCCCCCACCCCTCAGCAAGTGTAGACCACAATGTCTTTTATATTTGGACATGCGCTTAATATAGCCGACGGACAGTGTTTCTAACAACAACGATGCAAAACTTCTTAAATTAAAAAAACAAAAACAAAGAAAGTTTATGAAGAATGATTTTAAAGACAACTCGCCTAGTATTGTGCCAGCGTGACAGTCCAGTGACCATATGGATTGTTCATTCTCCAGACTAAAGTTCGTCTACTAAATAGTTCAGTTGTTCTTGTGGCAGTGAAACGAAAGGCTATACGCCTCAGATGTAAATTCCTACTACTTTGTGGAGGAGAGTGAAAACCTCAATTACCAGGTTCTCTGACTAGCCCCGCTGTTCATAATAGTATGTTGCTTGCCATCACCACCAACATTATATATACAATGTTAATTAAACAGTACACTTCTGGACATCACACAAAATGATGTTGAAAATATAGCCAAATTACAGATGCTGACGTTTTCTTTTGTTTATTGAAGGAGATCCCAGAACACTCAGTTGGTTCGACATTGGACATTAAATTTCATCTCCAAAAAAATTATATCGTGTTCTTAGTTGTCTCCCTAGAGACGGGAATACATGCTACGTTCAAACAATCAATACCCTTTAGCTCCCTAAGGAGCATAGGCCTTCAACAAACACATGCCGTCTTCCTGTCCTGTGCCATCCGCTCAAGTTCTTTCCATGTTTTCCTCATCATTTTCACCTCTGTTTCCAGTTCTCTTCTCCATGTGTTTTTTGGTCTACCTCTGCCTCTCTTTTCCTGTGGATTCAAGAACAAGGACTGCCTTGTAATGCTATCAACAGGTTTCCTCAATGTGTGTCCTATCCATCGCCAGCGTCTTCTTCTCAATTCCTTTTCCACTGTCACTTGTCTGGTTCTTGTCATCAATTCCACATTTGTGACTTTGTCATACCATTTCAGTCCTTCTATTCTACGCAAGCACCCGTTTATAAAAGTCTGTAGCTTTTTGGTTGTTGTTTTTGTTGTTCTCCATGTCTCAGAGCCATACAATAGGACTGACTTCACATTTGAGTTGAAGATTCTTATTTTCGTGTTGGACTTGATTTCTCTTGTTCTCCATATGTTTCCCAAGGCAATGAAAGCTCCTCTTGCTTTTTGTTTTCTTATTTTGATATCACTGTCAGTCCCTCCAACTTTGTCTATATTACTTCCAAGATAAGTGTAAGATTCTACATCTTTTAGTGGTGTTTCTTCAAGTTTCTTCAACCTTGTTATCATTTCTTGCATTTGTTCTCATAATCTTTGTCTTTTCCCTGTGTATTTTCAGGCCCACTTGTTGTGACCTCTCATCGAGAATTTTCATTTTCTCTTGCATCTGATTATGGTTATGGGACAGAAGAGCCAAGTCATCTGCAAAATCCAGATCATCAAGCTGTTTAGTCAGATTCCACTGGATTACATTTCTATTTTGTGATGTGGAAGTTTTCATAACCCAATCTATTGCTAGTAAGAAAAGAAATGGAGACAATAGGCATCCTTGTCTCACTACCGTTCTAATCCTAAACGGTTCTGTAATTTGTCCTTCATGAAGAACTCTACATGTCATGTCTTTTAAAGGTCTTCTTTATTAAGTTAATGATCTTCATAGGAACTCCATAATGCCTCATCAATTTCCAAAGCGATTCTCTGTCTACACTGTCAAATGCCTTTTCATAGTCCACGAATCCGATGTATAACGGTGAATTCCATTCCAGACTTTGTTCAACTAGTATTCTCATTGTGGCTGTCTGGTCTGTACAAGATCTATTTTGTAGAAAATCTGCTTGTTCATCTCTCAGTTGCTTGTCTATGGACTCTTTTAATCTCTCCAGGATGATTCTGTTTAATACTTTTGCTGGCACTGATAAAAACATTATTCCTCTATAATTTGTGCACTCTTGTAAATTTCCCTACTTAGGCAACTTGACCAGATAACCTTCCTTCCATTCTGCTGGTATTTCCTCTCTCTCCCAGACTTTGCCAAGTAGTTTGTAAAATATCGCTGTAGGGGTATCAATATATGTTTTGATGGCCTCTGCTGGAATGCAATTTGGACCAGTGTCGTAGATTTTATCAGATAGGTAATATAGAATAATTTATCTAATCCAGCCTATCTGGACGACCATATTTAAATCAGACGCACTTTCTCTCCTTGTACGAAATACAAGTTACACTACACTCAAATGCACACAATTCTGTGACAAATACGCACGAACGTGAAAACAAACTATGAATAACATATAATGGATAGGGGTAGACCGACACGATAACTAAAGGTTTAATAAAGTCTCCTTAGAGGCTGGAATACATGATACGTTCTATCAATCAATACCCTTTAGCTCCCTAAGGAGCATAGGCCTTCAACAAACACATGCCAAGTCTTCCTGTCCTGTGCCATCCGCTCACGTTCTTTCCATTTTTCAACAGAAGATCACAACAATAAGCATATACATTACTAGATCATGGTTTACAGACAAAATTGCAAAAGAAGAAATTAATCAAATAGGTTCTCCCCTTCTGGTAAAGGAAAAGAAAAAACGATCCCAACAGAGGTTAATTAACCCAAAAGATCAAAAGTTAACAATAGGTTATGAAATAGTCAGTATGGGAAAAGAATAGGTTCCTAATGTAACCTATCCCGTGACGACCCAGATTAGTGAGATTTAAAAAAAAAGAAAGAAGAAACCACATAAGTATATGATGTTAATAAAAGACATAAGTTTCTTTCTCCGTTCATTCAATTCACACCCATTCAGTGGCCACTTTCAGACTTTTGCTTACCGCAGTAGTTCTCGCAGGCATTCCAAGGAAATACACTAATAAGTAATATGACTATGTAGTATCAAAGTTAAGTTTTGCCAAATCCAGCCCCAGACTCGCCGTAGTTATTGACTGCAAATTTCACGGGAGTCGCTAGAGTCGGTGATTTAATTAGTCCTGGATACAATAAGTTATCTATGCTTTCACTTGGTTGGAGTAAGGTTCATGCGTGGTGATCGCCGACGTAGGATGAATAGAATATATATATAGTTCCTGTGTTATTTAGCCTCAGGTGGCTGAGACGCTAGGTTAAGTTACACAAATGTTGCTGACAATACATTTAACCGCAGCTGGCTGATGAGATTGATATAAGTAAATCTGGTAATAGTTCTGATCCAGTTAATATTATAATTTAATGGTTCTATTCTGGTTTCTCTCATGAAAATGAGGAACATTGGACCACACAGGTCACAGCAAGAAGCTCATCAATACTAAATATCCATGGATGCTTATAATATTATAAGTTCATATGATCATAAATTCATATGGCCATTAAAAAAACCCGATAGTACTCAGGTTGATCAGCCTAGATTTTTGGAAAGAAAATATAAACATTTAACCAAATTGTCAATATCATATCTAACACGTGTTAAAATAGGAACTCTTCACCACTCCGTTATAAATTAGATTTAAAACACACGTGTCTAGCTTATCCTATCGTTTTTAACGCGTGATATGAACACTAGTCATTAAAAAAAATTGCATAAATTGGATAGAAGTAAATAATATATACCGTCAGTAGACAGTTATTTAATATGTGTACTAGTCAATTTAACACATCTCTTACTGGGAAATAGCGAGTAATTAAATTTACTTTACGGCTGAAAAGGATTTAGCTATAAGTTATTTAATTAGCACAGAAAATCTCAGTGAAATATAATGAAACTTTAAACACACTAAATCACTTAAAGGCTAGTATATAAATTACCGCAATCAGAAAAATGAAACACTCCACGAAAATCTAATAATTTTCACTCTGTACGAGAAATCTAAGATATCGAGCTAGTGAATTTCAGATATATTTCTGAAGAACTGATCATGGCTATCGGAGAGACATGGTATATATCCGTAAATTCCGTTCTATTGCTCTTTAATGCGAAAGTCACACATACTGCCACACCCGAGCCCATTTGCCGTTCGATTATTGAATCAAAGGTAATTTTACCACCTCTGCCGCCGACAACCTCTCTGGCTTGAATTTCATCATCTCCGCCTTTGCTGAATATCAGAAACGCAATTAATTCCCCTGAAAGTTTTACAATTCAAGTTCCGTCTCAGACTTAACATCGCCCCTGATCAAAGAATATATTACGCCATGCTCCGCTCTCTCTCTGTTCCACCGTTCTTAAGTGCCAAACGGCTCACGTGTTAATTGCACTAGTGAATCCGGCATTCCTGTTGCAAAAAATAAAATAGATGGAGAGGGCAAAAGTGGATGATCACTGTTGCACTATTTCCATCTGTGACAACCAGCTGCTTTTCCATCTTTCATAAGCTTTATGGCTTTCTTTATTTTTTCTCTACTTGGTCGTTCACATCTGATTTGTAGCTCCTCTTCTGCTGGCTGGATGTCTGGGGGATTAGTTGGAGATAGTTTGTTGAGAAGTTCCTCTAAATGTTCTGTCTGTCCCTTCATTTGTTCTTGTATATTACTAAGCAATTTTCCATTCTTATCTTTTATGATGCCTGTAGTGATATCAGTGATACAAATCACCAGGTACAGAAATGGTTAACCCATACGCAAAGTAAAGTTACCACACCGTCCGGGTGTGTTTGCCTAATGTCATCGCCCACGCCACGAGACGCGCTGGATTTTAAAAGCAGTAACGCCAAGTGAGCGATACCCAAAACTACTAGCTTTTTCGTCACTCCGTAATACAAATTACCACTAATATAAAAGCCGTTTGGCAGACCGCAAATACATAGTTCGTTTCAAAATGAGTGATAGAGAAACGGAGGAGTGAAAGAGAGGGGGAAGAATGAAACCTTGACTAAAGCGTTGTTTTTGAATCTAGTAATAGAACGACATGAGACAGCTGACATCAAGGACTTGCTTAGTGTAACACGAAACGCGAATGAGAGGTTGGAAGTTTGAAAAAAAAAAAAACTACTAGGCCTTGGCAACGGGGTTGCTAGTGCAAATTTTCCCCTAAAAGTTAAAGTTTGAATAAAGCATTGGTTTTGCTATTGCATGCGATGAAACCCCACCGCCTTGTCTCCTCTCCGTAGTGACAATTTAAATCTAACAAAACCACGATTTGCGTCCGGAAAAACGCGTGTTTCATTTCTTAGAACAAGCGAGAGAAACAAAAATTATTTAATTTAAAAAAAAAAGGGGGGGGGGGGGTAACATGGATGAAACCCTACGCTAGAGTATGCATTGTGATACTGAAACTAAGTAACCAAAATTGAGAAGGGTAGAGAAACGGTGGCAAAAGAAACATCGATGAAGTCTTGTAATTGAATAATAAAGGAAAATAAAGGACAGTTGACAACTAAAATGATAATACTTGTTTATTATAATATCATATTACATATTATGATATATTATCTTACCGTAGAGAAAAAGTATGCTATTTGAATAACTAAAGAGGAAAAATACAAGGATGAAAATTATGATGAAATAAAAATATAACGGCTAGATGACAGGCCGTCGTCTGGTCAATAATTGCCTTTCCTTATTAAAATCGATTAGATATTAACCAGAATATCGTAGGAAAAGACAGAGAGACAGACACAGGAATATCCTCACTCAACTTTGCCAGTCTTGGGAGAGGGGTGTTACAATTTTTGAAAGTGTAGTTTTGAAAAGAGACAAGTCGGCTTACCCTGATTTGATTGGTTTAGGGAAGCATAACTAAAGAAGGGGATATAACGAACGTTTGCTACAAGCTTAGGGCCACTTGATTAAAAAAATTCTAGCAGGAGGGTTAAGAGCAGACTCAAAGCAGTATGACCCAATGCCTTTGCTGTTCTGGAACAGTGGCGATCTCAGCTTGACCATTGATCGCCGGTTAACCTTCTAGTTGTGAAATTATTCATTGATGCTGGTTCCATTCTGAAACATTCAGTGTGCCACATAAGAAATATTGGAGCTGAAGAGTTCGAGGCAAAAGTATTTATTTGCCTAATGCCTGAAGTATACTGAAGCAGCTTCCAACCTTCACTGTCGTGACGAATATATTGTTGTGAAAAAGACCTCACAGTGCTCGAGGAATTCAAGATAAGCCCTCACCTCCACGGGCTTAATGAAAGTTCACCTAACATAAACTCTCCATTAGTGAAAATAAAACAGTTTTTTTTAATGTGATGAAACCATTCGTTCCTCAGAAGCGTGACTAGTTATAAGTTTTAATGCTTCACCAGGACATTCCAAGTCATAAACATTTTCATAGTAACAGACAAGTTGTCTTTTAAATTAAATTAATGTAAATACATTGCCATTCTATTTTGAGTTTTAAACATTCCTGTGCCCAAGAGATTGTGGTACAGGAAATTAAAATTGTAAAAAATTATTATCCTAACTTTAACCACTGACTTGTTTAACCACTTTTCATTGAGTTATCGTTGTGGTTGTTGTCATTACTCAACATTACATTTCACATTACCTTAGACACCTAGCCAGATAACAAACAGACACCAGTATATAAAAATAGACTCAAAATATACTGCTAAAAAAAAGTTAAAGGCCACTTTCAATTTTTAGGTCATTTCAACTAAGCTGTTTTTTTAAAAACCTGAACACTCAGTCAAAAAAGTTTTGCTGCATTTTGTTGCATGCTTAAACAATGTTTGTTAATCTGACAATAAATCAAATCTGTGTTACGTGTGTGTACCTCCAAGGTCAATCAAATGTACGTGGTGGAAAGGGAAATAATGCATTTTTGAAAATGCTTCCTATGGCAAAGCCTGTTGATAACATTGCTGAAATTTGCTTTTCACGTGCAAGTCGTGACTATAGTGAACCCATGTCACCCACTTTTCGGAAGGAACGGGCAATGGGTATGTTTGTAACATTTACCATTTTAGCAATGGGTCAACATGTCTTCTCCTAGCAACTTCTCGCAGCCCTACATCATCCTGCAGCCATGCCATCGCTCTCCATCTGTCAACATTGGTCAAGCGTCTTCGCTTAGCCATGGCTAAAATGGTAAATGTTACAAACATACCCAGTGCCCGTTCCTTCCGAAAAGTGGGTGACATGTGTTCACTATAGTCACGACTTGCACGTCAAAAGCAAATTTCAGCAATGTTATCATCAGGCTTTGCCATAGGAAGCATTTTCAAAAATGCATTATTTCCCTTTCCACCACGTACATTTGATTGACCTTGGAGGTACACACACTTAACACAGATTTGATTTATTGTCAGATTAACAAACATTGTTTAAGCATGCAACAAAATGCAGCAAAACTTTTTTGACTGAGTGTTCCGGTTTTTAAAAAAAACAGCTTAGTTGAAATGACCTAAAAATTGAAAGTGGCCTTTAACTTTTTTTGAGCAGTATATATCGCAGATTGAGGTCGTAGGGTGGTAGCAGTCAGGTACCCTGAGAACATCATCATCAACTATTAGACTCAGGGACTTGCATAGCTGACCTCACTCTGTAGACAAGTAATATTTATCTCAATAACATCTAAACCCACCACAACGCCATTTGCTTGCTTATATTCCCCTGTTAGCTTCTTTGTGTTGTTGTAAAGGTCCCTCATATTTCCTTTTGCTGCAGCTTCCTCTGCTTCCCTTGCCAAATTATCAATATATTTCATCTTGTCTCTTTTGATGTTTCTTCTTACTTCTTTGTTTGCTTCTATGTACACTTCATGAGCCTTGGCTTTTGAGCTTCTGGTTTTGCTTCTGTTTAAATCTGCTTTCTTGTTTTTCCTGTATTCTATCTTACTAATGGTTTCTGTTGTTATCCATGCTTTGTGCTGATGTTCTCTTTTTCTCAGTACTTTTTCAAATGTCTCGTTCCATATATTTTTTACTAGTTGCCAGTGGTCTTCCGTATCTGTTTCATCTTCCAGCTGTTCGAGTACTTGGTATTTGTTGGATACTGCGATTGAAAATTTTTCTCTTATTTCCTGATGTCTTAGATATCCCACATTATTCTGTTGTCTATAGCTATATGTTGTTGTAAATTTCTTGAGTTTTAATTTTGTTTTAGCCAACAGAAGATGGTGGTCTGATACAACATCTGCTCCTCTACATATTTTCACATCATTCAATGATGACCTAAACTTCTTGCTTATGCACATGTGATCAATCTGATTCTCAGTTCTAAGGTCTGGTAATACCCATGCTGCTTTATGTATTCTTTTATGTGGAAATATGCTTCCTCCTATAGCTAGTTGATTTGAAGCACAGATGTTTGCTAATAGTTCCCCATTCTCGTTCATCATACCTAATCCATGCTTTCCCATGATTTCTTCAAAGCCCGTGTTGTCTGTTTCTATTTTCGCATTTAGGTCCCCCATCAAAATTGTGATGCCCTTTCTTCTCTTATTGTCCAAGACACTTTATAGTCTGGTGTAAAAGTCTTCTTTCATAGATTCTTCTTTATCGTTTGCTGGTGCATAACACTGAATGATGTTTATATTTACTTTCTTTTTGGCTGATTTAAACCTTGCTGTTATAATTCAGGGTCCCATTGCTACCCATTCTATAAGTGCCTTCTGTGCTTCCTTGGACAGCATTAGAGCCACCCCTTCACTGTGGTGGGCTCTTTCCTCCTCTTGTCCTGAGGACAACACCATTTCTCCTGTGATCAATCTCTTCTTCTCTATGCCTTTCCACCGTGCCAAGCAGAGACCCAGGAAATCAATCCTGTAATTTGACATTTCTGCTACTACCTGTGCAGTTTTCCCTTGTTTACACAGAGTACGAACATTCCAGGTGCCAATCCTGGAGATTTTCCTAGACGAAAAAAGGTTAGTCGGCAACCCAGACTCCTTTCGGCTTTCTCTAGGTTGCTTCATGCGTCTCCTTTCCAGAGGACCTTCTTCTGTCTTGGGCGGCTGAGTTGATTTATATTCTTTATTTGACTTGTCCATGTTTGTTGAAGTATTTGTGGTAAACAGTTTTTTACGGGATGGGGTAACCAGCCCCATGCACAACCCTCCTTAGTCGCTTTTTACGACATGCCTGGTAGGGTACAGAGTTACTATTCTTTGCTCCCCTTTCGGGCCCCGGTAACACACGGGTGACGTGCTTCGTTGTCGGTCTGTTATATCAAGTCTTAAGTTGCCTGTTTGGTCACGTCATCAAGTATTTATAATAGCTGATTGAGAATCACTGAGCTAGCTTCTTGTTAATAAATCTGTAGTTAACTTTATTGTTCTTTGCTGCAATTCTCACCAGGTTAAAGAGGCTTCAAGTCGAAAGTTGTAATGGCCCCGTTTCTAAAATGGTTAGAAGCACTCTTGCTATAATGTTCTCGTGAGTAGTGAGACGCCTAGCATCACACTGAGATTGGTTGTAGCTTTATAAGGTCAGTGGTCGAAACGAAAGAATATCATCTTTATAAAGTTTACTTTCTTCTATATCACGTGGTCACTACTAGTTAGAACTTAATAGTTAGTTACCTCAATATGCTGACGAATCTCACTAAGGCTGCAGTATGTAGTGCTGGACGTTTCTGCTCCTGAGTACGTAAGTTTCCTAAATTGTTAATAGTTAAGTAAGAGCAACGCCGGGTACTAACAGCTGGTTCTAACTACAAGTCAGCACTTCTGTCCACGTGTTGGATTAGGAGCTCTCCCCTGACTGTACTAATTCTAGTATTTATACTGTCAATTTGTCCTTGGTGTTTGTTTTTCTCTATCGTTCCTTGGGAAAATGTCATGATTTCATAATTTGTTAACCTGACCTCCGTATGAAATGCTGATCTCAGCATTTATCTTTTAAATCTAATAACTCTTTCTCACGCCCCAATTGCACACCAGTGTCGCGAGAGGTTCAGATGTTATTAGAATATAGGATATCCCAGACAAAAAGATGTATCAGAGGATACCATTATAGCGCCAGATAAGAGACTGGTCTTATAAGAAATACCCCCTTCTCTGAAAAGAGTAAGGGCGTATCGACAATCAAGGTAGGGTCAAGCCGTATAAACCTTCAAGTATGATGATAGTGAATGTTACTGAAGGTCTAAGTGCTATCTCTCCAGATCCCACCCTGAATAATGGTTATTATATTTATTTTGACTGCTAGGGGATGAATTAATTTAATAGATATGTAATATATATCCAAACAGAACTTAACTCGATTTGAATAATTAAGTAAGACTGAGTGTAAATATATACAATTTATTGATCCTATACCGTTTCTCTTTTCGGTAAGGAAAATGATAATAAAATTCAAATGCTTTTTTACACAATAGAAATAAATAAGTATGGAATTTTCATTTCCACAATAGTTAAATATGATATAGTTATATTAAGAATGTCACTTATGTTATTAATACATCTATATAGTTGTTATTTCACTGGACTGTAAAGGTGGTATAAGTTTATTAAAATTCTTCATGAGTCATCATTCAATTGTTTGTTTGATGTGTGTTTTATTTCTTAACAAACTGAGTCTGGATATGCTGACCAGTGGAGTTATGTTTCCACCTATCTTTTATAATGCGAAGCATCCATTATAGCCAGGATCACACAGTGTCTGGATCTCCAGGCTGGGAAACAACGGGGTGACTCGCTCTAAGTATCATGAGAACGTTTTGCACCTCAGAATTGAATGTCTCGAAGACTGTTAGTCATTTCAGGATAAAAATTGGGAAATACAAATAATCGCAATCCTTGTATGGTCCAGCACTATTCTCTCCACACACACACAATGAACCTTACAAACAAACTCAGACAATGTACCAACAGTTGCACAGGACACTTTAACTCAATACCACTTACAGCCAGTTCGATGTGATTATATTTTCCATATAAATCATAAGTTCAATCCATTTGTCCATAATATGCTTCCTTACAATGATTTGGTTTAGTACAAACTAGTAAGTGACTCCTTGATTAATACATGTTAACAATTCCTGACATCCTGTCTTATGTTCCTGAACAGTGTGACGTTCCTTTATGAAATACTCCTTCAAATACAATATTAAACTTACAGTCGTAGATTCTGCCATAATTCTCAATTATCCTACACATTCCCAATGCTGGCTTTCGTCCCTAAAATTCAACACATGCTTGCGTTTCAAGCCGGCAGCACACTCGTTCTTAAGTTTTTTTCTTAACACACTCAACACACTTACGAACACACAAGTGGATTATACACAGGAAAATTACATATATATATATATATATATATATATATATATATCTTACTCTCAGGTAATACACAATAGCTGTAACAGGCTGTAAAAGGGTATCTAGGTCTGCTACGTAGATACAGCGGCAAAGTATTTGATAGCAAGCGTTTGCCGCTTTTGTCTGTTCAGCAAAGTATTTGAAAATGTTGTGGCTTGAATTCAGCCCAAGTTCAAGGACTTATTTAGTATCGCATCGTACCTCGCGGATGGTTGGGGCAAAAGCGGTGTTAAGAATCCCAAACCAATGCGTCTTTTTTGCCTTCTCGTTCAATGTGCAGAAATTTTAATATCTATTATCTCTCTTAATTGTGGATCGATTTTAATCATTTAAAGTGTGGCGACAGGGTAGAAGAGAGGATAGATAGAAGAAATGAAAGAGAGTACCAATCTCTTCCACAGTGTCTTTTGGCTCGCTGTAGGTGATAGTCTGACACTTGTAGGAAGAAATGTTTCAGGAGACTGAAATTTAAACTCTTCTCAGTTAAGTCAGGAAGCAAATCCCAACAAGGATCCTGAGAGTAGGTTAGGTCTTCAGCCACACTTCTCCTGAGGTACTGATATGGCTCATGAGACCCCCAGCCGATAATTAAGATAATGATTAACAAAAACAGTTAACTACCAAGCAATACAGAACATTTAGTGAAAAGAAAGAAAAAATCGTGAAATTCTTTTCAATGAATATGTTGTTGTTCGTCCATCACGGATGATGAAGACCACTCTGTTCATCCAATTATTAGGATTGTTAGGATAGTCTATGAGTACGAAGGTGACTGATGAGCCCGATGTGGGCCTGGAAGGATCTCGGACAGTGTGGGCAGGTAATGGTTGCATCACAAGAAGGTTTTATTACATGGTCTTTTCTAGCTTGTCTCTGCTGTTCCGCTGCTGCTCTTCTGGAAGATTCGCATGCCGCTGCACCTTTACGAAGAGATGTGCGCCAGGCAGTTCGGTCTTGCGCAGCAGCTTCCCATGTGTCAGGGTTTATGTCAAAGCTTTTTAATGAAGCCTTAAGCGTGTCTTTGAAGCGCTTTTTTTGGCCACCAATCAATATATATTAGCTCAAGCGATATTGGTTACAGAAAAACACAAGGAAGAAAAAAAATAGGTATATATTGTTATATGTATATATTACTGAGTAAAGGGAGATAAAATTAGCCTACACAAAAGTTATGTTTATTATAAGGGTACCCTTCACGATGGCTGAGGTTTATGTCCTATTTCTAATCACTGACTGGTATGACACAATATCCTTTAATGTTTGGTCCTTTCTTAAAAAGCACTTATCATGAATGTTGTTGCTTCTGTATAACGTCACAATATTACTGCACGTTTTCTCCCCCTGGCTAAGTTGCTGGAATAGTTCGTAGCTGTATACTGCAAGGTTTCACTACACGACTGCGAGTTCACCTGCGTCCGTCACCACCACGGAGCCGCTTTGATGCAATATTGCAGTTTTGGCTTCTCAAAGACGGCATATATATAAGGAAATCATTTGCCCTCTGGTCTGACAACTTACACGCTAGAAGCATCTGCAACTGGCTTGTCTATTCGGGGCGTGCAGATGTGAGTCAAACATAACCGATATAGTCTTTATTGTATACGTTTAACAGCGGTCATTGAGCTCATCCACGCTATGGACCCCCTCAGCCTACGGGTCACGGTTGAATGTCTTATGAGTCTCTTGTACATGGGAAATCCCTGATATTCCGGGTCACTGGGCGGAGATCACCCGGTCACTTGCCGGTATCCCCGGCTGACTGGGTCATTGGCCTCTCAGGTAAATAACAAGCGACATTGAACTGGAAAACCCCGGTATCTTGTGTCATTGTCCTTTTTGGCATATGAATCATAAGAGAGAGAGAGAGAGAGAGAGAGAGAGAGAGAGAGAGAGAGAGAGAAAGAGAGACAAAAGAGGTTGGGCGAAGAATTTCGCGACAATAGCCCCCTGTGATAGTTAATTGTAAGGTGAACTAGTTTCGATTGACATCTTCTTCTCGATCCCTCTCCGTCTTAGTTTGATTTCCCCCATCATCCTGGTAGTTTTTAGGGAGGTTAGGATTATTGGGTCGCTGATGACTTGTATGTTCTTCCCCACTGCATGGGTGACGGCTGAGAAAGTCTGATCCGACATTGAGTTTCCCAGGTATATATTCAACCTTGAAGTTATATGGTTGCATTAAGGGGAGGTTTAACCCCCTAAAATGAAGAATTTCATTGAAAATATCAAATTTTAGATATATATTGCACTGTAAAGTACATTCATTTACCCACATTTCTGCATGTTTATTTTCACTAAAACCTTTGTGGATGATTTTATATAAATGTTTAAAGTATGTCAGGTAAGTGAATTTTTACCTAATTATGTATGCAAAATATACAAATTGGTATATCTTTGCTTCTAATGCATGGATTCTAAACATTTTTCGGTATTCATTTCCCTGAAGCAAACAAAATTAAAGTTTTTTTTAAACATCGTTTCATATGTAAAAATAATTTTGACTGGTGAATTTTTATTAACCATGGGGTCCTTTGATGGGTCGTCCAAATAATAACGTGGCTGGAGGTTTTCCAGTAGAGTGGTGGGGTAGCTCCTTATACGCAAATAAAGCTGCACTCAAGGGCATGTATCCTTAACATTTGGTAATCCCTGTGGTTTTTTTTTATGGAATGATTCTCCTTATGGTAAATATCCTTTTGAAAATTTTTTTTTTTGTTTTAGTTTTTTTTTTTTAGTAGAGAAAATTATTACTCTTTAACTTGTTCTTGGTTTTCCTGATGATGTGGTGCAGGATATTTTCCCCTTATTGAGCAAGGCAATGTTAACCAAATTGTAAAACGTAGGTTTTGCAAGAGAGTTCCTCCCGAGGATATCTGGTTTCCACCTTGTCCCCTTTAATGTAAGTAGAGTCCCGTTATATCTTTCCACTTGTCCATTGGATTGTGGATGATGATGTGTGGATGAGTATATTTTGAAAAATCCTAAAAACTTCCTCCATCAGTTTCCCTCTGAACTGTGAACCATTGTCAGTTAATATATGATAAGGGAATCCTAATCTTGTGAATATTGAGAGCAAAGCCTCATCTACATGTACTGAGTCTGCTGAGGGTAGAGCAATCGCTTCTTCCCCCCCCCCCCCCCCCCCATAGTACGTGTTTACCAGAGAAATTATGAATTTTTCGGAAACTGACGAAAAGCGAATACAGTTTGCAGAAATAAAGAATTTAATGAAAAGTAAGCTGCGAAGTATGAAACAGCCCATGGAATCAATAAAGGAAAATACCAGAAATGATTCCTACAAAGCAGGGGGATACTGAGGTGAGTAAAATTTGTGTAAAAGTGTAATTCTTCACTTTTTTCTTAATTTTCTCAAAACCGCATTTTTCACACAAATGTGGGCACGTTGCCCATGATTTTTCAAAAAACTAATAGTGATACAGCAGTGAATTTTGGGCCACATGCTTGTCATGAAATATTCTAATCCACATATATAAATTATTAGGTAAATATGAAGCCTAACAAATAAAATTAATAAAGAGAAGAGCAATGGTAAAATGACAGTGCTGTCCCAAAGAATGTACTCGAAATCCCCCTTGTTTTCTGCTTCGTCTGCAAATTGTAACGCTTTCACGTTGATAGTAAAGCTTACTGTATTATTACCCGCCTTCTTCAATGAAACGTGTGCTGTATTTCTTGGAAAAGCATTGAGACGTACTGCGTAATGACCTAAATTAACCCTAACATTAATTATACTGCGTTACCAAAACGAACGAACAGATGGACTAAAGGGATAAAAAGAGAAGGGAGAGGCAGAAAGCCGAACACTAAACCCGCTTCGCGCGATACACAATTACTACCATCACGCGTGTAAGTCTACATGCACTAATTTTTTTTCAGACGGACAGTGATAAAATACACTACCCTTTCCCAGAGTTAGGTTTATAAATCATAACAGACTCTTATTAGAAAAGACAACATTATATGGGTTTACGTTTGAACACATAACAGTACCCAGACAGCACATCTTCTAAACAGGAGATAGAAGAAATTGCATATTTTGAACGCAGCCACGTAGCTCCTTTAAATTAGTATTTTTGGGTTCCTTAGGGTTTGCTGACAAATAATATGTAAAACGTTACGCAAATAGTCCAGGAATTAATAAATTATACCCAAAATAAAATATTGGGGGTGCCTGACAGCATAAAATCATTTCTGCTCATAAAATTTTTTTTTATAACGTGTTTGAAAAAACCTTACGTTACATAAATAGCCTACCATGTAAACTCCAAATTGATTGGAGCGCAACAAATGAAAGCCTAACCACGATTGGTCGGGCTATAAATACTATCTTGGTTGTTGGGGGAGACGGGAAAAGATAACATTTTTTTCAAACACTTGTCGAAACGTGGCTCATTGGCCAGTCTCGCTGATATACACACTTGGGAGCGTTAGTTCGAGACCACTAATTCAAATAAGCTTGATAAAGCGACAGTACGTTGAAGCCAGCTCACATTTTTGCTAAAATAAAAGCCTGGAACATAGGCAGAACGGAATTTGTGCCAGTTTGTGCCAGAATTCATTGCTAATCAACGTATCTGTGTTTATTTCCATGAAATTGTGGGACAGTGGTCTTGATGGTAGTGAGCAGCACCTGGTCAGAGATTTGCTGAATCCAGAGTCGGACAGCATACTCCTTGGTCTTTTTAGCTATCAGTGAGGTGTCTCCTGAGCCCAGAGGAGAATTCGAGCAGAGGAGTCCTTTCCTGCCGCCATCACTAAAGATAAGCAGAGTTGGCCAGCTGAGCTCAACATTATGTCCCCTCATCTTGAACTGATTTTTTAAAAATTAACATTAAGAGGGGAATTTACTTGTCTTAAAATCAGGAACTGTGAACATCTACAATAATGGTCCCTAAAGACAAACTATTGAAGTCATGATGACAAATACCAACAGAGCTTGAACAAAACAAAACCAGTATTACCTCATTTTACCACTACACAATTGACACACATAGAACATTGGTAATAATATATGTCACTACAATATTCATATTAAATACATTCTGTACATAACTTGTAATTTAAATTGATTGTGATTCCTGGTTCCCTTGTAGTTGAATCAGGACACATATTCATTCATGCCAGTAATGAATACATATTGTTATTTGAAACGTTACTAGTGACTTCTTTAAGATATTCTCATAGAGTGTTATATGTATGTGAGTGTCACAGTGTTGTTAAGAGTAGTGGATTAAATTAAATTGTTTATCTGTCTGTTGTTGTGACTTACACTTCACCATACACATACCCTAGACACATAACGTAGCATCACACTATTCCAGAATAATTCTGACTGAGATATATAGATATGTGGTAGCAAGTAAGGTTATATATATAATATACTACTCTTATTAGATATATATATATACCTTCACAGCTGATCTCAGTCAGTACACTAAGTCCCTTATAAGTATTTATAACTTCCCACTTCACCACATATATTGGGGTCTCGCTCTTGGGATTTTGAATCTTTAACTATTAAAAATATTGGGGGTAATTCACTTCAGGGAATATAAGAATTAAAAGGTATCCTTGGGTGGAATTAAATAAGGTTGAGCTCACGGTGCCTGTGTTGTCCATTAGAGATTGAATTGTTGGTTAGACATTGTATAAATTTACATGATAGACAATGGCGGACCTGGCCAAATTTCGATCTGCTGCGGTTCAGACTGCAAAAGAGTTAGGATTAGATGGGCAAGTTATGGTTGCCTATGTCACAACGGAATGTGACAAATTTATTGAACGCGAAGAAAGAAGATTAGAAAAAGAAGCCGAAAGAAGGTTAGAGGCTGAAAGGGAAATTAAGAAGTTACAATTTGAAGCTGAGGCTGAGACTAAGAGGTTGCAGATTGAGGCTGAGGCTAAGAAATTGGAGGCAGAAAGAAAAAGATTAGCTGCAAAGAAAGGAAGCCAGAAAGGAAAGAGGAAAGAAGACAAGCTGCAGAAGAGAAGAAATTGACTGCAGAGAGGGAAGCAGAAAAGGAGGAGAAAAGATTACAAAGGGAACATGAATTACGACTAAGGGAGTTTGAGTTTCAAGGCCATGCTCCTGAAAATGGTGCCAGTCCCTTTGCCTCTGATGCTACGGTTACTCAAGGAGCCTCAATCTCAGCTATGAATTTTCATTTAGATCATTTTGTTGAGAAAGACGATGATATTGAGAGCTATATAAATAGGTACGAACTATTAGCTACCACGTATGGGTTGGAGAGAGAAAGGTGGAGCTTAAAGTTATCTCAGGGACTTCGTGGGGCAGCTTATGAAGTTTTTGCAAAAATGAGCAGAGGTGATCAGGAAAATTATGACATGCTAAAGCAGGCTCTTTTGTTAAGGTATGAAAAGAATGCAGAGTTTTACAGGAAAAAAATTTAGGAATGCTAAACTACTGTCAGGTGAAACCTATCACCAGTTCTCTGCACGAATAGAGACATACTTGGAGAAATGGACTTCTCTGGGGAAAACCCAAGATCTTAAGGAAATGGTCCTTATAGAGCAACTAAGAGAGTCCATGGCTCCAGACCTGAGAAAGTTTCTCATGGAACAAGGTGCAGAGAGGCTGGGTGAGTTGCTAAATGTTGCTGAAAGGTATCAAGCAGCTCAAGCAGAGGTAACAGGTAATAAAAAGAAACAGGTGGATAACTTCAGGGCACCACAGAACTTTAATAAATTTGATCCTAGGGATCAAAATAAAGGTAAGCACCAATTTGATAGGCCACGGTATGACAATAAAAATAAATTCCCACAATTCGATGAAAGGAAATATGATGAAAGAAAATCTTTCAACCAAGGAAAAAGGTGGTGTAAGAATTGTCAGATGGACAATCATGACACTGACCGTTGCAGAAGGAAACCTGTGTATATGGCAACCCTTCAGGTCAGGTCGACCTCAAGACAGGAGGAGGATATTATGTTAGATACCACTCCAGAAGAGATGAGGAAGGCACAGGCTGGGGATAAAACACTCAAGCCTTGTTTCAGAAAATTGTCAACTTGTCATACAACTCCAGGCAAGGGAGATTTTTATATGAAAAACAAGTTGATGTATAGGAAGACTGGAACTAGATCCAATGGTCACGGACAGCTGGTTCTTCCAAAACGATATAGGGCAGACTTAATAAGGAGCCTACATGTGAAACCAGATGGGGACCATGAGAAGATAGGTACCATCATTCAAAAGGTGGCTCACAATTATTATTGGCCCAAAGCAAGATGGGACATTGAGAATTTTGTAGAAAGGTGTAGCATAGCACATGAGGGAACACCCACAAGTGGGAACATGGATCAGGACCTGGACACGCCATGGGGCAAAATCAGGCCTGACAATAAAAGGAAAAATAGATTTGATAAAGTGGACCAAATGGAATGGGAAGCCCCTTTTCACGGACAAGCTTCACTTAACTGTTTTACAATGGCCACTATGCGGAGAGTGCAAAAAGATGTCTTACCCCAGGATAAGCCGAAAATCCCTCAATCGGACTTAAACAAACTGGAGGAAGAGGATGTAGAGAGGAAATCTCTCATCAAGAATTTTAAGTGGGGAGAAAGCCCCAAAAGAAAAATTGGTAGCGGTCGTTTTGTGAATGATAATTCTGGGAGGAAAAATCATCACTATAAAGCTTCAAGTGGAAGAGACCATACCGGTGCATGGACAAATAGGTCCACACAATTAAAGGTCCATATGTAGCTATGTTAAGAACGTGGACTGATGAAAAGGCAGAGGAAAACATTACATCTTCATACCAGTATGTGAATGAGCTGACCACTCGGTTAAAAACTGGCTGGAAACTTGCCAATGAAAATTTGAAACAAGCCAGGAAGAAACATGCTGCCTATTATAACAGGAAGGCGAAAGACAGAAATTTGGCTGTGGGAGAGAAGGTACTGCTTCTTTTGCCTGGGAGTCAGAATAAGTTACAAATTGGATGGCAGGGTCCATATACAGTTCTAGAGAAGGTGTCTAGAACAAATTATAAGATAGATAAGAAGGGGAAAGAAAAAATCTATCATGTGAATCTCCTGAAGAAATATTTGGAAAGAGAACATCAGGAAGAGACACACTTGTTGACCTTGTCCATCGCCATGGAGATGAAAAAGGAACCACTTTCATCATTTGAATATCCATTACACCCCTGTGAGACAGCAGCACAGGTGAAAATCAGTACACATTTAACGAAAACTCAGAAAGAGAGAGTGCAACAGGTTCTAAATAATCATGCAGAGGTGTTAACAGACCGACCAGGGCATACAAACCTATTGGAATATGATATGAAACTCATAGACTCCACACCTGTCTGTATGAAACCATATTCGATTCCGTTTGCTAAGGAAAAAAAGCTTTGAAGGAAGAGATAGACTATCTATTGAAGGAAGGAATTATTTCGCACAGTGAGTCTTCGTATAGTTCCGGTGTGGTACTCTTAAGGAAGCCCTCTGGAGAACATAGACTCTGTATAGATTACAGGAGACTGAATGCTATTACAGAAGGACAGGTGGATCCATTGCCGGATACAAATCAGCTGTTTGCCAGACTAAATAAAGCTAAATATTTCTCAAAAGTGGATCTGAGTAAAGGATACTATCAGATTCCAGTAAAGCCTGAGGTTAGACCATACCTAGCTTTTAGTACCTCAGAAGGACACTATGAGTTTAATAGATTGCCATTTGGATTGAAGAATGCGCCTAGTGTCTTCTCTAGAATGATGAGAAAATTATTGGATCCTCTGAATAATCCCTGTATAACAAATTTTATGGATGATATCCTTATAGCAACAGAAACATTTGAGGAACACATTGACTCTCTGAACATGCTGTTTGATCGACTTAGGGAGGCAAATTTAACAGCCCGACCAACCAAATGTTGCGTTGGATGTAAAGAATTGGAATTTTTGGGACACACAGTTTATCAGGGAAACATGACCCCTGACCCAAAGAATTTAGAGAAACTACAGAAAGCCCCGAGACCACAAACCAAGAAGGACGTGAGATCCTTTGTCTCATTATGTGGTTTCTACCAGAAGTATATCAAAAACTTTAATTCCATATGTGCACCTTTAACGGAATTGACACGTAAAGGACTTCCAGATCGCATTACATGGACACCACAATGTGAAATGACTTACCAAGAATTGAAGGAAAAGCTCACAAGTAAACCCATTTTGAAATTACCTGACTTAAGTCAAGAATTCATAGTAAGGACGGATGCAAGTAATATTGGGCTAGGTGCAACTTTACTACAGAAATCAGATGCATTGGATGGGGAATTAAGCCCAGTGGCATATGCTAGCAGAAAGTTGAATAAAGCTGAAATCAACTACTCAACTAGCGAAAAAGAATGTCTTGCAGTAATATGGGCAATAAAGAAATTCAATATTTATCTATATGGGAAGGCATTTAAGTTGCAAACTGACCACAAACCTTTATCGTTTTTAGCACAGGCTAAGCATGAGAACTCTAGGTTACTCCGATGGTCTTTGCTTCTGGCTCCATATAATTTTAGCATTGAATATATATCTGGAAAAACAAATCTGGGAGCGGATTTTTTTAAGCCGCCATCCGTGTGATGAGAATCACCGTAAACCCCAGAAATAATAATAAATTTCTCTATGTGTATATAGAATAAAGGACTGACATATAATGTCTGTTTTAAGAGGGGAAGTGTCATGAAATATTCTAATCCACATATATAAATTATTAGGTAAATATGAAGCCTAACAAATAAAATTAATAAAGAGAAGAGCAATGGTAAAATGACAGTGCTGTCCCAAAGAATGTACTCGAAATCCCCCTTGTTTTCTGCTTCGTCTGCAAATTGTAACGCTTTCACGTTGATAGTAAAGCTTACTGTATTATTACCCGCCTTCTTCAATGAAACGTGTGCTGTATTTCTTGGAAAAGCATTGAGACGTACTGCGTAATGACCTAAATTAACCCTAACATTAATTATACTGCGTTACCAAAACGAACGAACAGATGGACTAAAGGGATAAAAAGAGAAGGGAGAGGCAGAAAGCCGAACACTAAACCCGCTTCGCGCGATACACAATTACTACCATCACGCGTGTAAGTCTACATGCACTAATTTTTTTTCAGACGGACAGTGATAAAATACACTACCCTTTCCCAGAGTTAGGTTTATAAATCATAACAGACTCTTATTAGAAAAGACAACATTATATGGGTTTACGTTTGAACACATAACAGTACCCAGACAGCACATCTTCTAAACAGGAGATAGAAGAAATTGCATATTTTGAACGCAGCCACGTAGCTCCTTTAAATTAGTATTTTTGGGTTCCTTAGGGTTTGCTGACAAATAATATGTAAACGTTACGCAAATAGTCCAGGAATTAATAAATTATACCCAAAATAAAATATTGGGGGTGCCTGACAGCATAAAATCATTTCTGCTCATAAAATTTTTTTTATAACGTGTTTGAAAAAACCTTACGTTACATAAATAGCCTACCATGTAAACTCCAAATTGATTGGAGCGCAACAAATGAAAGCCTAACCACGATTGGTCGGGCTATAAATACTATCTTGGTTGTTGGGGGAGACGGGAAAAGATAACATTTTTTCAAACACTTGTCGAAACGTGGCTCATTGGCCAGTCTCGCTGATATACACACTTGGGAGCGTTAGTTCGAGACCACTAATTCAAATAAGCTTGATAAAGCGACAGTACGTTGAAGCCAGCTCACATTTTTGCTAAAATAAAAGCCTGGAACATAGGCAGAACGGAATTTGTGCCAGTTTGTGCCAGAATTCATTGCTAATCAACGTATCTGTGTTTATTTCCATGAAATTGTGGGACAGTGGTCTTGATGGTAGTGAGCAGCACCTGGTCAGAGATTTGCTGAATCCAGAGTCGGACAGCATACTCCTTGGTCTTTTTAGCTATCAGTGAGGTGTCTCCTGAGCCCAGAGGAGAATTCGAGCAGAGGAGTCCTTTCCTGCCGCCATCACTAAAGATAAGCAGAGTTGGCCAGCTGAGCTCAACATTATGTCCCCTCATCTTGAACTGATTTTTTAAAATTAACATTAAGAGGGGAATTTACTTGTCTTAAAATCAGGAACTGTGAACATCTACAATAATGGTCCCTAAAGACAAACTATTGAAGTCATGATGACAAATACCAACAGAGCTTGAACAAAACAAAACCAGTATTACCTCATTTTACCACTACACAATTGACACACATAGAACATTGGTAATAAAATATGTCACTACAATATTCATATTAAATACATTCTGTACATAACTTGTAATTTAAATTGATTGTGATTCCTGGTTCCCTTGTAGTTGAATCAGGACACATATTCATTCATGCCAGTAATGAATACATATTGTTATTTGAAACGTTACTAGTGACTTCTTTAAGATATTCTCATAGAGTGTTATATGTATGTGAGTGTCACAGTGTTGTTAAGAGTAGTGGATTAAATTAAATTGTTTATCTGTCTGTTGTTGTGACTTACACTTCACCATACACATACCCTAGACACATAACGTAGCATCACACTATTCCAGAATAATTCTGACTGAGATATATAGATATGTGGTAGCAAGTAAGGTTATATATATAATATACTACTCTTATTAGATATATATATATACCTTCACAGCTGATCTCAGTCAGTACACTAAGTCCCTTATAAGTATTTATAACTTCCCACTTCACCACAATGCTATACACATAGTGCTCATAAAAATAAACTAAAACAAAGGATATATGTTAACAAACTACAAAACTGTAAGAAATAGCTAAGATACCCCCCTTAAAAATTTCAACTATTTGTCGATTGGTATGTTAAAATTAAAAAAAAAAACTCAGATATCAAACCAATCAAAATTATTTTAGTATAAAATCATTATAACTCCGCCAATGCCGGTCCCAAGCCCGGATGAAAAAGGAGGAGGGCGGCCTGCATGGAGGCCGTAAGGAGGCAGCCCCTCCACCATGCAAAGGCACAACAGGCCAATCACCTGTTTGCTTTAAATCACGATTACTAGCAACACAAGAGAGAAAACTGGACTGATTCTAAAGGCGACGAACTGGAACGGACTACGGACTACGACTTATGGAACTTGGAACACAAGAAGTATAAATGGGAAGGAAGAGGAGCTGGTGGGAGAGATGAGGAAAGCAAAACTAGAAATCCTGGCTATAACAGAAACAAAGAAAAAAGGACAAGGAGTCATGGATCTCGATGGCAACACGCTGCTCTACAGTGGTGTACCCATGTCTGAAAGAGCTAAAGGGGGCGTGGGTTGCATTGTGGCCCAAAATCAAAAAGATAGTATCAAGGGATGGAACTTTGTCTCGGAGCGCATTATGGTTGTTAAACTAAAAGAAGGAGAAACCATAGTCAACCTGGTCATAGTGTATGGGCCAAATGAGGATGAGAGAGCAGAGGTCAAGGAGGAATTCTTCGAGCTGCTTCAAAGGACAGTGGATGACTGCCTAGATGAAGTTATCATGCTCGGAGATTTTAATGCCAGAGTTGGAAATGACCATGCTAGATGGGGTGGAGTTATCGGAAGATATGGAGAAGATACTCTCAATGACAATGGAAAGCGACTCCTTAGATTCTGCAGTGAGCAAAATCTGATCATTACAAACACAAAGTTCCCCCATAAGCGCATACATGCATACACTAGATGTGAACCAACAAAGAATGAGAAGTCAGTGATCGACTATGCCATTGTTCGGAGAAGCTCATTCAAATATGTCCGGGATGCTAGAGTCTGGAGGGGGCCAGAGATTGGAAGTGATCACTACCTGCTAACAATCAAAAGAACAACTGAAAGAGTTGCTCAGCCTAGGAACTGTCCAACATCACGCAAGAAACCAAGTAAACGAGCAGGAGAAATGAGCATTAGGACCTACAAGCTGAGAGAGCCAGAAATTAAGACCAGATATCAGGGGCTTATTGCTGCAGCGGTGAGCAACACAGAAGAACGACCTGATGACTTGGAAACCCTCTGGAATAAATTCAAGGATATCATAAAGACAGCTGCTGCAGAAGCATGCGGTGAAGTCCGACTTGGGAACAAGAGAAAAAGGACACCTTGGTGGACAGAGGAAGTCAAAGAGAAAATAAGAGAGAAGAAAATGGCATGGAAACAATACTTAGGAGCTAAAAACACAACAGGACAAATGGAAAATATAGAGAATATGTGACACTCAGAACAGAAGCAAAGAACAAAGTGCTAGCAGCAAAACAGAAGTCCTGGGAAGAATTTGGAGAAAAGCTAGAAAAAGATGCACAAGAAAACCAAAAATTGTTCTATAAGACCCTAAAGAACATGAGGAAGGAAAAACAATGCCCTCTCAAATTTATAAAGGACAAGCAAGGCAAATTGCTTACTGCCCCGAAGGAAGTAATGGGAAGATGGAAAGAATATTTCTCAGAACTCCTGGATGGTGAGCATGGTGAAGCATCAGAAATGATAAACACTAGCACAGAAGAGAAAACCAATGATGGTGAAGATGACATAAAGATGGAAGAACTGAAGGCAGCACTGGAGAAAATCAAGATGGGCAAAGCAGCAGGGCATGATGGTATAACACCAGAAATGGTTAAGTTCATGGGAGCATCAGGCGACCTATTACTCTTAAGGGTTTTACAGACAGCGTGGTACAACAAGACCATACCAAAGGATTGGGAGATTGCCATCATAACACCAATTTTCAAAAAGGGTGACAATCGACAATGTGGAAACCATAGAGGCATATCCCTTCTCAGTGTCCCTGGTAAAATCTACTCTAGAATACTAGAGCAGAGACTCCGACGCCTAGCTGAGCCACAATTGGATGAGGTCCAGTGCGGATTCCGAGCAAACCGAAGTACTCAAGACCTAATCTTCACACTCAGACAGCTGAGTGAAAAGGCCCTTGAGTATAAGAGTGAGATGCATCTTTGTTTCATAGATCTGGAAAAGGCGTTTGACAGGGTCCCCTGGAGCAAACTTTGGGACTGTTTGGCAAGGAAGAATATTCCAGCACCTCTGATTCATGCTATACAGAGCTTCTACAAGTCTTGCAGAAATTATGTGAGGACAGCAAACCATAAGTCAGAAGAGTTCAGGACCACCACTGGTGTAAGACAAGGTGATAACCTATCACCTTACCTCTTCATACTCCTTATGGACGATGTCATCAAGGCATGTAAGGAGAGAACAAGAAAGTATTCAGTGGGGAGCTGGCATTTGTTGATTATGTTGCCCTGATTGCTAAATCAGAGGCACATCTCCAATCCAACCTGCAAGTCTGGAAGGAAGAGCTGGAGAAGAGAGGGATGGTCATAAGCAGCTCTAAAACAAAATCCATGGTGATATCACGAGAAGAAAGAAAACATCAGATTAAGCTGGGAGAACAGGTCCTGGAGCAGGTCGACCACTTTAAATACCTCGGAGCTATTATAGACCGAAAGGGAGGCATCAAAGAAGAGTTGGCCACTCGAAAAGCAGCAGCTGGGAGACTTTTTCAGGCCATAAATCGAGGATTCCTCAGCAAGAGAGAGGTTGGTAAGAAAACGAAGATGGCTGTATACCGCTCCACCTATGTCCCAGTCTTGACATACGGATGCGAGTCATGGGCAATGACTACAACCCATAAAAGCCAGATCCAAACCTCAGAAATGAGGTATCTGAGGAAGGTGGTTGAAGTAACAAGAAGAGACATGGTACGCAACCAGACGATACGTCAAGGCCTTAAATCCTACCCCCTGCAGACCCAAGTAGAACAGTCCCAATTAAGATGGTTTGGCCATGTCTGCAGAATGGGAGAAGATCGGATACCACGACAAGCATGGGAAACAAAGAGCCAAGGATCCAGACCCCGAGGACGACCCAGAGTCCGCTGGGAGGACAACATTAGACAATCTTTGAAGGATCGAGGACTAGAATGGAACCAGGCCAGGAGGAAGACAGCCGATAGGATAGTCTGGCGCTCTCTCTTCCAAACCTCTACACCTCATGGTAGAAGGGGAACGACTAAGTATAAAATCATTATCATATATTAACAAATGAAACAGCCAAATTTCATAACTCAAGTTATACACACATTTGAGATATCGTGGGCAACAAATAACCCCAAAAAAGCTAAAATTTGCCTTTTTTCTACTGTTTTTTCCCCCATAGACCGCAAGTTTTTAGTATATACCTCAATGTTTTGTATTTTTTTCAGTCATTTTACATGTATAAATGACCAGAAATAGCTATTATCTTATAATTATATGTTTTTCATTTTGGGGGTTTAACCTCCCCTTAACATTGATCACCTCATGAGCCTTGAATTCAGGTTTTTAGAAGCCGCTAAGACCATCAATGGTTGATGGTCGCAATGAACGGTGAAGGGCTTCCCATATAAGTATGGTTGATATTTCTGAATTCCCCCATACCAGAGCAAGGCATTCCCGTTCAATAGTGGAGTAATTTCTTTCTGCAGCATTCAACTTTCGGCTAGCGAAATATAGACGCATTGTCTTCCCCAGTTTATAGCAAGGTGGCTCCAATCCCATTCTGACTAGCATCGTTGCGTAGTATGACTGGTCGGCTTAAGTTCGGTAGATGCAGGATAGGTTTCTCTGTGAGTTTTTCCTTGAGGGTACTATATGCATTCTCACACTCAGCGCTCCAGATCACTTTTTCCAGAGTATTCTTTTTGTAAGGTTCGACAGTGGCGCGCTTATAGTGTTGAAATCCTTAATGTAGCGTGGGTAAAATCCACATAACGTGACGAACGATCTGACATCCTTTTTAGTAATAGGGCGAGGTGCATTGCGCAGTTTGTCAACATTACGTTTCTCTGGGAACATGTACCCTTGTGAAATGGTGTGGCCGAGAAACCCCAGTTGGTCAAACCCTACCTGGCATTTAGTTGGGCGAGCGGTTAAACCTGTCTCCTTAAGCCTTCGGAGTAGCATCTCTATTGCATTCAGGTGTTCCTCAAAGGTGTCAGTGGCGATGAGGATATCGTACATGAAGTTCGTAATAGCAGGGTTATGAAGGGGTGCGAGAAGTTTTCTCATCATTCTCGTGAAGGTGCTAGACGCATTATGTAATCCGAATGGGCGGACATTAAATTCAACGTGTCCTTCCTGGGTGCTGAATGCCAGCAGTGGTCGGATATCTTTCTTCACAGGAATTTGATAGTATACCTTGCTAAGGTCGATTTTAGAGAAATAACGAGCTGTATTTAGCTTAGTGAACAGTGAGTTTTGATCTGGCAGAGGTTTAGCCTGGTACTCCGACACTGCATTCAGTCTCCTATAGTCAATACACAATCTATGCTCTCCGGTAGGCTTCCGAAGGAGCACAACACTAGCACTATAGGGTGACTCGGAAGGAGAAATAATGCCTGCACTGAGCAATTTCTCTATTTCTTCTCTCAATGCATCCGCCTTGGCATAGGATATAGGGTAATTTTTCACGCTGACTGGCATTGCATCTGTCAACTTCATATCGAATTCTGCTAAACTGGTTAGAACTGGCCTGTCCGTGAGAACTTCTGCATACTTTTCCAACATTGTTTGCACCTGCTAATGCTGTTCCAGGGTTAGAGTGGAACTTATTTGCACATCGGCCTGAGTCTCATTCAAGGCCATAGGGTATTCGACTGCTACACTGGGTTCATCCTCTACTTCACTGGCTACTGCAAGGGCCATCAAATGGGCTGGCTCTACTGATGCACGTTCGTTGTACTTTTTCAGCAGATTGATGTGGTAAATTTTCTATTTACCTTTAATTGCTATCTTATAGTTGGTGCGGGAGATTGTCTCGACAACAGCATAGGGTCCTCTCCAACCAATATGAAGTTTATTATGGCTGCGTGGCAAGAGCAATAAAACGTTATCCACAATGTTCAGTTCTCGATCCTTAGCTGTCCTGTTATAATATTGCGCATGTTTGTGACGGGCTTTGGGCAAATTTGCTGTGGTTAACTTCCACAGAGTATAAGAGTGAGTTGCATCTTTGTTTCATAGATCTGGAAAAGGCGTTTGACAGGGTCCCCTGGAGCAAACTTTGGGACTGTTTGGCAAGGAAGAATATTCCAGCACCTCTGATTCATGCTATACAGAGCTTCTACAAGTCTTGCAGAAATTCTGTGAGGACAGCAAACCATAAGTCAGAAGAGTTCAGGACCACCACTGGTGTAAGACAAGGTGATATCCTATCACCTTACCTCTTCATACTCCTTATGGACGATGTCATCAAGGCATGTAAGGAGAGAACAAGAAAGTATTCAGTGGGGTACTGGAAGATGAGACAGGTCTATATTTCGGAGCTGGCATTTGCTGATGATGTTGCCCTGATTGCTAAATCAGAGGCACATCTCCAATCCAACCTGCAAGTCTGGAAGGAAGAGCTGGAGAAGAGAGGGATGGTCATAAGCAGCTCTAAAACAAAATCCATGGTGATATCACGAGAAGAAAGAAAACATCAGATTAAGCTGGGAGAACAGGTCCTGGAGCAGGTCGACCACTTTAAATACCTCGGAGCTATTATAGACCGAAAGGGAGGCATTAAAGAAGAGTTGGCCACTCGAAAAGCAGCAGCTGGGAGACTTTTTCAGGCCATAAATCGAGGATTCCTCAGCAAGAGAGAGGTTGGTAAGAAAACGAAGATGGCTGTATACCGCTCCACCTATGTCCCAGTCTTGACATACGGATGCGAGTCATGGGCAATGACTACAACCCATAAAAGCCAGATCCAAACCTCAGAAATGAGGTATCTGAGGAAGGTGGTTGAAGTAACAAGAAAAAACATGGTACGCAACCAGACGATACGTCAAGGCCTTAAATCCTACCCCCTGCAGACCCAAGTAGAACAGTCCCAATTAAGATGGTTTGGCCATGTCTGCAGAATGGGAGAAGATCGGATACCACGACAAGCATGGGAAACAAAGAGCCAAGGATCCAGACCCCGAGGACGACCCAGAGTCCGCTGGGAGGACAACATTAGACAATCTTTGAAGGATCGAGGACTAGAATTGAACCAGGCCAGGAGGAAGACCGCCGATAGGATAGTCTGGCGCTCTCTCTTCCAAACCTCTACACCTCACGGTAGAAGGGGAACGACTAAGTAAGTAAGTAAGTAACTTACAACCTGTGTGGAGGCGTTGCATCAATTCCTCAACATAATGTGACGCGGTAATGACTGTGTCATTCGCTTTATCGTCTGTCTAGGATCTCAGAAGTGCTTCTAGAGGACCTTTGATTGGGCGCCCAAACAGCAGTGTTGCTGGTGGAATTCCTGTCGAGTGATGAGGTACCTCTCTGTAGGTGAACAGTGCCGCTGGCAAATATGAATCCCATGAACTTAGGTTCTCCTGCTCCAGCTTTCGCAGTATTAAAATTAAGGGTCCATTTAACCGTTCTACTTGGCCGTTGCTCTGGGGGTGATATGGAGAGGTATGAATGTGACACGTTCGGAAAATTCGAAACACTTCTTCCATTAATTTCCCCCAAAATTGTGATCCATTATCCGTCAGGATCTGAAGAGGGAACCCCAACCTCGTAAATATAGTAAGGAGGGCTTCCGCTGCATGAGTTGAGTCGCACGAAGGCATTGCTACTGCTTCTGCCCACATGGAGCATGTGTCGACCAACGTCAAGATGTAGCTATTCTTTTTCTTTGTCCTAATCAGGGGTCCAACAATGTCGACTGCCACCCTTTCGAACGGGGTACCTGTTACAGGCATTTCTCCTAAGGTTACGGGAGCTACCCAGTGCTTAGGAGCCACCTTTTGGCACTGTGCGCATGACTGAACATACCGTTTGATGTCTGCATTCATCCCTGGCCAATAGTAGTGGCAAGAAATGCGCTGCATGGTTGCTCCAATTCCCATGTGTCCGCTAAAAGGTAAGGCATGGCCCATTTCTAATATTTGGGTCCTATAGAATGCGGGGACAATAAGCTCGCTCCTTTCCTGCTCTGCGGTACAACAGACCATTCTTCTTATAAATCTCTCCCTTGAGAGGCGGGGTATGAGACTTCGGAAGTTTTTTTCAAACAAGGCAACAAAGTGCTATCCGCTATTTGTGCCTTCTTCAACTCTTCTGGGAAGATGTTGGTCGGGGTTCCAGATTCAGGGTTCTGTCTGCATTGATCCCTGGTCTGTACGGCCGCAACTGACAGAGACCGGGCTGGTTCTCCTAGGAACACATATCTACAGCCCAAAATCAGGGGTAGATGGGATCCTTTAGAACAGCGGCTCTGATTTTTCCAGTCACATACCGCGATTGAACCTGAATCTTGCACAATGGTAGAATCATGGATGCACCAGATTTGGTGGGTCCTTGCATTTCAATCGTCTCCTCTGTAATTTGGTCAGAATTTACAAGAGAAGCTGCAACGATTGCGCCAAAAGATAATCCAGTGTCATACAAACAGAGAGCTCTCTCCCCATTAACCATAACAGATTCAATGACAGCTGGTCGCTTCGAGGAATCCATGTCATCGTTTGAGGGCTCAGGGCTGTCAGATCTGGTTGTTATGCATGCTGCATTCATGGGGAGGAGTTGGCGCTTACAATCACGAGAACTACTTTTAGGCTACCGGCAGTGTAGGCACCCATCCCTCTCTGTGTTTGCTGTATAGGAAGTTTCCTTTTCCGTGTTCTTGTGGGGTTGTCCATTGTTGGGTCTGTCATGGTGAGTTTTCATGTAGGTTTTAAGCTTGTAATATTATTGGAGCTGCTAGGCATATCTCCGTCTGGAGGTCAGAGTCTCAGCCTGTACATTCTGAAAGCGTTCAGATAAGGTAACTAAGGTATTTAACCTTTCTGCCCCGTTTTCTACCAGAAATCGTCTCACCCCAGGGCTCATCATTTCTTTCAGTTGCTCCATTAGTATTAATTCTTGCAGCCCTTCGTAATATTTCTCGAATGACGCGAGAGTGAGCCATTTCTGCAAATAAGCTTCCAGGTGAGCAGAATACTGGGCATACGATTCTCCATTTTCCTTACGGAAATTTCTGAACCGTTTCCGGTAAGCTTCAGCATTCAATTCGTACCGAGCTAAGAGGGCTTTCTTCAGACATTCATAGTCATCCTGTTCATGAGGAGCCAGTTTTAAAAACACATCATAGCCAGCACCCCTGAGTCTTTGCGAGAGTTTCAGATTCCACCTCTTTCGATCCAGCCCGAATGAAGAAGCAAACCTCTCGAACCGGTCCAAAAAGCTGTCTATGGTATCCTTTCCCTCTAAAAATGGCTCCAGATGGAAGGCCATCGGTCCCAGGTGTGGTGTAGGGAGAGCTGATGCACTATCAGATTTAAGGGGTGTAGTGAGATCAGTGATATCTTCGATCAGAATGGTAGTACTATGTAAATAAAGATTTAAAATGTACTAAAAACTAGTGATCAGCCCCATGTTTATTGCTCGACATCGTCACATAGGCCGCGGGTCGAGCTGCATGGTAAAAGTGTTAGCGCAAAGCCACAGGATAGTCTAACGCAAAAACTGCTGGCTTTTTCGTCATTTGAGACTAATAACTAGCGAGAGGCCGTTGCGTGCTGCAGATGCTTGGTTTGTTCAGTGGAGCGATAGAAAAAGGGGGAAAGCGAGAGAAGGAATGCTCCTAATGCAGTCTAGGAAGTCAAAAATAACTACGGTTTCGCCTTAGATCCCCGTTGCATGGCAACTGCGGTTTGAAAATTTTGACGCTATTGCGTGGGAAAGTCATTGCCCATTGGTACCTTCTACAGCGTTAGGCTAGACGCTTTGCACGTGGATTGTACGAATTCAGATTAACAGTGAGAGAGGGGGAAGCCGATACTGGAATGGAACTTAGTATGACTTTCATAATAAACTAAAAGAATGGTTGGAAAGATAGAATTAATATTATTATATAAAAATCATGCATAGTCCGTATAATATATTAGAACATAAGTTTCAATAATATTGTAGTTCAGAAAAACGAAAACCCGAAAATACATAGGGAAATAGGGAAATACTAACGACATTAAAAAAATGACCTAAATCCTATACATACTGATAGAGAATAGTCTTCTGATCAATAATATGGTTAAATATTAAAAATCGCACGAATAATACCCAAGATATTGAGGAAATACTATATATTTTCGGACAATGAAACAGACAGACTGGCGTCCCAACGCTTGCTAAATGTAACGTTTTTGGGGACTCCGTTTTGAAAAATAGTCAAGGGAGGGCCTCAAATTGATTGGTTAGCCAGGAGGAAGAGGAGAGGCAGATTTGTTACCACAAAACGAAACGTATTTTTGAATGATATTGGCAAGGGCAGGCTACCCTCCAGACTTAGAACCAAAACTAATGTTTGGAGTTTTGTTTTTCAAAATTCCATTCAAATGGTGGGACGCTAGCTTTCATTGGCCAGCGCAAATAAATATTACCACAAGCTTACAAAGCTCGTAGCCATTTTGTCAAAAGATTCTAGGGGAAAAGGAGCGATGAGAACAGTGCTGTAAGCTTAAACTAAAAGATAGCAGCCTGGACGCCGGCAAATCGGAAATTTGTGAAATATAGATTGCCAGTCATCGTTTGCTTGTGTGTTCATTCATTGAACTGTGGGTTTTTTGGTACTGACACTAAGGTAGTGCCAGTCTCCTGGGAACTGTTCTATTGGTAGGGCTGTAAGCTGTTTGGCTTGTACACGCTCGCTACCACAACCACCCCAGGAAGAGTGAAAGTTTGTACAAATTGGTCAAGAATTTAGCTGGTACACTCTCGCTACCACAACCACCCCAAGAAGTGTGGAAGATTGGCCATCTGACAACTAAGACTAACTACATTGATACTACTCTAAGATAAGTGCCTGTTTGGCACATGAAAGTTCAACCACTAAACAATATTATATTATTATAAAGAATACGCATATGTAATAAAGATTCCACAATTGACAAAATAAAATAAAATAAAAGACAGGGTGTGATGTTAACCACCAACCCACCATTTTATACCAGTATTATCCTTTATTAGACGAATACAACTACACATATATATTATAACAGCATTTGTATGTATGGACAGAAGATACATTGTGTTATTTGATTTATATACATAATACACTAGATTTCAATTTTGGTTGTCAATCCTGATCCAAAATAAATAGGGTCAGGATAATAAATTGTAATATACCTTATTACCAAAATTTTAACCAAAAGAGTTACTTAAGATAGTATTTTAAAGTGTAGTTTGTATGTGATTGTCGTCCTACTGTCTTGTGGAGTTGGATAATAAAATATTTGTTTGTATGTTTAGTTGGTTAATACAACATTACACTCACATTACCCTAGACATTCTAGCCATTTGCAATTAATTGAGATAAAATAGCTGCTGAGTGAGATCACCTGGTGGTAGCAGATAGATACCCTGAGAATACAACATCACTTCAACATTAGACTCAGGGGTTTACATAGCTTGACCTCACTCAGTATACAAGGCATAACACATAACACCAAACCCACAACAAAGGGCGAGGGCGGAGAAGATGAAGTTTCGAAATTGCTCCCAGCTTCCTTGCTTTTTGAGAGTAGTTCCACATCCAGTTCCTTCATTTTCAGGGCATGTTGTCGTTCCTTCTCCTTCTCGTCTGCCGCTCTGATTTCATGATCCTTCTCCGCTTCTGCCGCTCTGATGCTCTTCATCTCTGAGGATAGATAGTCTGCAAGCTCTTTTCCTGTAAGCCCCACCTCTTTTACTCTAAGTTCAGATAACATATTATAAAGATTATAGGGTCTTAGAATAAACAACATTATTGTTTTAGTTTCACTCTGTCTTTCATTTTATTCATCCGTCTATACATTATACACATTTGCTATGCCCCTTGCTCTACCCTTCACACAGTTGGTTAGTTTCATTATCACAATTACAAGTAAGACGTACTCTTTTTCTCTTCCACTCCCCTTCGCCCCTTCTCTGTCATCCTCTTGAAAACTAGCGACGCGTTTGGCCGGCTGCCAAAACGGTTTAGTTTTATTTTCTAATTATTGGACTGAATGACGAAAAAGCTTCTGGGTGCAGGGGAGGAGGGATTTTATCATTCGCTTGTCTCTACTAGACTCAATTCGTTACCTCTCGCTTTCGTTTTGAAAAATGCAACGCTCTAGAGACAAATACTCAAATAATCGAGTCCGATTTGAAGAGGTAGATTGTGGCGTTGCTTTTTAGGCAAATATCACTAGGAGTAGGGGTTTTTAAGGTGTAACTAGATTTTTCTTTCTTTCTAACAGTTTGATTTTATGAGACTATCAAGTGGGTGGGGCAATAGTGTCAGAACGAATGGTGAATTATATCTTGGCGTAGAGGCAAAAGAAATTCAAAATGCCGATATATATATATATATATATATATATATATATATATATATATATATATATATATATATATATATATATATATATATCTATATATATATATATATATATATATATATATATATATATATATATATATATATATGGGCGGGTTTATCATGGATATGTGAATCATCACAATCAGTCACCAGTTAGATTTTGTGAACTATTCTATCTGTGCAATATATTGCATATAAGATCAAACCTGTTACGTGCAAAGTGTACTCGGAAGCTGTATAAGATTACTTGATTACCAAACTATTAACCAAAGTTTGTTACCCAAAAGTAAAATGTATATTAGCAATACATTAATTGTAGTCTAGGGAACATACAGATGCTATGAGTTCAATCCGGGACGAGCAGTCCAGTTTGAGGCGACAGGGTAAAAGAGAGGATAGATATAAGAAATAAAAGAGAGTACCAATCTCTTCCACAGTGTCTTTTGGCTCGCTGTAGGTGATAGTCCGACGCATGTAGGAAGAAATGTTTCAGGAGACTGAAATTTAAACTCTTCTCAGTTAAGTCAGGAAGCAAATCCCATCAAGGATCCTGGGAGTAGGTTAGATCTTCAGCCATACTTCTCCTGAGGTACTGATATGGCTCATGAGACCCCAGCTGGTAATTAAGATAATGATTAACAAAAACAGTTAACTACCAAGCAATACCGAACATTCAGTGAAAAGAAAGAAACAACCGTGAAATTCTTTTCAATGAATATATATTAGGTCAAGCTATATTGGTTACAGAAAAACACAAGGAAGAATAAAAAATAGGTATTATATTGTTATATGTATATATTACTGAGTAAAGGGAGATAAAATTAGCCTACACAAAAGTTATGTTTATTATTAGGGTACCCTTTACGATGGCTGAGGTTTATGTCCTATTTCTAATCACTGACTGGTATGACACAATATCTTTTAATGTTTGGTCCTTTCTTAAAAAGCACTTATCATGAATGTTGTTGCTTCTGTATGACGTCACAATATCACTGCAAGTTTTCTCCCCCTGGCCAAGTTGCTGGAATAGTTCGTAGCTGTATACTGCAAGGTTTCACTACACGACTGCGAGTTCACCTGTGTCTGTCACTACCAGGGAGCCGCTTTGATGCAATATTGGAGTTTTGGCTTCTCAAAGACGGCATATATATAAGCAATTCTTTTGCCCTCTGGTCTGACAACTTACACGCAAGAAGTATCTGCAGCTGGCTTGTCTATTCGGGGCTTGCAGATGTGAGTCAAACATAACCGATATAGTCTTTATTTTATACGTTTAACAGCGGTCACTGAACTCATCCATTATAGGGACCCCCCCGCCGCCTACGGGTCACGGTTGAATGTCCTATGAATCTCTTGTACATGGGAAATCCCTGATATTCCGGGTCACTGGGCGGAGATCATCCGGTCACTTGCCGGTATCCCCGGCGGACTGGGTCATTGGCCTCTCAGGTAAATAACAAGCGACATTAAACTGGAAAATTCCGGTATCTTGTGTCATTGTCCTTTTTGGCATAGAAACCATGAGAGAGAGAGAGAGAGAGACAGAGAGAGACAGAGAGAAAGAGAGACAGAAGAGGTTGGGCGAAGAATTTCACGACATAAAGTTAGTATCATACTGGTAATTTATCTCTTTCGTTCTATCTAAAAATTGTTTAGTTAGCAAAATGCATTTAAATCTATGCAGCCTTTAACTAACTATATTGGGGAACACCCTAATGTATAAATGTCAATTAAAACGATTTTTCTCTTTGAATAACATACTATTCGAGGAAGTCTTTACACCTACCTCTTAAGTAATATTCCCGTTGTTAAACTAGCTATATCTTTTCGTTTAAATATCTTTAGTCTTTAAGAAATTAAATATCTTCGTATTGTCAAATACACAAAATAGGCGTCTATGTTAAGCATAAAAGATTTCTTTATACACACCAGAAAAAGAAGCGTTCTCATTGGCTGTTATATCGGTCCTTTTTCCTCCTATTATTGCGAGCGGTAAATGTGACCGTGGTGTAAGACAGACCAAAACACGACAACCAGCAATACCATCATAACCCTCCACTCCCAAAGGAGCATAGGCCTTCAACAAACACATGCCAAGTCCTCCTGTCACGTGCCATCATCTCAAGTTCTTTCCATGTTCTCCTCATCATTTTCACCTCTGTTTCCAACTCTCTTCTCCATGTACTTCTTGGTCTTCCTCTGCCTCTCTTGCCCTGGGGGTTCCAGAACAAGGACTGCCTTGTAATGCTATCAACAGGTTTCCTCAGTGTGTGTCCTATCCATCGCCAGTCAGCAACACAGACTCCTTTCGGCTTTCTCTGTGTTGCATCATACGCCTCCCCGCGAGAGGACCTTCCCCTGTCTTGGATGGCTGTGTTTTATTTTCTTTATTTGACTTGTCCATATTTGTTGAAGTTTTTTGTGGTTTAAATTTTTTTTACAGGATGGTAACCGGCCCCATGCCCAACCCTCCTTAGTCGCCTTCTACGACATGCTTGGCAGGGGACAGTGTTACTATTCTTTGCTCCCCTTTCGGGCCCCTTTAACACACGGGTGCAATATACCAGCAATATACTTCTACGTATATTCTCCTTAAAAACAAATACCAATCTATCAATCATTCATATGCAATGCCCCTTTCCCACGCACAGGTGTTCATTACTCAAAATTAACATCAAATTAATTTTCCTAAACACCACTTATCTCTATTTACATTTCATTCCCTTCTCTTATTAATAAGTAAGCTGTCCGTCCAAATTATATTACTTTGTCTTTCATTGTTGGTGTTACTTTCATAATTGTCGTTTCCATGTCCACTATTTATAGTTACATCCACGAAATGTCGTCTGTTTATAGCAGTGTTTCTCAACGGGGGCGTTACCGCCCCCTGGGGGGCGTTTTCAAGATGTCTGGGGGCGTTCTGATGGTTCGCAATGATTGGGGGTCGTTACTTCCATTCAGGGGGGCGTTGTGTGCATTTTGACAATAATTAATATGAAACAATTACAAAAGATATTCCCCTTCGCATAGCTTGTAACACGATTGTTTTTATTTGCCCTGCGTCCCATGGAGTGTTTCAAGGATCTGGGATGTTACCATTGTCAGGCGACAGTAGAGTTTTTGGATTCAATCAAAGAAGAAATTAGCATCGAAATTGAAGTATTGCGAAATGATGTGGCCTATCTTTTACATATATTTGAAAAGTTAAATGAGGTTCTTCTTAAGCTACAAAAAAATGAGATCAGTCTGATTAAAGTGAAAGGAATTATCATGGGGTTCATCAACAAATTGACATTATATAAAAATAATCTGTCGCCGAGAACTTTCTCATTTTCCATGTTTACTGCAGTTAGGCTTAAAGATTCAGATTTAGAGGTTTATTGCAGTCATTTGGACGCTATTAAAAATGATATGAGCATAAGGTTTAAAGACTTGCAAGAACTAATAATACCGGATTGGGTTATTAATCCGTTTGAATCAGACGTGGAACAAGTTAGTCAACATTTACAAGAAGAATTAATTGAGCTACAAAATGACTTCGAGGCCAAAGTACGATTCAGTCAAACACTTTACGAAAAATTTTGGATCCAGCAGAGGCTTGCGTATCCCGTTCTTTGGTGTGAAACTAAATTGCTAATTACAGCATTCCCAACGTCGTATTTGGTGGAGAAGGGGTTCAGTGCAGTAGTGTTGCTACTACAAAAGCAACGAAACCGACTGCAGATTTGTAACAGGATTTTAACAAACTTAGAACCAAATATCAATCAAACGAACAACTGAAAGAGTTGCTCAGCCTAGGAACTGCCCAACATCACGCAAGAAACCAAGTAAACGAGCAGGAGAAATGAGCATTAGGACCTACAAGCTGAGAGAGCCAGAAATTAAGACCAGATATCAGGGGCTTATTGCTACAGCAGTGAGCGACACAGAAGAACGACCTGATGACTTGGAAACCCTCTGGAATAAATTCAAGGATATCATAAAGACAGCTGCTGCAGAAGCATGCGGTGAAGTCCGACTTGGGAACCAGAGAAAGAGGACATCTTGGTGGACAGAGGAAGTCAAAGAGAAAATAAGGGAGAAGAAAATGGCATGGAAACAATACTTAGGAGCTAAAAACACAACAGGACAAATGGAAAAATATAGAGAATATGTGACACTCAGAACAGAAGCAAAGAACAAAGTGCTAGCAGCAAAACAGAAGTCCTGGGAAGAATTTGGAGAAAAGCTAGAAAAAGATGCACAAGAAAACCAAAAATTGTTCTATAAGACCCTAAAGAACATGAGGAAAGAAAAACAATGCCCTCTCAAATTTATAAAGGACAAGCAAGGCAAATTGCTTACTGCCCCGAAGGAAGTAATGGAAAGATGGAAAGAATATTTCTCAGAACTCCTGGATGGTGAGCATGATGAAGCATCAGAAATGATAACCACTAGCACAGAAGAGAAAACTAATGATGGTGAAGATGACATAAAGATGGAAGAACTGAGGGCAGCACTAGAGAAAATCAAGATGGGCAAAGCAGCAGGGCATGATGGTATAACACCAGAAATGGTTAAGTACATGGGAGCATCAGGCGACCTATTACTCTTAAAGGTCCTACAGGCAGCATGGTGCAACAAGACCATACCAAAGGATTGGGAGATTGCCATCATTACACCAATTTTCAAAAAGGGTGACAATCGACAATGTGGAAACCATAGAGGCATATCCCTTCTCAGTGTCCCTGGTAAAATCTACTCTAGAATCCTAGAGCAGAGACTCCGACGCCTAGCTGAGCCACAATTGGATGAGGTCCAGTGCGGATTCCGAGCAAACCGAAGTACTCAAGACCTAATCTTCACACTCAGACAGCTGAGTGAAAAGGCCCTTGAGTATAAGAGTGAGATCCATCTTTGTTTCATAGATCTGGAAAAGGCGTTTGACAGGGTCCCCTGGAGCAAACTTTGGGACTGTTTGGCAAGGAAGAATATTCCAGCACCTCTGATTCATGCTATACAGAGCTTCTACAAGTCTTGCAGAAATTATGTGAGGACAGCAAACCATAAGTCAGAAGAGTTCAGAACCACCACTGGTGTAAGACAAGGTGATATCCTATCACCTTACCTCTTCATACTCCTTATGGACGATGTCATCAAGGCATGTAAGGAGAGAACAAGAAAGTATTCAGTGGGGTACTGGAAGATGAGAAGGTCTATATTTCGGAGCTGGCATTTGCTGATGATGTTGCCCTGATTGCTAAATCAGAGGCACATCTCCAATCCAACCTGCAAGTCTGGAAGGAAGAGCTGGAGAAGAGAGGGATGGTCATAAGCAGCTCTAAAACAAAATCCATGGTGATATCACGAGAAGAAAGAAAACATCAGATTAAGTTGGGAGAACAGGTCCTGGAGCAGGTCGACCACTTTAAAATATCTCGGAGCTATTATAGACCGAAAGGGAGGCATCAAAGAAGAGTTGGCCACTCGAAAAGCAGCGGCTGGGAGACTTTTTCAGGCCATAAATCGTGGATTCCTCAGCAAGAAAGAGGTTGGTAAGAAAACGAAGATGGCTGTATACCGCTCCACCTATGTCCCACTCTTGACATATGGATGCGAGTCGTGGGCAATGACTACAACCCACAAAAGCCAGATCCAAACCTCAGAAATGAGGTATCTGAGGAAAGTGGTTGAAGTAACAAGAAGAGACATGGTCCGCAACCAGACGATCCGTCAAGGCCTAAAATCCCATCCGCTGCAGACCCAAATAGAACAGTCCCAACTAAGATGGTTTGGCCATGTATGCAGAATGGGAGAAGATCGGCTACCACGACAAGCATGGGAAACAAAGAGCCAGGGATCCAGACCTCCAGGACGACCCAGAGTCCGCTGGGAGGACAACATTAGACAATCTTTGAAGGACCGAGGACTAGAATGGAACCAGGCCAGGAAGAAGAGAGCCGATAGAATGGTCTGGCGCTCTCTCTTCCAAACCTCTACACCTCACGGTAGAAGGGGAACGACTAAGTAAGTAAGTATTATCAACTAACAATTTTTTTCATGTTTAAAGCGGTTACATAAGGAGAGGCTTAAATATTCAGATTTGAAGATATTTATGCAGTCATTTAGGCGCTATTAAAATGATAGGATTATGAAAGTTATAGAGTTGTAAGAACTAATTTTATATCATTTGCTCCACCAATTTGTAATTCTTCTTCTTCTTCTTCTTCCTCGTTCGTCCTGAAAAGGACGTTGGTTGTGTTGTGTCTGTTTACACCGGAGCTGTGATATTTGCGCCTTTCGGCCGGCACATCCGACTTCAGCACAGCATTTTTTGGGACCGGTTTTGCCTTCCCTCCTTGATCCCTACTCTCTCAGCCAGACTGCAGTGATGCGGCCTGTTTCCAGGACCACCACGTGGAGGTGGAGTAGGGTCTTGGTCAGCTCTGGTTCGCTGACCCTGACGCAAGCAGTCAAGCTATGGGTTGCTGACTGCATTCTCTATTGCTGCGTCTTTGGGTCCCAATTTGTAATTCAAGGATAATGAACTTGTGGTGTATATAATTCCGTACTTAAACACATATTTAATATAACTACCCTTTTATAAATGTGCTTTCTCTCTTTCTTTATATTATAAGAAAATATAACTCATTAACTGCATTACTTTTTTAAAAGTATGATGGAATATATGTATATATGTGTGTGCGTGTGTGTTTGTATATACACGATAAAGAGCAAGGGGGTGCTAAAAGGGTGGGGGGCTTTTTAAAATATTAGTTGTCAAAAGGGGGCGTTGCTACTATCAGGGTTGAGAAACACTGGTTTATAGGTACCGGTACGTCTCGTAAATTCTACAAAGTCACTTTCCAAATACATTGTTTTGTTTTTGTTTCTTTTGGGCTGTCAATTCTGGAATGACCTTCACCAGTGTGAAAACCATGGCATAAAACTTGTCACTCGAATTTTCAACAACAATACAAAATCACCTGCACTTAACATCAACTATATTACAAGTGCGGCTTTGTTTAGTCTAACCAAATTACTTTGATTGACAGTTCACGATCTCCAGGTCAACTGGGAGGGTGGGGAGGGGAGGGTGGGGGGGGGGGGGGGGGGGGGCGGACCTTTAGTTTCAGTTTTGCAACTATTAGACTGTGAGAAAGAATTACTGGATGTTCTTGCAATATGGTAAGTTAGCATTACAATGTATTATGTTATCCTTTATATTGTCTGAAAACAATACTCCAGACGGAGCATACGCCCTGTTGGATTATTCACTATTTCCGTATGTTTTTGTTAACTAGCAACAACCCGCCAAAATTGGTAGGTTTTTAATTATAGTGTGTTGTTTCTGTTACACGTATTACATTGCTTCCTTTCAACCATCTTATCACTTTTATCCATAATAAAAAGTCTGCAATACTTTAAATTAAAATTTTGTCTTGAAGAAACAATCAGAAACTTACATTTTAAGATTATTTCTAAGAAAAATTATGAGTTAAATCCGTTTCCCGAAGGACAGAAGAGTATCTTGATTGTCTTTTGATTTAATGTACACTTTTTCTATTTTCGGGAGAGTACAAATAAGGGGAAACAATACAATGTTATTGTCTAACTATCAACCACAGTTGTACCCCCTTAGCTGTTCTTGAAAGTTAATGCACTCTCTCGAAAGTAGATAAAGTGTGCAAACGACGGTGTGTAAAGTGTGACAGACCGACCAACCGAAGTACCTTACGGCGGGAATTACTTTGTTTGTTTATGCATCTGAGCATTGCACGGTCACAGTAATCTGATGTTGTAAGTTAAATATTATTACGCCAAGCCAGCCCAAAACATACATGTTTAATTTAATTACTTTTTTACTTGATAGATTTATTTTCCTCAACATTTTTGCATAATACATGAATATCTTGTATTCTGTGTTGCTTCTGTGTTGTTGAAAATACACGGGAAGTAAATAGTATCGTTACTTACTAATGTAAGGGAAGTAAGTTTAAAATTGCATTAATTTAAGTTTAGCCTTAATGTTACATAAATATGCTCTTGCAAGAATATTATTCTTAAAATAATATTTGTGTTTTTCTTTCTGTACAAAACCAGAAAGAAAAATGTTTTTCCTGTAAAAGTTTTATGCAAATTAAAGGTAAACTTTAAAGCTGTAAAAGTTTTGAACGCACAATGACTGTCTTTTAGTAAATTTTGTCTACTGGAAGCCGCTGTTAATAGTAAAGCAGTGGTTCCAACCGGGAACCATTCTTTCGTCGCTATCTTTTCCTTCATTTTTTTTTTCTCATTCTGTGCTTCAGATACACAGATGCTACCACTTCGGCGGTTTGCAAAAATGTCATCTAAGATGCCCACAAGTGGTGTCTCCACAACTGTTGTGTCTACAGGTGGCTTGTCAATGAACAGCTCAACAATGTCCCCAATATTAAAATATCCTTCTACATTTCCAATATGTAGGATATACCCATCTTGAATCTGTACTTCTGTTGAAATCACCATCTCTGGCGAGCTTCTTCTTCTTCTTCCGTCCTTAGCCACGGACCGACAAAGCAGTTCGTGGCCAGTACGCCTAGTGGCGTCTTAGGGCAACAAGAAATTAATTGTTGTTCCGTTACGCCTAGTAGCGTTTATTGGTACAACAAAAAATCAATTGTTGTTTCCGTAATCAGAGCGGCACGCAAGCGGGTGATCAGCCCGCTGTCTGGCGAGCTTAAAGCCAGTAAAACAATTACTCACATAGACATGAAATAAAATACGGGATATAGGCTATACAACACCACCCCGCTACATATCACTAATTGGTACCGTGTCAGTCTTTGGATAGGACGGCACGGCTACAAATGTTTAGATTTTTTTTCGCTCTCCAATTTGTTATCTGGCAATCCTGGCCATCACTTGTTATTTCCGCCCTTTTTTCATTCAAATTGTGTAGGCTTAGTGACCCAATATAAGCATACACTCTATCAGCGCAGTCAGCGTATTGTGTGAATAGGCCTACTGTGACTTTAGTTTTTTCCGATGACCTTATTGAATGCAAAAACTGTGTTCCACACCTTTCCTACGAGTCCACTATGTGGACCTGCAAGTGCATAAACAGTACTAAGTACACAAAACCAACTTTGATCTGGGCAAGAGGCCGGCAAACCCCTGTCTCACCACCAACGACAGCTCGGCTTTTAGCACTACCAAGTGGGTCCTTCGTCTTTGTCGTGTGGTGAGTACTGAGGCAACTACGACAGTAGTTTTTGCCAGGAATAGTCTATGAGATATTAGATATAAGGTCTCTAGAAATTGGCTCGTTAAGAAAGAAAAAAGACCTATTCGAGATAGGGACAAGAAGACAGGAATGCGAATGCTTTCCACTAGACAGTGTTTTCTAATTAATTATGGAAAGAGTTCTGTTTCCCCACGACCTTAGCTTCTGCCCTTAGATCCCGTAAAGAAAAAAGCCCCCAACCTCATCTGCGTAGAGAAATGTTCCTATAGGTGAATATGTAACACCGACAGCACGAGTGATACATTAACAAACTCTTGATAATGATCAACCGATCGTTGGGTTTATTAATGAAATATCCACACATATAGGGTTAGTAATGGTTAGATCGTGATGATGGTGAAAGACGATTCACACAAAACACACAGATGAGATAATAAAATTGCAGTTAATTAAGTAATAGTTAATTAAGAATGAACTGGTGTAAAGTGAAATGATGATGTGATATGATACGTGTTACCAAATTGGTGAGTAATCTACACAGTCCATGTGTCTCTAAATGCTTCGCATTGATATGACGATTCACATGTATGCATACACTGTCCCAAGTTGTTATACGTTATGTCGAGTGGGGTATCTCTAAGCCGAGGACGTTCTGATGAATACTGTTGTCGTACGGAGAACGCTGACGAGATATCTATGTATATTCCTTCACTGTTTGAGTATATCTCTGTAGTGTTGATCAACAGTTAATAGCTGTCATATGAACAAAAGGTCTGTTGTCTAATCTCCCGAGGGTACTGGCCAGACTGGATATCTTCACGAATCGGTAGTGATATGTAACCTTGCATATGTAGTCGTGATTCATAATATATATATATATATATATATATATATATATATATATATATATATATATATATATATATATATATATATATATATATATATATATATAGTCTGCTTCATAGAATGCGCTTAAGAGGGTGTTGCCCTTGCTATAAATATGCGATTCCTCTTTTGAGCTCTTTTGCTTGACTTCAGATAATAATGATCTTTCGAGTGATTTGAATTTATGATGACTCTGTATTGAACTTGTGATAACGATGTATTGAACTTGTGATAACTCTGTATTGAACTTGTGAGCAAGCAGTATATGGTGACGAAAAATGCTGCGTCCACCTTCTGACTTGTGGGTGAGACAATATTCCTTTTTAATTGAGGAATGAAAGATGTCCTATGGCGAATTCTGCTTGCCAAATGTTCGTTTTTGATAACTTATTTCTGGTTAGACGTCAGACACGTTGCGTGTAGACTCAGACTTCTGATGAACTGAAGACACACAAAAGTCTTCGTAAGTTTTTCACATTTAACATCACTGGTTGACTTTCATTTAAACTACTGCTCATTATTCATCTCTCTCTCTGAGTTCAATTCTAATGATGTGAAATATCTTGTGCATGAGAGTGTGTGCGCATTGGAGACTGTGATGATGATGAACTATTAATTACCTCCTATCATCCTATCATCTTCTAGGAAAATCTTCTGATTTTATTAATCAGTTATGCCAAGAATTATTTGAAACTTTATCTTTCGCACATTTTAGCTGTGAGGTTAAAATAAACAAAAATAAGAAAATGTATTAATAAGAATAAGATCTACTAACCTTCTTTTCCCTTCGCAAAATCCTTTAAGAACACAATTAATCACAGAACTGAATTATATCCACTCTGAATAAACACGTGTATTAGGCTAGGCGTTTTTGGGATTAATCTCTTCCTCACAATGTAAAAAAACTGGACTCCTTCCTCTTGCAAGCTACGCAGTAGATTATATTTCTGCCAGTCCAATATGGGTTTCTTGTACAGCTCCGCCCATACCAACCAATCCTTAATGGCCCCTCTGGTCACTCATTGACAGGATCGCTCTTGTCCCCTGTCAGTCCAAACGTGGGTGTAGTTTGACCTCTGATTGTTTATTGTTCACCTGGCCAAGGTGGGCGTCCAATGTGGTAACCCAACGCTTGTCTGAACAGCGGCCGACCTAAGATAACACCATTACAGCATGAGACGTTTTCCCCTGGCCAATATGGGCGTCCAATGTGGTGTCACAGAAATTACAGCATGCCCAGATGTTTGATTAGGATGACCAGATGTGTTTTCTCCAGATTTATCACGATGCAATGTGGGCTTCAAACGAGCAAATGTCGGAGAAAATACAATATGAAAAATGTAGGAAAAGATGGAGCAAAAAGGCCTTTGCGCTCGTTTATCACAGTCTTAAAGCTTAGTTTCAGAGCAAATTTCACCGCGTTTCACACCAGGGTTTTAAATTGTTCTTATCAGAGCAAACTTCACCAGGCATTGTTCTTTTTAGAGCAAAATTCACCAGGCTTCACTACCAGCAATGACCACAGTTTCTGCTCCGCCAGTGTTCCAGCTCACCAGTTTTCTTCACCTCAGAGTTTTTCACCAGCTATGGACTCCAGCACCATCACAGCCTCCTTCGCACTGACGACGGAAGCTCTGGAAGGAGGGAGCCTTCACCGACCAGGAACCGTGGTGCTCACGGTTTCTGGCCCCCCAGGCAGCAGCGAAAGCCACGCCGGCTTTCCTTACGAGTGTACTTGTCGGTCCGGCGGGAGTCCCGACCGATGGCATAGACTCTCTATACAGACTAGAGAACCCTATCAGGTGGTACCTGAATCTGTCAACACGAGCTCACGGGCTGTTCTATCAGAAGCTGCATGGGAAGAAGGTGCAGCTCTCCAATCCCGAACTGCAAATAACGATGGAACACCTGGAGAAAGAAAGATCCAAGTTAACTCTGCAATGGGTGCCACCTACCTTGAAAGGCGACGCTGTCAAGCAAATGGCAGCGAGTTTTACCGGCGATCCAGAGGCGGACATATACAAGATCCGGAACGCTCCTGACAAGTGGGGCGTGATGTATCGCCCAACTAGAGAGATCCCACACTATATAGATCTCAAAATTGATGGAGACACACTCAAGCTGCTAGTGACCGTACCGGGACGACGAATCGTGTGTCCTCACTGTGGCCAACCGCTGCTAAAAAAACTGTTCCAACGGCCAAAGCCCCAAGCAGAGGCAGCGGCACCAACCATTACCAGAGCAGAAACCACCTCGTTACCACCACCACAACGGAAGACAACAGCACCCAAGCAGGCCCAAGAACCCCAGACAGAAGACTCACCACCAGCAGATGATAGCTTCCAAACAGTCTCCCACAAAAACAAAAGGCACAGACGACACTCGGCACCTGACAGCCCAACCGAAGATACAGAAACAAGAAGGAAGTATCAAAGACCAGCAACCAGCCAAACACCGACCACACCAGATGCCAAGACAACAGCACCACATCCTCCTGGTCATCTGACAGAAAAGACAACATTAGCATCATCACACCAACCAAGCTCGTCATTGACCTCACAAGCAACCCAGCAGATGACGAGGAACAAGAAAACACCCTACAGATCTAAAGTATTCTTCACATAACTGGTATGTTGTAACCTTTTATAATTACAAATTATAAGCTACTCTTATATATTTTAGTTTTTAAAATGGCGGAGGACATTGTAGTTTTAAGTTTAAATATTAGTGGCATCCGCGCCAAACTACAACACATCATACCACTCATACATAAACACAAACCAGATTTTATACTTTTACAAGAAACGAACATACACACAGACGAACACGCATCACAGATCACAACCCAGTTAGGACTAAGGCATTCTTGTTTTAGCTTAGCCATTCACAACACCGGTTCAGGAACAGCTATACTACAAACATCAGACAGGTGGGAAATACTTAAGAAAAACAGGGATACCGAGGGTAAAATAGCCATAGTTCACGTAGGAAACAAGAAGCAGACATACACGATAGTTAACATACACGCCCCAGCAAACTACAGTCATCAGCCGCAATTTTACGATAGCCTAGATAACTTACTCACACACTTATACAGGGGACACAACATTATATTAGGTGGGGATTTTAACTGTGTTTTGACAGATATGGATATGATAGGTGGTGAGGTTAGAGCACAGATAAGAAGAACCAACAGAGAAGACACACACCAACTAGACATATTACAGACCATAATAGACACCCATAGCCTAACAGACGCATACAGACAACCACATCCCCAAAGCACAGACACCACACACGCAAACGAAAACAAAACACACAACCGAGCTTCAAGATTAGACATAATTTATATACCATCAACACACCACACAATTCAGGCCAGACACTTACCAGAAACTCTAAAGTTTACAGACCACAAAGCAATACTCACATCCATTAGCTCTTCTTAGGCAAGCACACATTTCAAACGCTCTCCACACTGAAAATTCAACAACACTTTACTCCAAAACAAAACATACACGGAAAACATGACTAGACTCATCCTCACATACACAACTGATATGCCAACAAAAAACATACAACACCACTGGGAAATAATAAAACATTCAATACGTGAACGAACGCAGTTAATGTCAGCTAGGATACACAAAGACAAGATAAAGCAAGAGAAACTAATAGAAGATGCAATACAGCTTTGTTACCTTATGTTTTCTCATTAACAGTTTTAGTAGGTATTAGATCCAACTTGTAATGACTGTAAACCACCAACTGATACCGCTTAACTGTTATGGCTCAGTTATTCTAAATAAGGTTAAGGATTTCTGAAGCAATGCGAGAATGACTCAAGCCACGCCCACACAGGGCTATTTATGTATCTGAGTACTACTGTCACACCTGCTGTTATCTTACCGAGTTTAGAATGTTGTAGTGAGTGTGTGTAGGTACATTCACACACAACACATGTACGCACATTAGAGACACGGAGCGTTGGAACTACAGGTGACAGTTAATGACAGTTCATTACACCACAACACGTTAACATCGAATACACATAGTCAAATTACAGTTCACAATAATACAGTACTCCACTTCTCAGAATCATCAAGATACTACAATATCAATAGCTCCCTTAAAGATACTCCTCATATCAGCGCTATACTATAATAATGGATCCTTTAGCAAACGGACATCATCGCCGTGCTACAACATCAATGTCCTCCTTAGAGATACTCCTCACATCAGCGCTATAATATATAATCATGGATCCTTTAGCAAACGGACATCATTACCGTGCTACAATGTAAATATGGCCTCCTCAAAGATACGCTTCACATCAGCGCTCTAATAATATAATAATGGATCCTTTAGCAAACGGTTATCATCACCGTGCCAATAACATCAATGTCCTCCTTAGAGATACTCCTCACATCAGCGCTATAATATATAATCATGGATCCTTTAGCAAACGGACATCATCGCCGTGCTACAATGTAAATATGGCCTCCTCAAAGATACTCTTCACAGCAGCTCTATAATATAATGATGAATCCTACTAGCAATTTTTCACAAGACTGCACACTCGGCAGTTTGCAATACTCTCGCCTTCACTCATCTTAGCGCGATTATATAACAATATAAGTTAATGGATCCTTACATCTCAAAATACACACAATACTGCACACCTGGCAGTTTGCAATAATCTCACCTATCGACATGTCTTCACATATCAAAATTATCCTCTGTCAGGAAATAATGGCCTACACAAATCATGGCCTCTTATCTTCAACACTGTACAGGCATACTATCGAAAACACACAAGGTATGACCACTTCAGTCCATGCCCAAAAACACACTCCAAAACCAGACTGCGCCGGGGATCATACATCTCCTGCCTAAAAACAGTCACGAGACTCCCGCTGTTCATAAACCCCGCTAAGTCTACATACCTGCACGGGTTAGCCACAAATAGCTAAAACACCCGTAGCTCAAAACAGTTCAGAGTGCATACCTCTACACAATTGAACTGACCAGCGTTCACACGCTTTCTAACTTTCGAAACTTCTCGAACATACGAGAGAATTCCCCTATCATAATTTAACCTAACATCATAGCTAGTCACGTATTCAAGCAACGAAAACCCATAATCTAATCTGACAACCAAACATTTTCAGGATTATTTCCCCTTCCATAAGATTTACTCGCTACAGTTTGCCAGACCGCCCGGGAGAAAAAATGATTCTATCATTTTTTTTTAAAATTTAAGACCCAAAAATTTAAAGGTTAATGAAACTATATCCTATGGCTACCAAAAATGTACCTATGACAAGTCAAAATAGTAAATCTACAAAAAATATTAGCAATAAATTTAAAATAACAACTAAAGCATCCAACATAATCATGCAAGCATACCAAAATTAATCCAATACAAAACCAAACTAAGTACATTTAGTACAAGAAACAACCGATAGTAAGTGAAAGAACAAGATCAAGCAAAAGAAGAATGATCTTTAGTAAAGGAAAGTAAGAAATCGGAAAATGAGAAACAATCAACAATAGCACATGATAACCAATAAGTAAAACAATTCCATGTAAAATAAATACAAATACCGTACTAATTACATAATATTAAGTTATATAGTTAACCCAACAATACAACGAATGAAAGTATAAGTAGAATGAAGAGAAACACTGATGTAATACGGAAGTATAAACAAGATATGAACACATTGAAAAGACAACAGTAAGATAGAGTGAAATGTAGAATAGTCACCAAAGACGGATGAATGCAAAGGCATGAACGCAGAAAAAGTCAATCACAATACATACTAATAAATGTTTAAATCAGACAACGTATTACAAAAATAAATACAAACTTGATCGCAAGACACAAAACAGAATGTCAAAATATATCTATACTAACACCACCAAAAAAAAAAAATAGTTTATAACTAAACAAAGCCTAATAAGTAATTTAACTAACTTACAAAAGTTATACATAACTAAAAATAAATTATAGACATCACACAAACAAATAATAGCATTGCGCTAACTAAGTTCGACCTAACGCACAGTCAAGCGCTAAATAAAAATACATCATAATATCAAACAAAACAACTTTTCAACGAAGTAATATCCCACTACATATCAATCATAGCACATAGTCAAGCGCTGGGCACACAAAAAATAAATTACAATGCCAAAAAAAAAAACATTTTTTTCCCCTCAAAATTACGATACAAAATATTTCAGAACGATAAGTTATCAAAAAATAAAATTATTATTTTTAAATAATTCGAAGTTATAATTAATAACCCAACAATGAAATTAGCTTTTAACAAAATGAGAGAAACATAAAATCCTATCTCTAAACAAACACTTAAATCAAAACATGTAAGTTTTTTTTTTCAAAAAAAAAATACGTCACAAAAAAGACAACTTGGAAAAACACACTGTCGTCTGTATACCAACTTTCAAATATATAAACATAACATAATGTATATAGAGTATGTATTATAACAATCTGTCCATATTCTTTAAACAAACAATAGTATCAGATGTATCTATCAATTTTACATAAAAGTTTAATTTGACTTACAAGTTAATTCTGGCTGACAATCGCGTTCAGCTTCAGTGTTATTTAGCTGTCAATTTATATCTTACTCAGCCTGATATGATATATACTATAAATAAATATAAAATCTATTGGTACAATAAGATATGAAAAAGGTCCTATAAAAATTATCTTCAAAGGTTTTTTTTAAAATATTTATCAAATTAATCTGCTGCAAAAATGTTGAAAATCGTATTATTTAATATAAATTCTTAGGTACTATACTCTGACAAGATCAGTGTTTCACCATATGTTAACAATTCAAATAGAAGATCATTTCTGATACATGCAAGATAATTTCATAAAATCACATTTCACAACATAACAATAAATTCATATAATATCTGTATGTTAATATGTAAAACAATATGGTATCAAAAAATGGGAAAAATTCTATTTAGAAAATAAAGTTACACTCATGACTATCTATGAAAGTGATTATAACATCGTCCCAGAAAATGAGTTTGTGCTTAGGGCTGGCAATCTCATCATGTACAAATACTACCCTAACAATTACAGCTGCAAAAAAAAAGTAAAGATAAATGATTATGATCCAAATGAGCACAGGTTTGAAACCGCTCACTGCCTTCATCAAAAACTACATACAAATCATTACCAATACACATGTTACACATAATCAAAACATAATAGTATACAAATGGCAAAAAAAATTGACTGGTACATTATCGAAACAGTCATATATGTTAAAAAAAAATATATATATATATATATGTATATATATAGCAATCAAATAATGCATAATGATGAACATCATAATGTTTTAAAGAAATTACTAATATTTTAATACAACAGCATTTAATATACTATATAGAATATAATAACATGTACTATATTTAAAAAAAAAATCAGACGTAAATATCTCCCGTCGTTCTGTAAACATGTCCTGACCCTCAAAAGGTGACACATCAAATGCTCAGTCAGACGCTGTCAGGTTTCGCTTGAATGCACACATACGAGCGCAAAGGTGACCTACATTCTTCACCGATAATGTCAACAGGAGCGCTGACTCATCGCAAAGTCGAATACTGCGAGACAATACAAATAAAAATTTCTTATAATCATCTGTGAGATTTAATAATGAAAAACGGAAAGTCAATTTGACAATTACCTAACCCTTTTTGTGGTTGTGCAAACTCCCGGCCACTTTTTGCACCTTCAGCAAGCCTTCCTGTAACGTGTAGACACCACAGAAGGCTTAGAGACAACTTGACCGTAAGTGAAGGTCGTCACTGCGGTAGGCTGAAAAAACACTACATTCACAAGAACGAGATACTCTCTTAAGATTACAAACATGACAAGTAATAGTATTCAAGACCTTATTACCCTTCTTATTACTCTGGTTGTTAATAATTTTGCTCTCATGTGGAGCACAGTTAACCTGGTTGCGATTTCTATTATTGCTGTTGAGAGCATTGTTATTTGCTCTATTGCAACAGTTATATCGACTTAAATCCCAGTTAGCATAATTGCGACTAACATCTCTTCTTAAATAATAATGTCCACCAGATAGAACTTGCTTTTTAGCAGAAAAATTATTACCAGATTGATAGCCTTTCATATAATTATTTCTATTATAATTTCCAAAACTTTTAGGATCACAATGTTGAGATCTGTCAAATTGTTTCTTGTTTTTAGGAGAAGAAACGTTACTATATAAAGAACTCCCTTGGTACCTTCTAACCTCAGGGTTACGTCTCCTATCAAAACTGTTTTTATCTTTGCTTGTAGCAATGTGTTTAACAAATGAGTCACACTGCCTAGACTGGGTATGACTAGAATGTTTGATAGTCTCTTTATTGTTTTTCACAAAATTTGTTTCATTCCTGGAACAAGGAGTGCTATCTTTATTCCCTGTTATCAATTTATCAGAGTTTTCAATAAATACACGGTTGGTTTTTAACACCCTAACTTGAAATTTATTACTGTTTCTTTTGTTATCTACAGGATTGGCTAATACTGTAGACTTTCCTTTGTTAGTTTGCCGCCAGGAATCAATATTATTGGAATCATCGGTATTGCGTGGAAAGTTATATTTTCCACGAAAAGACCTATGTCCCCTATTCCTGACCTTAGAATCCGCAAAAAGTGTATAAGGCTGACTTTTTGCTTTAGTGCTCTGATGATAAGCACCTTTCTGTCTATCACTATCAACATTGACAGAAGACCACATATTGATATTCAAAACTATGTCAAGCAGACCATCTACTCTTCTTCTTGCTTCTGCAATTTGAATATCTTTAAGTGCAATCTCTGCACCTAATTTCTTGTTTAAACTCTCAGCTCTTAAAACTTTACAGCTTTCCACTGCTAGCAAATTTTCAATCTTAATCAATTTGTCTTTCTCCACCATTTTCCACTCTCTCTTTATCAACCCTCTCAATCTCACTATCATGACTATTCGTAAGCCTATCAACCTTCTCTAGGGATATGGTATCCTTTTCTTTAATTTGGCGACCAAAAATCGCATTGTCACTTAACCGATCAGTAAGTGTTTCATTACACAACTTCTCATATTTCTTAATCTGAACTTTTAATTTTCCACAAATCTCACTCTTCTCTTGAACTTCTTGAGTCAGATTTCTAACCTCGCCATTTTTATTTTCCATTCGAGCTTCCATCTCTTTAATTTTGCACAATGCCGAGTCTAATTCTGCTCGAACACAAGCAAGCTCAGAATTTGATTTACATAAATCACCTGTAAGTTTAGTCACTTTTTTATGTAGCTTATTCACTTCAGCAGTACTTTTTAAGCAACTTTCCCTTTGCTCCTGTGTACTCTGCTTTATGTCTCCTATTTGCTTCTCATCCTTTAACTCTACAATCCATTGTGACTTGCTTACTCAGTCAACCATATATGTATTAAATAAACTTTCACCTCATCAAACCAATTATCTTTTCAAGAAATTGCAATTATTTCTCAATTACTGTATCATCAATTCCTGTACATAGAACCCTTATATAGCCATAAATTACTCATGCATCATCATATTCTACAATTAATCGATATGATTATCGACAAAAAAACAACAGTTATCAATAGAATAAGCATTGCCTAGTAAAGAGGGAGGTTCGCCGACATGCACAAAGTGGCACCAATTACATACAACAAAAACCACTTATCTGAAAATAATCCCGTCCTTTCCGCTAACACACTGGATATCACAAAGTTCTGCAGATAAAAAACACTCCACTGCAGAAAGGTACAAGGACTAGGCTCTGTTCTCTTCAGATTCTTGCCACAGTATAGTATGTGCTCACTCTGCATAGGATGATAGGAACCGGAGCACAGCAACTCCGCAACTCTTGATCTGAGGTATACGTGCAAACGGACTCTCCAAAACTGCACATCTAGCTGAATCTGTATATGGAAAGACTGGAACAGGCACTGTAACTATTATGGCATAAATGTCGCTGGTATCGATCAAATCTTGAATTATACAATGGACTCTTATAGTCCTCCTTTCACATGCCAACTGATAACGTTAGTTTGTTGATACACACGCCAAGATATGGGGATGGATAGCGAAGCCAACTGCTACTTGTATACAGCTGAATACTGGCACGGATAATATCTGTTTTATTTATCCTTCCACTGTTAATATTTCCTCTTTGAAGACTCACTGTTAATATGCCACTGATAAGACAAGCGTGGTTTCTCAAATGCGCCACACAGGCTTGTCACGAGGATGTCGTGGTAATCGATCCAAAATGAACTGGTCCACTAGATATGTTACCTTATGTTTTCTCATTAACAGTTTTAGTAGGTATTAGATCCAACTTGTAATGACTGTAAACCACCAACTGATACCGCTTAACTGTTATGGCTCAGTTATTCTAAATAAGGTTAAGGATTTCTGAAGCAATGCGAGAATGACTCAAGCCACGCCCACACAGGGCTATTTATGTATCTGAGTACTACTGTCACACCTGCTGTTATCTTACCGAGTTTAGAATGTTGTAGTGAGTGTGTGTAGGTACATTCACACACAACACATGTACGCACATTAGAGACATGGAGCGTTGGACTTACAGGTGACAGTTAATGACAGTTTATTACACCACAACACGTTAACATCGAATACACATAGTCAAATTACAGTTCACAATAATACAGTACTCCACTTCTCAGAATCATCAAGATACTACAATATCAATGGCTCCCTTAAAGATACTCCTCATATCAGCGCTATACTATAATAATGGATCATTTAGCAAACGGACATCATCGCCGTGCTACAACATCAATGTCCTCCTTAGAGATACTCCTCACATCAGCGCTATAATATATAATCATGGATCCTTTAGCAAACGGACATCATCGCCGTGCTACAATGTAAATATGGCCTCCTCAAAGATACTCTTCACAGCAGCGCTATAATATAATGATGAATCCTACTAGCAATTTCTCACAAGACTGCACACTCGGCAGTTTGCAATACTCTCGCCTTCACTCATCTTAGCGCGATTATATAACAATATAAGTTAATGGATCCTTACATCTCAAAATACACACAATACTGCACACCTGGCAGTTTGCAATAATCTCACCTATCGACATGTCTTCACATATCAAAATTATCCTCTCTCAGGAAATAATGGCCTACACAAATCATGGCCTCTTATCTTCAACACTGTACAGGCATACTATCGAAAACACACAAGGTATGACCACTTCAGTCCATGCCCAAAAACACACTCCAAAACCAGACTGCGCCGGGGATCATACATCTCCCGCCTAAAAACAGTCACGAGACTCCCGCTGTTCATAAACCCCGCTCAGTCTACATACCTGCACGGGTTAGCCACAAATAGCTAAAACACCCGTAGCTCAAAACAGTTCAGAGTGCATACCTCTACACAATTGAACTGACCAGCGTTCACACGCTTTCTAACTTTCGAAACTTCTCAAACATACGAGAGAATTCCCCTATCATAATTTAACCTAACATCATAGCTAGTCACGTATTCAAGCAACGAAAACCCATAATCTAATCTGACAACCAAACATTTTCAGGATTATTTCCCCTTCCATAAGATTTACTCGCTACAAGCTTACAAAACAAACAGACAGAAATTCACCCATCATCCTCACATTAGAAGACCAGCTACAACAATACAAAAACCATAGGTTTCTGGGCGCCCTTCTACGGACGAAACTGAACACAATCACTCAAGAAACGCTCAGTAAACAATACATGGCAATAGAACAAAACATACAACGCTGCAGACAGATAGGCCAAATAGTAGACCTAGACGGAACCACACAGACAGAAACACAAAACATAGTACAGGCTTTTGAAGATTACTACAGAAACCTGTACACAGAAGAAAACGTCCAGTCACGCATACAAGACATATTAATGCACTTTACAAAGAAACTATCAGATGACGACAAGCAAGGTCTAGATGCCGAGCTGACACTTACAGACATAACACTCGCAATAAACACTATGCAAAAAGACAAATCACCAGGGCCAGACGGACTCACAGAAGAATGTTATCAACACTTTTTCCAATCTTAGGCCGCCTTCTATTAAAAGTGTACACAGAAGCTTTCGAGAACAAAGAACTCCCGCCAAGCTTGAACATGTCATTCATCACTCTCATACCCAAAGACAACTCAGACAAAACACTCCTTAAAAACTACAGACCTATATCTCTCCTAAACGTAGACTTCAAAATTTTAACAAAAACGCTAACAAACAAACTAAAACCCTTCATGACCACCCTCATACACGAAGACCAGCAGTGTAGCGTTCAACACAGAAATATTCACCAGCACACACATTTCATCAGAGACATAATCATCTACACACACGAGAAGGATTGTCAGTCGTCAATCCTGTCTCTCGATCAAGAGAAAGCTATTGATCGAATATCACACTCATACCTTCACAAAACATTACTGCATTGCAATATAGGTGAAAATTTTCGGAAATGGATTGAAATCCTTTACGCGAAGCCCGAAAGCAAGGCTTTGGTGAATCATACTTTTACCAACACTTTCAGGCTAACGCGATCCGCCAGGCAGGGATGTCCTCTCTCCCCCCCTGCTCTACGTTCTAGCACTAGAACCCATGCTGGAAAAAATTAGAAAGGACAGCTCTATTAAGGGCACCATTATACCAGGGAAAGACGAGCAGAAGTTGATTACTTACGCAGACGACACCACCTTTTCCCCACCAAACGACAAGTCTATTGCAAACATTCTAAACACATTCACAGACTTTAGTAAAGGTAGCGGAGCTAAAATCAACGTACAGAAATCTACAATAATGGGCCTGGGCAAATGGAAAAACAAAACAGACTTTCCTTTTGGGCTTGTACCAACAAACAACATCAAAATCTACGGCATCACTTTTCCTTCACACCCAAACCGCACACACAAAGACACATGGCAGAACCTAACATCACAAATAACAGACATGCCACATAGATACAAATTCAAAACCACAACAATTTTTGGACGAAGCGCGATTGTAAACACCTACCTCATTCCCAAATTACTATACGTAGCCACAGTTTTCGACCCCCCGAAACAGACCATCACAGACATAAACAAACAGATAAGAAGATTTTTTTTTAGTCACACAATCTGCAGCATAAAACATAAGACACTTATACAAGAAAAGAAGCAGGGAGGGATTGCACTCCAGGACATACAGACAAAGATCCAAGCACTTAGAATCAAACACGTAGGGAGCATCATCAAACATCCGGAGCAACACACGCTAGCACACTATTACATGGGGCTCAGACTCACCAGACTGAGACCACTAAACAACTCAATGCCACACCATTTCGGCCCACTACCATCATTTTACAAGTCATGCATACAAGCAATTCACGGACACGACAACTTAATTCACCAGAAAACAAATGCAATCTACAAACACTTAGCCAAACTACAAGCACCCCCACTACATCTCAGAATTAAAAGAGGACAGAAATACTTCAAGACAAATTACACAGACACTTTCACCAACTTACACAACCCTCACATCACTGCCAAGGCAAGAGATGTGACCTTTAGGCTCATATACAACATGACACCCACAACAGAACGACAAGCTCACAGATCCAGGCAAATATCACAATGTCAGCTGTGCAAAACACGCATACAGGAAATTGAAGATCATATTTATTACAGGTGCAATACAGTCACACCCACGAGGAAAGCATTGCAGGATATGATCGCCTCACACACAGGACAAAGCGTAGACTTTTACAGATCTATTTTTCTTAACACGCTCCCAAGATCAACACCAGACACACATACAAAACTGCTCATGTTACTGTCACAATACAGATATTTGATTTGGAGTTTTTTTTAGGAATTTAGCAGTTTTCAAATACCGCCATTTTAATCCCTATATACTTTTACATGTATTTTTGCAAAAAGCACTGTCAATTTCACCTGATTTTAATGTACAGTGGAGCAACACTCCTTCGCTCTCGCCATCTTAAGGAATTAGCCTAGACGCCACAATATTTCCCTTCCTTTCGTGTACCGGTAAGTAAGGGTGTTACGTGCAGTCTTTGATATCTTACAATATTATACATTGGTATTCTTGTTATCTTCGCAAATATTTTGAAAGCAAAATAGTGCTTAAGGGAAAGTCATTATTGAGTTACTTCCCTTGAAAGTTGTGTCGGCTCTTCCGATCAAACTCCGCGGATGAATCCATTTTACTGCGATTTATTCGTTGTTTGGGTAATAATAGATTGTTCTTGCTTCAGAATATCTATGGCCTGAATTTATGTGTATTGTTTGTCTGAGTAGGACGAGTCTGTCTTATATCTGTATATCTTTACATATCTAAGTCGAACTATATGTTCTGTTGTCTCTAGAGAGGTCGAAGGCTATTCGGCGGATGTGTCGCTAGAGTGTGGTGTGATTTGGCTTCGTCCTGATAGGGACTGTGTTTTTTCCATGTCGGCCTGTCGCCGGGGAAAAAGTGATCTCAGTATTTGTGGGGAAGGTGATAGTCGTCTAAACCTATCGTGTATGCTTTACCCCAGTGTTTATTCGTATTGCCAAGGAATGGCAGTTTCATATTTCCTATACCAAGGTAATCAAAGATACTCTTATGAACTCTCGATCGAAGCCACCATTTTCGATAGTTACGATTTGAATGTCTAAGAGAATATATTTGACTCGATGAAAACGACTTCGATTCCTAGCAGCACTATATCCTGTAGATTGCAGTCAATTGTTCATGATCAAATCTACAGAGCAATGAAATGTTTTATGAATGACTAACTTTAGGACAGATTCATTATCTGTATCCAAACGTGAGTGACAGCTCACGAGTGAAGCCATCTTGGAACCAAAACATGTAGTGACTTTCAAGAAGAGAAAAGGGATGCCCGTATTATCGCTTGATTAGTCCAGAGATCACTGCTACACATGAGAACCCATTGCTAGCGGTTCAATATTATTATATGGAAAAATATGTGCTGAACATTATGTTGAAGAATCGTCGCTAGACGAGATTAGGTTTAGAAGCCATCTGAAATATTGTTTATAAGCTGACGTGCTCAGTCAGTGAAGTCAGATGATATATATGTATGGGCGATACTGAGTGCTTGGCTACTGACAGTCCATTATACACTTATTCTACATGAGTGCCCATGTAACATTGCAAGACCATTTATCCACTGTACTATGATGTATTATGGCAACCTGTGATTTGTCACTATCTGTGCTGTCGAGTGTGTACGTCCAATTAAACTTTAGAAAAGGTACACAGTCGTTGGTGTCGATGACTTCCAGTCATACATGAGTGTGAGAAAAGAACATTTTTTGTCAACAACACGAACCCTTATTATCATTCGCACATTATACACTCAATCCATGTCTACACACCACTGCGTAGGTCAAGTTGACATTCCATACACTACAGTGGAGCAAACAACACCATAGAGATCTTATCAACTGATGATGATGATGATGTCTGCTTCCATCCACTTATATCTATCTTTTGGTGGATATCATTAACGGGAATAAAAATCCAACTTTATCAACCTTATCAACTGGTGGACCAGCTTTCTGGGTTTGACCTCGCAGAAGTTCAGAAGTCAACAGATTACCGATACCAGACCGTTTCCTGTGGCTGATACGACATACTTGCAGTATTGGTTTGCTATTTGTCAACACTTTGTCACGTGACCTGTCAAGTGAATGCAGTATGTAGGTCAGCGTTGTTGACAGTTTTACATTAGACATTACAGAGTTTCACAGAACAGTTGGATCAATTCTTGTCAATATTAACAGGAAGACAGTATGAGTGAACTAAGAAGTCCTATTTTCATCGATGGATCTTCTTGTTTTCTGTATATGAACTTTAATATTTAAGGCCAGAATGTTTAATTGAATAAAGTGGCAGTTTGTTTATTTTCATAAAAATAACTTTGCCATTACTGTAAAACTGAGCCTATTTTGCAACACATACTATCATACACATAATTTATATATATATTTATGTTTACATGTTATTTGTTTGTATAGTATGTTAGTTTCTATGTCAGCGGGTTGTGTTTAAGGTTGGGCGGCGTCCTCACAACAGAATATCCCACGTCATAGAGGGTCCGTTGTGGGCGTTTTCTATAGGTGCAATTTTCTTGATTGAAAATTTGCTGCGACAACTGTTGCTTTTGTGTTAGCTGTGAAGTCTGTAATTATTGTTATTTTTGTAATATTTCTTTGTTCTTTAGTTTTGTTTTGATTTGTTTGTAATTTGTTGGTCTAACCTTTTCTATCTTTCAGTTCTATTCACAATTTATATTCATATATTGTGACGTCATTTGTGTTGTTATTCTTTGCAGATTCAGTGATTATTTTCATTGATTTCCCTATTTGATTTATTTTGATTTCTGCAAACGTTCTTGTATTGTCAGTCCTATTTGTACTTTATGTATTCTGTTGGTTGACATATGTTTTATATAGGTATATTTCATAAGACACAATTGCCTGTGCACTGCACTTGGATTATGGTATAAACCAGTACCTGATTATTATTACTATTATACAAGACCTTATTAAAGGCTTGTGACCCACAGATATTGGGATAGTATACTGATTAATCAAGTCATTGAGAACTTGTGGTATTATTATTGGTTCAGGTGATTAGTATTATTGTTAGACATCATGTCTACTTTAGATTACTTCATTACACAAGGGAAAGCCCTTGATAAGACTGGTCAACAATTAGAACAATGGGCAGTTGCTCAATATGACAAAGCATTAGCTGCAGAAGAGAGAAGAGCTATGGCAGAAGAGAAAAGATTAGAAAGAGAAGCTGAGGCTGCTGCTGAACAAAAGAAATTGCAGATGCAGGTAGAGGAAAGGAGATTTGAAGCTGAACAAAAAAAATTAGAAAGAGAAGCTGCTGCGGAACAAAAAAGATTAGACAGTGAAGCTGAACAAAAAAGATTAGACAGGGAAGCTGAACAAAAAAGATTAGACAGGGAAGCTGAACAAAAAAGATTAGACAGAGAGGCTGAAGAAAAAAAAGCAATAAGAGAACATGAATTTGAGTTGGAGAAATTAAGATTGACAAGTATGAGTAATGTTAATCAGGCATCTAGTGGTAATGATAAACCTTCTACTTACAAGGTTAAGGTTCCACCGTTCAATCAGTCCAGTGACGATATTACATTCTGGCTGGATAGATTTGAACGTTCTTGTCGTACACATAATGTGGATAAATCACAATACGCTAATCAATTATCAGAAAACTTGAAAGGTGAATCTTTGACTAGATTATGCCTTGTAGGAGAAGCAGATAAGGATAATTATGATGTCATTAGGGCGGCTTTGATAAAAAAATATCAGCTAAGTGAGGAAGGCTATCGCCTTTTATTTAAAACGATGGTACCTGAGACGGGTGTAGAATTCTCAGAATTCACTGCAAAGGCACGTCTCACAGTTGATCGTTGGATTGAGCTTTCCAAAACAGAAAAAACGTATGAAGGACTTATGGATTTGTTGCTCAGAGATAAGATTATGTCATGTGTGAACAAACCTTTCCTTGAATTTATACATGAGCGTAAACCCAAATCTCTAAAAGAAATGGAAGAATATTGTTCCCAATATGTCACTGCACACCCCGACGTGACTTTTGGCAACACTAAGATTAAGGAGAGTATGCCAGTTGCTTCAGCAACACCATACAATCCCAATTATTCACACAGATTTCAGGGACCTCAAAACAGATTTGATAAAAAAGGTAACCATAATAGTTATCAAAACCAAGGTAACCAATCATTTCAGGGTTCTTCTTCAAAGAACTGGAGACGACCTGATAGCTCTCGACACAGGGGTGGTCATAATTATAGGAATTTCCGTAGAGGAAGTAATTATAGAAACTATCAGGGTTATCCGTCTTGGAGTCAACAAGATCATAATTACAGAGATACTCATTATAATGAATATGATAATGGTAACCAAGGGAACTATGACTCAAACCCAAATAGGGGTTACAATAGAGGTAACAATAACTACAGAGGTGATAATAACCGAGGTAGATCTCAAAACAAAAGACATAAACCACATTTTCAGGCAAACTCTGCACAACAAGAGTCCCATGAAGCCTATAAACAGAGTAAAGATAATAATGATGCTAGTAATATGGCATGTGCCGCTTTTGATTTTGGGAGAGCATCTCAGTGCCCCCAATGCAAAACGTTATTTGAGCCAACCACAGTGTCTACTTTAAGCTGTGGCCATCCTCTTCCTGCTCTTCCAGCATCAGTCGCGCATGATGGAAGAGGTTCTCTTGTCTTACATAAGGGTTTAGTGAATAACAATCCAGTCTCTGTGCTATTTGATTCTGGATGCACCACAATTGGTGTTAGGCAGTCACTCGTAGATCCTTCCCGTGCCACTGGACAAGTAGTCAAATGTGTAACATTTGGCGGCACATTAGAGAAATACTCTACTGCTATCATTAGGATTGCTACTCCTTTCTTTACAGGAGATGTACACGCATGTCTTCTTCCGAATCCGATCGCTGACCTCATCATCGGTCGCATTCATGGAGTCAAGGAATGCACTCCGCAACAAATTTCCACGTGGGAAAGGCAAAACATGCAGATTGCTAACGCTGTAGTCACTAGAGCTCAGGCTCTTAATATGCCTCAAACTTCATCTACTGAAGATAATGAAGTGCATAACCAAGATAATCCCTTGGTAATTTCTCGTGACTCGTTTATAAAACAGCAAGAAGATGATCCCACTCTGAAGAAATTCTTCATTCTTGCAACTAAAGGTGATCCGAATAAAAGACACAAGTCGTAAATCGTGGATTACAAAGAAGAATGGCGTACTTGTACGTATGGTTCAAGACTCCATTACGTCAAGTCATTCTCAAATCCTGGTTCCCAAGAATTTGAGAGTTAAAATTTTGCAGCACGCTCACGACTCTCAGTGTGCTGGACACATGGGTTTTTCCCGTACTAAGTCAAGAGTCCTTGCGGCTTTCTTTTGGCCATTGGTAAACAAGGACATACGGATTTATTGTCGATCTTGTAAAGTATGTCAGGAAGTTAAATCCAAAGGTCCACGGCATGCTGCACCCATTCAGGCGGCGGACATTCCTATTCGGCCGTTCCAAAAAATGGCTATAGACATTATTGGTCCATTTAAGATCAAGTCTGCCAGAGGACATCAGTTTATCTTGACGTGTGTTGGTATGTGCACACGTTGGCCAGAGGCTATTCCTCTGAAGAGCATTACTACTGCTGATATTGCAGATGCTCTTTGGCTTATATTTTCTCGTTTGGGTTCCCCGGAGAAATATTGTCAGACCATGGCACCCAACTAATATCAGATACCATGTCTCAAGTAATGTCTACTCTGCAGATAGATAGATCTTTAAGTAGTATCTACCATCCAATGTCTAATGGTATGGTCGAACGCCTTAATAGAACACTTAAAAACTTACTGGGGAAGATAACTGAGGATCATCCTCAAGACTGGGACAGAGTTTTACCTGCGGCCCTCTTCGCTTACAGAGAGGTACCCAATGAACATACAGGATTTTCTCCCTTTGAACTCGTCTTTGGCGCGCGTCCGCGTGGCCCTATGTCGTTGCTTCACGATCTCATAACATCTGACAATATTGACGATGACACAAAGTCATCCTACGAATATGTCATCGCGTTGAGACAAAAAATTATCGAAGCATGCAAATTAGCAACTTCTTCTTCTGAATTTGCGAAACAGAAGGCAAGGCAATTTGCCAATAAGAAGAGATGCTTACGACAACTTTGTCCTGGTGACAAAGCATTTGTATTACTACCTTGTAGGGAAAACAGATTACTTATTTCTTGGAAAGGTCCGTACGATATAATATCGAAAATTTCCGATGTCGACTATATTGTCGATATTGATGGGAAGCATAAAACCTTCCACATCAATATGCTTACTGAATTCCATGAACGTCCGGATTATTTGCAACCCATTTTCCAAGCAACGGACAATTCTCCAGTACAACATGGTCATTACTCATCACTGTCCGTGATACAGGATGAGGAAACAAGTTTTTCAGATGTAAATCTTCCTCTTCCAATGATCCCACTTCATTCTAGTGAATCATGGAAGAACGTTACTGTCTCTCCTGATTTGTCTCTAGGAGAACAGCGACAAGTTTCAACTATGTTGCAAACATTTCAGGATGTACTCACTGACATCCCTGGACAAACGCATGTCATTGAACATGACATTGTTCTAACTGACCATACTCCTATTAGGTTTAGACCTTATCCTATACCTATACATTTTCAAGCACAGGTCGAGAAAGAGTTGGATGAGATGATAGATTTGAAAATAATCGAACCATCCACCTCTGCATATTCTTCGCCGATGGTTATTGTGCGTAAAAAAGACAATAACATACGTCTTTGCGTTGACTATCGAAAATTGAATCAAGTAACGAAGTTCGATGCCGAACCTATGCCTTTACTGGAAGAGCTACTTACTCGACTCTCCAAATCTCATTTTTTCACTAAACTTGATTTGTCTAAAGGATATTGGCAAGTTCCTTTATCTGAACGCGCCAAACCTCTCACGGCTTTTTCAACACCTAGAGGTTTGTTCCAATGGAATTTTATGCCTTTCGGTCTTATGAACGCACCAGCTACATTCGTACGCATGATGCGCCGAATCCTATCTTATCGGTCAGATGTCATTGCATATCTAGACGACATCTGTCTTTTCAGCGATACTTGGGAAGATCACTATTCAGGGTTAGATGAATTGCTGTCTACTTTGCGTGAGCACAACCTGACAGCGAAACCCTCTAAAGCCTATATTAGTTTTAGCGAAATTTCTTTCCTAGGCCACCGAGTTGGTCAAGGTTTCCTAAAGACAGAGGACCATAATACTAGTAAGATACTTAACATCTCAATCCCTAAGACTAAAAAACAGGTGAGAAGTCTGTTAGGTCTTATTCAATTTTATGGCAGATTCATTCAGAATCTATCCTCTATCATGGCACCTCTCTCAACACTTCTAAAGAAAGGTTCGCCTAATGTGGTCCACTGGTCTCAGGAATGCCAATGCTCTCTGGATAAGATTAAAACATTGTTTTCAACACCACCTATTTTAGTGCTACCTACTAAAGATAAGACATTCGTTCTTCGTAGTGACGCTTCATCCACTGGGATTGGAGCGGCACTAATGCAAGAGTACTCTGGAACTCTGCATCCTGTAATGTATATTTCCAGAAAACTTAATGCGGCAGAAAGGAATTATTCGGTTTTAGACCGTGAGCTATTAGCTATGGTTTGGTCGATCCTCAAACTACAGAGATTCCTTCTAGGCGCACATTTCATAGTAGAAACCGACCAAAAAGCTCTTACTGCTATACAGAGTAAGAATTTGAAGAGCTCGAGGTCTACTCGATATGCAATTGCTCTTCAACCTTTTCATTTCTCTGTGCGAGCTATTCGTGGATCAGATAATGTGATGGCAGACATTCTGTCAAGATGCCCACATGATTCCACATAACTATTAGGGCTTAGACTTCTTGATATGTCTAGCTCTATAGTAGTTCCTTTTCTATATCATGATAGATACACATTTGTAATTTAATAATATAATGATTGTATCACTACATAGCGGTTCATTGATGTTTGTTCACCGCTGTGCTTTGATGATTTTTTCTTCATAAATCATAAATTTAAGATATCTAATACGAAATGATGATATGAATTTTTTAGGCATTGTGTAATTGCCAGAATTGTATTATACTTTGATGACACCTTCCTGGAAAAATATACTTGTAGAGAAATAACTTCTCTCAGTTTATGAGACACTTTCTCACCAGTCGCTCCATAAGTCGACTTAGCCTCATATTAGGCGTTATAGGTATTCCTGATATTTTCATCTGCGCATTATTCATGCGTTGTGAGCCTATTGTACGTTGCTCCTAGATGTATTTCAAAAAGAAAAAAAAATGTTCCATTTTTTTTTTTCCCGGGAGGTGTGGTAAGACTGTTACGTGCAGTCTTTGATATCTTACAATATTATACATTGGTATTCTTGTTATCTTCGCAAATATTTTGAAAGCAAAATAGTGCTTAAGGGAAAGTCATTATTGAGTTACTTCCCTTGAAAGTTGTGTCGGCTCTTCCGATCAAACTCCGCGGATGAATCCATTTTACTGCGATTTATTCGTTGTTTGGGTAATAATAGATTGTTCTTGCTTCAGAATATCTATGGCCTGAATTTATGTGTATTGTTTGTCTGAGTAGGACGAGTCTGTCTTATATCTGTATATCTTTACATATCTAAGTCGAACTATATGTTCTGTTGTCTCTAGAGAGGTCAAAGGCTATTCGGCGGATGTGTCGCTAGAGTGTGGTGTGATTTGGCTTCGTCCTGATAGGGACTGTGTTTTTCCATGTCGGCTTGTCGCCGGGGAAAAAGTGATCTCAGTATTTGTGGGGAAGGTGATAGTCGTCTAAACCTATCGTGTATGCTTTACCCCAGTGTTTATTCGTATTGCCAAGGAATGGCAGTTTCATATTTCCTATACCAAGGTAATCAAAGATACTCTTATGAACTCTCGATCGAAGCCACCATTTTCGATAGTTACGATTTGAATGTCTAAGAGAATATATTTGACTCGATGAAAACGACTTCGATTCCTAGCAGCACTATATCCTGTAGATTGCAGTCAATTGTTCATGATCAAATCTACAGAGCAATGAAATGTTTTATGAATGACTAACTTTAGGACAGATTCATTATCTGTATCCAAACGTGAGTGACAGCTCACGAGTGAAGCCATCTTGGAACCAAAACATGTAGTGACTTTCAAGAAGAGAAAAGGGATGCCCGTATTATCGCTTGATTAGTCCAGAGATCACTGCTACACATGAGAACCCATTGCTAGCGGTTCAATATTATTATATGGAAAAATATGTGCTGAACATTATGTTGAAGAATCGTCGCTAGACGAGATTAGGTTTAGAAGCCATCTGAAATATTGTTTATAAGCTGACGTGCTCAGTCAGTGAAGTCAGATGATATATATGTATGGGCGATACTGAGTGCTTGGCTACTGACAGTCCATTATACACTTATTCTACATGAGTGCCCATGTAACATTGCAAGACCATTTATCCACTGTACTATGATGTATTATGGCAACCTGTGATTTGTCACTATCTGTGCTGTCGAGTGTGTACGTCCAATTAAACTTTAGAAAAGGTACACAGTCGTTGGTGTCGATGACTTCCAGTCATACATGAGTGTGAGAAAAGAACATTTGTCAACAACACGAACCCTTATTATCATTCGCACATTATACACTCAATCCATGTCTACACACCACTGCGTAGGTCAAGTTGACATTCCATACACTACAGTGGAGCAAACAACACCATAGAGATCTTATCAACTGATGATGATGATGATGTCTGCTTCCATCCACTTATATCTATCTTTTGGTGGATATCATTAACGGGAATAAAATATCCAACTTTATCAACTTTATCAAAGGGCTAGCCTCTTGAAAGGTGACTCAGAAGCGTGTTCAAATGTTCCTAAGTTGAAGCCTGCACACGACTGAGAACAAAGTAATCCGTTACACATATCGACCTTCCTCCTACCCGGGGCCTTTAGTAGTGTATCTCCCGCTCCATTCCGCCCGTCTTCTGGATGCGTTTTCCAACGCAGACCGACCACTATTCCTAAATTGGGGTCTTTCATAGCTCTCTATTCCCCCCGCACCGCTTATTGTATTGTTGAAGTGAATTTAATTTGTGAATGCATGTGTAAAAAATTACTAGCGCAAGTTTTTTTTACTATATACCATGTATTTTTATTATAAATTGTTTGAAAAATGTACATGTTTTTTTGAAAATTGAGATGGGAACAAAACACAAATCATAAAATGTGTTACAGAACCACCAATTGGAAAAATATGAGAAAACGGTATCTGTGAAAAGTATGATTGGCAACTTTGTAATGCCCTTTTGTTCTGGAAACGCATCAAATGTGTAAAACAAATTTTTCAGTACAAGTACGTGTGTGTTGGAGTGGATGCAGTGTTTCCAGGTTTCACCTGCGCTTTTGGGTGTGGGTGTGTGCGTGGTTTTCCATTTGTGGTTTAAAAGTCTAAATTATATTGTTTAGGAACGTATACAATCAATTTTTACATGAATATAAATGTACAGACATGCCCAACTTTAGTATTTACTTTCCTCACCTTGTATTTACAGTTTATGAATGTATTTTAGTGTATGTTGTAAACTGAACATGTTTTGGAATTTCAAATTGAATATGCTTTAGGGAACATGATTACAAACTACCCCTTGTATCTTTCTCGAAATGCCGGTGTGCCTAGCCGCCTTTATGGCTCAAGGCTGTGTGGTCAACTTGTTAGTTGAAACTTGCCAAGCAGAAAAGCGTAACGCAGCACACAATTTGCCACTATACCTTCAACCCGGGGGGCTCTCAATATCTCGCCCAGACAAAATTTTCCACTGTCCTTTGTCCTGTCAGCCAGGCTGTCCACTGAAGTTATTTCAGAATGCAATCACCATTACTCACCTGGTACGACATGCCGAGGGTGAAGCAGATCATATTTTCTTCTATGTATTTTCACTGACCTTCCAAGTACGACACTATATTTACACTTTGAGAAATGCAGAATGAACAAAGATCAGTTAAAAATTGAAAAAAGAGAAAAATGATGATAAAAGAGACTTGAAACCTGTAAACAATTTTAATATGCCTAGTGTGTTTTGCCTAGGGAAACAAAGAAATGTTTCAAACGTCTATTTGTATGACACATGTACCAACAATGCTCATTCAATCTCCCCCCTTTTTTGTTTTCTCTTTCCCCCACTTTTTTGGTAATACACATGCCCAACAGTGTCAAAAAAGGAAGAAAAAAACAGTCCGTTCTTATCGCAAATCCCTCCCTCATCATCCATGTTACCGCTCAGGGTTGCCAGATCTAAATTTTAATTTAAAGCCAAACAACACTAGAAAAAAAGCCAAACACATCTTAATATATTTTTCATACTCACATTACATGAAAATCTCCAGATCCAGGTCATAACTATCCTCCCCACTGGAATGAGTGGAACACACGGCATAAACCTTGTCCGATGTGAAGTTTTTTAGCATTTCTGGAGATGCAGTGAAGTTTTTGCAACATTTGCTTGAAAGCAATATTTCTGCCCTGATTCTCACAATTGCATCAAGAAGATTCAGCTGCATTCTGTTTCTTGCCTTCGTTTTAATGGAGGATACAAGAGAAAATATCCTCTCAACTACAGCATTGCTGACAGGGGTTATTAGGCAAGTAAGGGCAAAGGTGGCGAGCTCTTTAAATGCCTGATGCTGAAGTACACCAATCCAAAACTGTTCAGTGTCTACAGGGAGTCCATCTTTCTTAAATGGAGCTTCTTCTGTCCAATCCACAAAAGGCATTTGTCTGTATTGTTCTTCAAATTTGCTGACGTTGTTTCCTGCATGGTATATAAAGGGTAACTCGGAAAACATAGGCCTTGAAATTTGATTTAAAATTTTCACAAGGCTCAATTTTGATAAACTTTCAAATGTATCTCTCGCCGACGGAAGTCTACATGTAACATGACTGAGAGCTTCTTCTAGCATAGACATACATCTTTCTTTGATATTTTTTATTTCTAGATCAGCCTCAGCACTGTTGTTCTGCTGTAAGAACTTATTACATGATGTTAAGAATTTTACACCAAAATCAACTTGATGAATATTTTTTTCTGTCTTTTGGCATCATACAGTCTGTTCTGAAGACTCTTCTGGTGTAAGAATATTTGTTGGTACAATTCATGAGGATCAGCTTTGGTTTGCTGAAAAAGGCTGTTCAGTCTTTCAAATTCCTGCACAAGAGGTGTTGCAAACTCAAAGAACAAGTAGTTTTTGTAGTCTGACAACATTTCCTTTAGAAGTCTTGCTTTGAATTTTGTATCAAAATGTGATTGGGCTAGTTCAGCAGAAGTGAAATAAGCCTTTAGCTCTTCCCAGTTCATCAAAATATTAAACATAACCTTTCCACGCACAAGCCACCGCGTAAATGAAGGTTTTTCAAAGGGAAGGGGGACAGTTCGGGTTGGCTCAAATTCTGTAGCTGTGTTCATCACTGTAAACAATTCTTTGTATGCTTCTCGTCTTAATTCACTATGGCGAAACCAATTAGGTATTTCTGACAGTAAAAATCCAATATTTGATGGTAGCTTGGATACTGCATATTGAATGCACTGTGCCAGCGAATGACAGATAAATTTGAGTTGCACACAGAAAGGAAATACAGCTTTTAGTCTAGACCACACAGAGTTGTTGCACCCAACCATGTTTGATGCACCATCCGTTGCAAAACCAATGCAATTTGCAAGACTCTGGCCACATCTTTTTATTTCCTCGTCAATCAAATTGAATATCTTTTCTCCTGTAGCCTCTTGCACCGGAATTAAACCTATAAATCCAGTTACAATTTCCTTTCTCCTATCACACAAAAATCTAACTAACATGCACAAGTGTTTTTGTGTTGAAATGTCAGTAGATTCATCTAAAATGATGGCATATTTCTTGTTCTGAAAGTCATCAATGAGATCAGTTTTCAGTGCAGGCGAAATGATGTTTTTGACTAAGCATGCACATTTACTTCTGTGTAGCTTTATGTGCTCCAGTGTACTCCCGTGCCCATGTGCTATCATGAATTCACTCAGGTGGTCAACTGTACGTATCGCACAATGGCACGTCATGCTTACAGCAATTTGCAGCTCTACTGCCTTAACTTTATCCGTATCTTGTCTAGGAGGCTTTCTTACATTAAGTTGCGTCTGGCCTTGTAATGGAGTTCTCCGCTTGTGTTTCTCCGATTTTTCATGATTTGAGAGGTTGCTAATTCTTGGTAAAATGTTGCAGTGGCACAATTTACAATAAGCTGCATCCGACCCATCAGCAGCCTTTTGGACCCATACAAATGTTTCTTCCCATTTGCTTTTGTACTTACGATTGCTATCGTAAGAAGCTTTCCATTTATTTGACAACATGGCCATGACTTGATAATAAATGATTTATAAAAACAGCCGAAGCTGTCACAGTTTCACCACAAAACGTTATTACATATAGAAAGAACACTTCACGGCAGATTAGTATGATTATAAATAATTATAAATCACATCCAAACACTTCGGAGGTCCGAGACACCAGACAAACTGGAGCGACGGTTGACTATTTTATTTATTTGTTGCCTTCTTCTGGCGAAGCGCGTTCCTTTCAACCTATTTGGTTATATCAGAGCCCCGGTTGGCGCCTTTTTGCCCAGATTCTTGGATGCAGAAATATTGCCAAATGTAACTGACCAAAAAACATTTCTCTTAAAGGAAAATGATTTCGAAAAAGGATGGTTTGTAATTTTCGTGCAGATAATTTTAGCACGTAAATAAGCCAGGAAAAAGCCAAAAAGCCAAATGAATTTTCTAACGCCAATCACATTTTTTTAAAGCCAGATTTCTGAAATCTGGCTTTAAAAAAGCCAATATGGCAACCCTGTTACCGCTTCCAAAACACTCCATTAATTTATGTCTTTCTCTTCGTGACAGTGTATGCTGAGCCCTCGTGGCTACTCAGCGTTGTGCAACACATACTGACCACCCTCTGTAAACTTGGTCTTTCAAGCTTCCTTCCTTCCCTGGTCCGCCTATTATGCCTTTAAGGCATCAATTGTTTTCGAAGAACCAGATTGTACTGGCTTACCTTCCGAACGCAGTCTTACTTTTCTTTTTATTCGTGTGCGTCTTCTTCCTCTTCCGTCCTTAGCCACCGACCGTCAAAGCAGTCAGTGGCCATTACGCCTAGTGGCGTCTTAGGGCAACAGCAGATAGGTTTTCTTTGCCATTGTTTCCCATCACGCCTATTGGCGTCTTTAGGGCAACGGCAAATCAATCCATTTGCTGTTGTTTCCGTAATCGAAGTGACTGGCAAACGGGTGATCAGCCCGTTGGTATTCGTGTGCGTGTGCGACCTTTATTTATTGCACTTCTACTCCACACTAAGAAGCTTTTCCAAATAATAGTATATGGTTATAAACACATTCACCAAAATATACACCTTACTTCCTTTCCTTCCCACCCTTGTTTTTCTAGGGTTTTTATACATAACCTTGTCTAAAACATATAAACTCATTCTCTTGGGTATGCATGTGTACAAAAGTACTTGCGTGAACAGTGGAGTCTTTATATTGAAATGTAACCCTATTTTCTTTGTTGTAAAATGCACATGATTTGTAAATTGAAAAATTGTCCATGTACTTTCCACGTATTTCACTTTGTAAAATGTACACGGATTTGTAAATTGAAATGAAAGCAAATAAAGTTTCACTTTAAAAAAAAATCTTTTACAATGAAACCTGCTTGGTCAGCAACAAAATTGATGCAGTTCAACAGCATACCACAGATCATTCCTGAAGAAACCGCATTAACAAACTGCTTGTCATGATGCAGCCCAATTATTTTAGCCATCACTGGTTTAAAGCTTGTTTGGGAAACATTTCTGCTCTTCAAGTCGGCAAGTGCATTTTCATCCAGGGCATTTAAGTCTGTGACTCTGTTGTTTGCCTGTGTCTTCGCTACTTCAAATTCACCCATTTCTATAGTCAGTCCCTTCTCCTTCACAATGAACAAAGTCAGGTCTATCGGAAAGCCATAGGTGTCATATAACTTCCATGCTATGTCACCTGGAAACGTTTTGGTGTCTCCCATCCTGGTGATGCTTTTTTCAATCAGCTGAAGGCCTCTTGTTAAAGTCTTAAGAAATTGGGCCTCCTCTTTGTTGATGATGTCCTTGACAGTTTCTGGGTCTGATTTCACTTCTGGAAATGTTTCTCCCAACAACTGAATAACAGTATCTACAAGTGTCGCAAACATTCCAGGCTTGGCATTCAGTTTTTCTGTAGCATACCTGACAGCTCGTCGCAGAATTCTCCTCAATACATACCCTCTCTCGGTCTCATCAGGCCTGCCACCGTCTGACAAGGTAATGGTGATGGTTCTAGCATGGTCTGCCAAAACCCTGTGTGCCATGTCCACACCATCAGTATCTGCTGCACCTACTCGACCTTGATGGGCAGGACATCCTGTTGCCTTCTGAATGGCTTGAAACAAAGTCAGGAAGTTGTCTGTGTCATAATTTGATCTTTTGTTCTGTACAACCGAGACCATCCGCTCAAAGCCCATGCCACAATCAATGTGTTTTTGAGGCAGTGGCATCAAGCTTCCATCTGCTTCTCTGTTGTGCTGAATGAAGACGAGGTTCCAAATCTCCACAACATCAGGGTCATCTTTGTTGACCAAATCTTTTGCGTTGCGACCACCAATCCTATCAAAGTGGACCTCGGAACATGGACCACAAGGTCCTGTTTCATCCATGTCCCAGAAATTGTCTTGCATACCAAATGGCAAAACCTTTTCAGCCTCCATTCCTAAGCTGATCCAGTAATCCCTGGCCTCGTTATCAGGTTCAAGTCCGTCACTTTCATTTCCTGCAAAGTAGGTCACATACATGCGAGACTTATCCAGTTTCATGTGGTGTACCAAATACTCATACGCCCAAGAGAACACCTCCTTCTTGTTATAGTCTCCAAATGACCAGTTTCCCAACATTTCAAAGAACGGGTGATGGTAGACATCTTTCCCCACGTCATCGAGGTCATTAAGCTTGCCGCCTGCACGGACACACTTCTGTGTGTTGACCACACGAACATACTTAGCCATGTCACTGTTTGCATCAACAAGGCCCAGAAATATGGGCTTAAACTGGTTCATGCCTGCATTGGTAAACAGAAGTGTGGGGTCATCAAGGGGTATTGTAGAAGATGAGTGTACATACTCATGTTGCTTTTCCTTGAAGAAATCGATGAAACTGTTGCGTACCTCATTGGCACTCATTTTGTTATATCTGACGACTGCTGACAGAGCGTTGAATGTAGTTTATTATAACCTAAAGTCACAGTAGGCCTATTCACAATACGCTGACTGCGCTGATAGAGTGTATGCTTATATTGGGTCACTAAGCCTACAAAATTTGAATGAAAAAAAGGGCGGAAATAACAAGTGATGGCCAGGATTGCCAGATAACAAATTGGAGAGCAAAAAAAAAATCCAAACATTTGTAGCCGTGCCGTCCTATCCAAAGACTGACACGGTACCAATTAGTGATATGTAGCGGGGTGGTGTTGTATAGCCTATATCCCGTATTTCATTTCAGGTCTATGTGAGTGATTGTTATACTGGCTTAAAGCTCGCCAGAGATGGTGATTTCAACAGAAGTACAGATTCAAGATGGGTATATCCTACATATTGGAAATGTAGTAGGAGATTTTAATATTGGGGACATTGTTGAGCTGTTCATTGACAAGCCACCTGTAGACACAACAGTTGTGGACACAACACTTGAAGAGACAACACTTGAAGAGACACCACTTGTGGACATCTTAGATGAGATATTTGCCAACCGAATTAGTGACAGCATCTGCGTCTCTGAAGTTCAGAATGAACTGAAGGAAAGGGGCCACATCTACCCATGGGCATCAGAGACGAAAGTGATCTCTATAATCAAAGAACATGCAAGCCCCCTCTACGGTGTGGAAGATGTTAAGGCAGTAGTGAAAAACAAGTATTCGACACCCTTGCATGCTGCTAGTTCACAAAAAAGGCCCAGGCCTGCAATAGAGGAGGTAGAAAGCAAAAAGTGGAGATACAGCGAATAGCATGGTTTTAAAGGGGAGAGCCTAAAGAAAGAGGCCCAATGTTCTCAACAGAAGCAAGGACTGTTTTGTTTAAGTTCTTTATGTTAACCAACTTTAAGAGTTTTTTTTTTTTTTTTTTTTTTTTAAATTGGTACTGGGCGACACACTTCAAGGAGTTTTGCTCAAGATATGGACCCAGCTCTTCGAGGTCTCAGTTTAAGTAACTCGGACACCATCAGAGAAGTGCACAAGAGTTTTGCAAGACAACAGATGTTTGAACTGGAAGAGAAGGTAATCAAAAAAGATGATGATGTTTTTCATTGTATGAGTTATCTCCCCAGTGAAGAAAGATTGGATGGTTTGAAAAGTCTGAACTTGTGCATTTAAGGTGTGGTGCAAGGTGATACAAATATGACAGATGAAAAATTAATGTGTGGCAATAGGTGTCATGTACCATGACAGGAAAAGTTGCACTAATGGCTCAACATAGCTACAAGTATTATTCAGGTGGTATATTGTGTCCTGGTCTGAGAAACTGTAATAGTTTTTTTATTTTACTTGTTTTGTTTTAACATATATGTTGCAGTTTACATATATTTTTAATAGCATTTTTGAAGACATAAACTTAACTGTAAATTGTAGAACTGTAAATTGTAGATGCACTGAAGTCCATGAACCATTGGTTTATGCTGTTTATACACAAGTATATAGTAAAGAATTCTATGAACCATAGCAGTTTATATCAGAAATATGGCATTGTAATTCTGTGTACCATACCAGTTTATAATTGAGATTATACTAAACATATTGAGTCCTGGACAATGTACCAGCTTATATAGTAGATATTGAATTATATGAACCATACTAGTTTGTAGCTGATATTCAATTATGTCAACTATTCATTTATAGCAGACAATGAATTTTGTTAATTGTACCAGTTCTGGCAGAAACATTGCATAGAAGTAAGTTTGAGTATTAAGTGTTTGAAAACCGTACATTTCTACCATTATGTAATTAAAACATTAAAAAAAAATCCTATTCTTTCGCATTATTTGAAGACAAAATTCATTTTTGCTTAATAATCCAATAAAAATGGTATGGAATTGAGGCGGTACAGTTACACTCTTTCTGTCCATAGATATGACCGTATTAACTCAAATACTTATGCTCATAAACATGTTACACCCCAAGAATGAAATGTGTCAGCAATTAATGGATTGCTCAGACTGATTTTTAGTTTCATCCCGTGCCACGTTGTCAAAGTGTGTTCGAGGCATTTCTCTCTTTCTCAGTTTGGTTTGGTTTTAAAGACTATATTCATTGCACACGGACAACTCCATCAGTGCTCCGATCTCCTCCTTTAGCTCATACAAGGAGGGTCTCACACAGTGCACGAACTCCATAGTACCGGCTAGAATTATAATGCGTGTGTACAGGAATCAGGCCATAAATCGAGGATTCCTCAGCAAGAGAGAGGTTGCTAAGAAAACGAAGATGGCTGTATAACGTTCCACTTATGTCTCAGTCTTGACGTATGGATGCGAGTCATGGGCAATGACTACAACCCCCAAAAGCCAGATCCAAACCTCAGAAATGAGGTATCTGAGGAAGGTGGTTGAAGTAACAAGAAGAGACATGGTCCGCAACCAGACGATACGTCAAGGCCTAAAATCCCATCCCTTGCAGACTCAAGTAGAACAGAACAGTCCCAACTAAGATGGTTTGGCCATGCCTGCAGAATGGGAGAAGATCAGCTACCACGACAAGCATGGAAAACAAAGAGCCAGGGATCCAGACCCCCCAGGACGACCGAGAGTCCGCTGGGAGGACAACATTAGACAATCTTTGAAGGACCGAGGACTAGAATGGAACCAGGTCAGGAGAAAGACAGCCGATAGGATAGTCTGGCGCTCTCTCTTTCAAACCTCTACACCTCACGGTAGAAGGGGAACGACTAAGTAAGTAAGTGTACAGGAATCACACATTCTATAAATATTTTTGTGGTGGATAGGTTTTCTAATTTGTAAATTTTCTCAGGGCAGGGGCCGTATGGCCTACTCTAGACGATTTCCAACTGTCGACGGATTTTTAACGTGCGCAGCTTGCACACGGGACCTCCTATTTTTTCGCCCTGGTACGAGAAGGCTAGGTATCCGATCTCACTACCCAAGAGATCAGGCGGGAGTATGACATTATTATGACCACTGGTTCTGACCACACAAAAAAATTAAAATAAAAAATGTCCATACCTCATATTAACCTGTACTGGGAAGCAAACACCTGGTACCTTCAGAATTCGAGGCGGGCGCCATACTTCTTAACCATTCCGACCCATTTTATCAAATGTTATTTTTCTTTCTATTTTGTCTCATCTCATGATGCATGTAAAGAATTTTGACTCTCTGCGTCATTACTTGCTGATTAATTGGCAGCTTTCTTCTGTATCTATAAGGACGTCCTCATCTGATTTTCAAGCCATCCTTAGCAAATGCTACAACAGGGGTCGGCGTCCCAGGAGCTTTTGGAATCTACTTTACTAACACTGAGCCCTCTTAAGATCTACTATATGTGTGTGGGTGTGAGTGTGTATGTGTGTGTGTGTGTGTAAAATTTTAAGCGGAGGTGTGGGAGAGAGAATGACGAACCTTACAGACCGTGTTCCTATCTCATGCAGTTCACGAATATATTTTAGTTACCAACTCGAGAGTTTCTCTTGGGAATGCAGAAAAAGTACCTTTAACCCTGAGGATACCGAAAGTTATAATGCCGGCGAGAGAGGTCTAGTTTTTTTTCCTGCAGTCGCTTCAAGATCTACCAAATCATCCACTGGTATCTACAGGAAGATCCGGATCGACTGGTTGCCAACCCCTCCCTTACATTCTTCTCTATTGCCTCTTATTTTCTTTTTATTGGTTTACTGTCCAGGCCTTGCATGCGTAAAATAATATACGGCCGGATTAAGCCAAGATGGCCTTCTCGGCTGTTTTTGTGTTTCACCTAATAAGCAATAATTAAACATATTTTTTTTTCCAAACCCCTTACCATGGTGGTGGTATATAGGCCTACTAGTATTATTAATAGACTGGTATGTCAGCATTGCTTACCTCTTTTATTTGTTATTTATGTTTATTGGTATTATTTTTATTAATATTAAAGTAAACACAATAAATAAATTTTATTGAAAATTCTATGCATTTTTTTTTAACTTATGAACAGTCCCCTAAGAGCTCCAGGTCTCTAGACTTCAGCCTACTTAGCCTAATGGATACCGGCCCTGGGTCTATGTAACATCGTTAAACTTTTCCCCACTGCCAGTGATAGTTTTTGTTTGTTTATTGTTAGAAATAATGTTTATCATGAAGTGAACAACTGTTTTTATATTATAATATAATTACTGGTAATGTATTTTGTAAAAACAAAACAAAAAAAACAAAAAAAAGGGGGGGGGGGTGTTGTGTGGCGGTCAATAAACAAATAACTTAAATTTTGCAGATGTCCTTAGAGACCCTTACGAAGCGCTGGTTGAAAACCCCTGCTTGAGACATTTAAGCACATAATTTAACAACATAACTAGAAAACGAGAAGAAATGCAAATCAGTACTTAGGCTGGCTACAAAATCTGTCAAGCCCTCCAAGACATTATGACGCACAGGATTGCGTCACATTCAACAAAAACTGAAATCTGTGAATCATTAATCATGTCTACAAACCCAGACTGCCAAGAGGCCCTAATTATCTTCGTTCACTTTCAGACCTCGACTTCAATACGTTCAAAGAAAGCAATGGTCAGCTTGAGGCTATTTGCATCTCCGAATAGCTTTTCCACGAATGGTACAGGTGACGGCAATATCTGCTTTCTCTGTTCCACAAATGTTAGGCATCTTTGAAGCAGATGTTCAGCAGTCATTTTATCACTGCCACAGTTACACTCATCGGTAGTTCCTATCTTTAGCTTGTTGAATAGATGGTATCCCAACCGGTTGTGGCTTGTGTGGAGTCTGAAGATTACCACTTGTTCTCTTCTGGTGAGCTGGTAGTATGCATCTTTTTTTTTGTGTGACCTGCATCCCATTTGTTTTTGCATCTGATTCTGATTTCATTACCACTATTCATAAACTTCTAAACTATTTGTAATATATTTCAAAAATAATTATCAGCATTTTGTGAATAAACCCCTGTGTAGTTCGCACGGGTCTCTGTTGTTAAATGATGTACCGGCACTTAAATGTTCATTATCAAGATACTGACTATTACTATCCATGAAGATTGTTATTTTTCTGTTTGACTTCATTTCTTTTAATTTCCATAAGTTTCCGAGGGTAATGAAAACTTTCTTGCCTTCTGTATTCATACTGTGGTATCATTATCGCTTTTCATAAACTTCTAAATTATTTGTAATATATTTCACAAATAATTATCAGCATAATGTGAATTAACCGAGTGAATTAATCAACTGATACATGATCATTCTGGGGATGGTGATGCCATCGTGTATACAGATGGGTCGGTGATCCGGGGTGAGAAATCCGTTTGGGGCTTCTCTGCTCGGGTACAGGGCAGAATCGTCAACGAACATAGCGGGGCTTACAAGATAACAACTTCCAGTATGAGAATGGAGGTCGAGGCTGTTACTGCAGCCTTAAGGTGGATAACTGAAACTTCATTAACAAAGGCTATCATTGTGTCCGACTCTCAGTCCATGCTTCGGAAGGTTCAAAGTGGTTGGTTGCGGCCTGAATGGAAAACATTCATAGAAGCTTCCAGTCTACAACAGCTGGTGTGGATATACTGTTCTGGTCATGGTGGTGTATGTGGTAATGACAGAGCTGACAGACTAGCATCAAGAGCACCCATAGTGGGGTCACTGGATATGGATAAGGGAGATATACTGAGAACAATTAATGATCGCCTGTTAGAGAATGACACTGCAATAGATGAATCATCAAGGTTAAGACTGTTGGAATTTGGCATCAAATGTAAAGCTAGTAGAGATGGACATATGAAAGGATGCATCCGTCGTGTTTACAACCAGCGAGCTACAGGAACAGTTAAGCAGTCACACTCTTCGACATATACTGATGGAGACTGAGCACCTATGGGTTTGCCCAGAGTGCAATGATGTCAATTCTGTATAACAATAACCCCGTGAGGTTCCCACGGGGCTCTGAAAAGATAAAGAATAGTACTACTGCTCCCATATGCATGTCGAACAAGGTAACTACTATGAGGTTGTGCAAGGGGATGGCAACCTCATCATGTAAAACAAATAGCTGCAGAAACCACTGCTGTAAGAACACGTGACAGCGTGCTGCAGACGTCTTGCAATGGGACCAGCTGCAGTGGTGGTTCAGTGAGGAGTACAAAGGACAATGATGATGAATCAAGATATTGTTAAAACCGAATGGAGAGTAAAAAAACATAAAGAACTGTACCTACAATACAAGTTATCATTCATATCATCAACCATCTTCACAATGAAGGTCGGCTGCAATTGATTTCCAACATCTTCTGTCTTGATGGTTCACTCTAATAGACTCTCTCCTGTCTATCTCTTCAAGTTATCTTCCCACTTATAGGACAGTCATCACCTTGCATTTTTGCCATCAACTCTTCCTGCTTTTCAGCAATGTGGCGGTCTTTTTATATGGCCAAAATATTTTATCTGTCTAATTTTGACCTCCTTCATTAATTCTCTTTTCACTCTTAGGTTTTCTAGGACCTCTTTATTTGTCTTCTTCTCTTTCCGTGAGACCCGGTCCCATTATCATTGATAACAACATTCTAAAGTAACACTGGTTATAATGGGCCTCACTGCCCGTGAGGACTAGATTGGAACCTGGCCAGGATGAAGACAGCCAATAGGATAGTATGGTTTCCTTCTGGCAAACCTCTACACCCCAGGGTAGAAGTGGAACAACTAAGTAAGTAAGATGGGCTGGGACATTTTGACCAAAAGAAGTTTATCTTGAGCACATTAAAGGTAAACAATCTATGGGGCACCTACCAAGATGATGACAGCACCAGAATTGATGTGAAATAATTATTAAAAGGTAAAAGTACAAGCACCCGTGTGTTACCGGTGTGTTCTCGCTACGATACCCCCATCCCTTTTTTGGACCTCTCTTCATCTTGGGACAAGACACTGCTTGTGGGATCTAGTCGAGGACAAGACCATTCGTTACGTTGTTGGACATGAATAGAGTGCACTGAGTGTGGCTTTCTCTGCTGACAACCGGCAGATTGTGTTTGCCACTTGTGACAAGATCATTAAGCTGTGAGACACCTTAAGTGTTTGCAAATACGCTGTTCAGGTCACACACAAAGACTGGATGTCTTGCGTACGTTTTTTTTCTTCTTCTTGTAAAGCGTCTAACAATAATTGTGTCCTGTGGTTGGGATAAGACAGTGAAAGTGTTAAATGTGACCAACTGCAAATTCAATGCCAACCACTTTGGCCACACTCTGTTCTTGAAATGTGTCAGTTGCCACTCTGAACTTTGAAAAAAAAAAAAACCCTAAATATCGGTGACTTGGGTTACTTTTGGGCTTCTTTGTGCTATTTTGGACGAATTTTTCGGTTACTTTGGGCGAAATCTAGGTGGCATTCTTCAACTAATGAAGGAAAATGACACCTAGACGGGACCCAAAAAACCTAGATCTAGGAGAATCCACCTAGGAATGGCAAATCTGAACAGTGTCACTGTTTCTCCAGATGGTTCTCTTTGTGCTTCTGGTGACAAGAATTGTCAGGCAATGCGGGGGACTTTAAAAAGGGCAAGCACTTTTAAATCCTTAATGGTGGCGACTGTATCAGTGTCAAATGCTTCTCTCTCACTCGCAACTGGCTTTGTGTTGCCACTGGGCCTAGCATCAAGATCTGGGATCTAGAGGTCAAGATGATTATAGATGAGCTGAAACCTGGTGTGATGACAGCTGGAGCTGGCCGTGAACGCCCACGGTGTCATTCCGTGGCCTGGTTATCTGATAGACAGACCCGGTTTGCTGGTTACAGTGGCAAACGTGTCTTGTAAGTCTCCGTAACCGTAAGATAAGCACCGCACGCCATATTTTACTGATGAAATTTAGTCTTCAAGAACTTAACTGAATTAAATTTAACTGACGAAAATAAATACAAATTTAAAAAATAAATAAATAAAGCTTTAACTGTCATCACCCCATAGGGAGAGAAAATGAAATGATGATGTTGATGCTGTAACTATGTGGCCATTCTGTGTCAGTGACGTACTAAGGGAGATGCGGGGGTGGTTCCGCCCGTTTTGACAGGCAGGAAAAGGGTGTCGTCGGACACTCTTATGATAGTACTTACTGTTAAAAATATACTTGCAAATATGTTTCTTTATGAGGGGAGAGTGTCAAAAGTAGGATTTGGTTTGCGAGTCGAATACTTTTTGGACGTCTCTGATCTCTGCGCACAAATGTTTCCAGTTCTTGTTTAAATAAAATGTCATTCCGCCCCTCCCCCCCGCCCCCACCCACCGCAACCCTGAGCAAGTGTAGACCACAAGGTCTTTTATACTTGGATATGCGTTTAATACAGCGAACGGACAGTGTTTCTAACAACAACGATTCAAAAATCTTAAATTAAAAAAAAAAAAAAAACAAAGTTTATGAAGAATGATTTTAAAGACAATTCACCTGGTATTTGCCAGCATGACAGTCCAGGGACCATATAGGTTGTTTATTCTCCAGACTAAAGTTCGTCTACTAAATAGTTCAGTTGTTCTTGTGGCAGTGGAACGAAAGGCTATTCGCCACAGATGTAAAGTCCCACTACTTTGTGGAGGAGAGCGAAAACCTCAATTACCAGGTTCTCTGACTAGCCCCGCTGTTCATAATAGTATGCCGATTGCCATCACCACCAACATCATATACACAATGTTAATTAAACAGCACGTCAATATGCTGACGAATCTCACCAAGGCTGCAGTATGTAGTGCTGGACGTTTCTGCCCCAGAGTACGTAAGTTTCCTTAATTGTTAATAGATAAGTCCGGGCAATGGGTACTAACAGCTGGTTCTAACTACAAGTCAGCACTTCTGTCTGCTGTCTACTTCTACGTGGTGGATTAGGAGCTCTCCCCTGACTGTACTAATTCTAGTATTTATACTGTCAATTTTTCCTTGATAACTCCGCCTAGGCCGGTCCAAAGCCCCGATGAAAAAGGAGGAGGGCGGCCTGCATGGAGGCCGTAAGGAGGCAGCCCCTCCACCTTGCAAACGCACAACAGGCCAATCACCTGTTTGTCTTAAAACCTGATTATGCGAAACGTAAGAGAGAAAACCGGACTGATTCTAAAATCGACGAACTGGAACGGACTACGGACTACGACTTATGGAACTTGGAACACAAGAAGTATAAATGGGAAAGAAGAGGAGCTGGTGGAAGAGATGAGGAAAGCAAAACTAGAAATCCTGGCTATAATGGAAACAAATAAAAGAGGACAAGGAGTCATGGACCTCGATGGAAACACGCTGCTCTACAGTGGTGTACCCACATCTGATAGAGCTAAAGGGGGCGTGGGTTGCATTGTGGCCAAAAATCAAAAAGATAGTATCAAGGGATGGAACTTTTTCTCGGAGCGCATTATGGTTGTAAAACTAAAAGAAGGAGAAACCATAGTCAACCTGGTCATAGTGTATGGGCCAAATGAGGATGAGAGAGCCGAGGTCAAGGAGGAATTCTTCGAGCTGCTTCAAAGGACAGTAGATGACTGCGAAGATGAAGTTATCATGCTCGGAGATTTTAATGCCAGAGTTGGAAATGACCATGCTAGATGGGGTGAAGTTATCGGAAGATATGGAGAAGATACTCTTAATGACAATGGAAAGCGACTCTTTAGATTCTGCAGTGAGCAGAATCTGATCATTACAAACACAAAGTTCCCCCATAAGCGCATACATGCATACATTAGATGTGAACCAACCAAGAATGAGAAGTCAGTGATCGACTATGCCATTGTTAGGAGAAGCTCATTCAAATATGTCCGGGATGCTAGAGTCTGGGGGCCAGAGATTGGAAGTGATCACTACCTGCTAACAATCAAAAGAACAACTGAAAGAGTTGCTCAGCCTAGGAACTGCCCAACATCACGCAAGAAACCAAGTAAACGAGCGGGAGAAATGAGCATTAGGACCTACAAGCTGAGAGAGTAAGAAATTAAGACCAGATATCAGGGGCTTATTGCTGCAGCGGTGAGCAAAACAGAAGAACGACCTGATGACTTGGAAACCCTCTGGAATAAATTCAAGGATATCATAAAGACAGCTGCTGCAGAAGCATGCGGTGAAGTCCGACTTGGGAACAAGAGAAAGAGGACACCTTGGTGGACAGAGGAAGTCAAAGAGAAAATAAGAGAGAAGAAAATGGCATGGAAACAATACTTAAGAGCTAAAAACACAAAAAGACAAATGGAAAAATATAGAGAATATGTGACACTCAGAACAGAAGTAAAGAACAAAGTGTTAGCAGCAAAACAGAAGTCCTGGGAAGAATTTGGAGAAAAGCTAGAAAAAGATGCGCAAGAAAACCAAAAATTTTTCTATAAGACCCTTAAGAACATGAGGAAGGAAAAACAATGCCCTCTCAAATTTATAAAGGACAAGCAAGGCAAATTAATTACTGCTCCGAAGGAAGTAATGGAAAGATGGAAAGAATAGTTCACAGAACTCCTGGATGGTGAGCATGGTGAAGCATCAGAAATAATAACCACTAGAACAGATGAGAAAACCAATGATGGCGAAGATGACATAAAGATGGAAGAACTGAAGGCAGCACTGGAGAAAATCAAGATGGGCAAAGCAGCAGGGCATGATGGTATAACACCAGAAATGGTTAAGTACATGGGAGCATCAGGCGACCTATTACTCTTAAGGGTTCTACAGGCAGCGTGGTACAACAAGACCATACCAAAGGACTGGGAGATTGCCATCATAACACCAATTTTCAAAAAGGGTGACAATCGACAATGTGGAAACCCTAGAGGCATATCCCTTCTCAGCGTCCCTGGTAAAATCTACTCTAGAATCCTAGAGCAGAGACTCCGACGCCTAGCTGAGCCACAACTGGATGAGGTCCAGTGCAGATTCCGAGCAAACCGAAGTACTCAAGACCTAATCTTCACACTCAGACAGCTGAGTGAAAAGGCCCTTGAGTATAAGAGTGAAATCCATCTTTGTTTCATAGATCTGGAAAAGGCGTTTGACAGGGTCCCCTGGAACAAACTTTGAGACTGTTTGGCAAGGAAGAACATTCCAGCACCTCTGATTCATGCTATACAGAGCTTCTACAAGTCTTGCAGAAATTATGTGAGGATATCAAACCATAGTTCAGAAGAGTTCAGGACCACCACTGGTGTAAGGCAAGGTGATATCCTGTCACCTTACCTTTTTGTGGTAGATTTGGTGTTACGAAATGTTGTTGTTATATACTCTTATTGTACTGAGTGAGGTCAGCTGTGAAGGTCCCTGAATATAATAAATATTATGGTAAGTTACAGGGTACCTTTCTGCTACCACCTTTATGATCTCACTCAGACTTATTCTTTGACTAGAATGTATGATGATGATGACTACGTTTGGTGTCTAGGGTTATGTATAAGTAGTGTAATGTTGCATTAACCAACTAAACATATACACAAGTATTTTATTATCCAACACAACACAACAGTACTACAACAATCACATACACACTACACTTTAAAAAACTATCTTAAGTAAGTCAGTGGTTGAATTTTGTGTAACGTTAAAATTTTTTTTCAATTTATTATTCTGACTCTATTTTGTTTGAATCAGGATTGACAATCAAAAGTGAAATCAATGAAATTATTTACAATATTCAATTTATACAATGGATCTTCTGTCCATAATACAACTATTAATATAATAAAAGTGTGTAGGTGTAGTTTTCTAAATAGGATAATACTGGTATATGTAAAATGGTAGGTTGTTGGTTATCATCACTCCCTATCGTTTATTTTCTTTTCATTTGTCACAGGTGAAATTCTTTTATTTGATAATGTCAGTTTTTTTATTGTTAATAACTGAAGTTCATAGAGGTTGAGATTTTCGGTGCCGAACGGGCACTTAACTTCGAAGGAGAACCCTGGTAAGTCTTGTCCTAGGCTCGATGGACCATCTGGTTCACTTCATAAAAGGTAATGGCCTCCAGTACGTGCCCGAATTATGCAACAAATTCAGGAATCAATCAGTTCCCACTAGCCTGGTTTTATGTGACTGTCAGGGCCACAAAACCCCTGAAATAAGAAGGTTATGCATCCTTCTTTATAATAAGTATACAATAATATTCCACAGTTAATTACAGGTACAGTACAAACAAACGCATAGGGTCAGCTCTTTATGACAACCTATTGTACCATTGTATTTGAAGTGACAATGTATACCAGTATTCCTCTCCCCTAATGGTTACAACGCCTCTGCAATTCCAACAGTAATCTTTTTCCATACAATAGGATAGGTGGTATGCTCCTTGATGACAATCATATATAATTTTGTAGTTCTACACCTCTCTGATAGGCTATCATATGATGGATCAATCTCTAGGCTTTGCCTAAGTCTGCCATCGACTCACTTACTTACAGTCGTATGTTAGTATCTCACATTCAAACTTTATTTTAAATAAAATGGTTAATAAATTCAATCTTACCACAATTTCAATGAATATTACACACAAACAACGATGACTGGCAGATCTGGCCCAAGTTATCACTGCCCTGTCCAGAAGTTTATAATATTTGTATTTAGAGTTACACTTCTGATCTCATCGTCTCGCGGCAAGATTTTTTAAAGAAATGGCGTCCTAGCCTAACAATTTTTCCTCAATATCAACTAAGCTGGCCAATAGAAGCAGACGACTATGAATTTTAAATCGAACTTTAAAAAAAAACAATTCCCAAAATACTACGGTTACTACTACAAGTATAGTTTTAGTGTTAGGTTAACCAATCCCCTCTCGCCTTCCTTTAAACTACAGCCAATCAAAATCTTGGTACCTTTTAGTGCTATTTACCCAAAGCTTTTTTCAAAATATGTCATGAAAAAATTAAGCAGGCGTGATCTTTTTTCTCGTCAGTCCGTCTTATCATACATAATATTATTGCCATTATCTTGGTTATTTTTTTGTACTAGTAGGTAACTGACACCATATTATTGCTCAGGACATCATAAGGCATCCGAATATATAATTTTTTTATAGCCCTATGTATTATGGTTCATATCGTAATTTGAAACGTGCCCAAGGCTATGTTGCTCGAGTTGGCTTTTGTGAATTCAACGCGAGACGGCGTTCTCTAGGTTCTGTCTTTCCACCCCTCTCCTCTTTTATTCTTTTATTCTTTCACTCTCGTCTTGGCAATCCGACTTGACCTTGCAAAAGTGTTACATTAAATATCAAGTACGAATTTTTTTAGAAAAGACAGTATCTTTCATTCGGCTATTAGGTTTATCAAAATCGACATGCGGGTGGGCGTAGGAGAATACTACGCTGGACTCAATTTTTATTTTCTATCTTTTTTTTTGACTTTATGATCTACGATATTATCTAATTTAGCTATTGTATTGAGAATATCGTCACATATCTCCCCACTTTTAGAACAGACTACATGATGTCAGTTCATAATTCGAAATACACATAGATAAATTAAAATCATTATGCCTGGTGACTACTCTGATTTTCGTCGTATGGGTGTTGTTACCAACAGATTACTGGTGGCAATGTATGTAATTATTATAATATTTATTTGTCTGAGGGAATGTATTTGGTTTTAGAATCAGGATGCTTTCCTGGCCAAAGATATATCACCCATGATTGATTAATACTGTTGTTATATGGGTTATCTCCCCTGGATATCGAATTTGGCGTATGAATCTAGATTTTGTTCGTCTGTTCCTTGTTGGGCCAGAAACAGATTGTTCTTGCTTAGGTTTATGCAGGAATGTTTATGGTCCGAGTCTATGTTTACTCCTTGTCTATTTAAGACGATTCGGTCTTATATCGTGATATCTTTGTATTTCTAAGTGGGACTATTTTTCCTTGTACTGAACTTTGGGGTCAGGCAGGTTCTGCGCATGCCGAGATGAAAGGGGGTCTTCGGTGATGATGGAGCCTGGTGAAGGCCATGTCGGAGACGAGTCCTCAGTTTGTTGATCACTGTGATTTGTTATGGGGAAGAAGATAATTTCTGATATGATTATTAAGTCTATGAGTTCCCCAGTGTTTATTCTATAACGCCAGGAGAGGGCGTATGTGTTCTGCTAGTGTATCTCCCATGCCAAGGTAAAAGAACTTTTGCTGATCTTTTTCTTCCTAGGCTTAGATGGGCAGACGTCTACATGATGATTATCTATATCAATATGTCGGGATGACATGTTACCTAGCAGCACTGAATATGATTGTATGCAGCAGTTATGATGAAAGAATATGCTGATTCTTGTAGAAACATTTGTGTTCATGAACAAAGCTTATATTGAAGCTTTACTATGCATCTGTATAGTTGTCACGAAGTGTCTTCGTCTTCTTTTCTCTCTGTCAATCTTTTCTCATACCAAAACATTCCTTCTCTCTAAATTCTGTAGAATCTCTACCACTCATCAATACACATCAGGAGATCTCCCATTTCCTTCTGAAATTCCTTTTTCTTAAATCGAGGTTACCAGCAAACCACTGTGACCTTTTACCGCTGTGAACTTCCGCGCCCTGAATAATTACAGTTTAGCCAATGGATAGGAGCGCGGTATATTGTTGTTTGACCTTTGACCTTAGCAACCACCATGGAGTATGGCCAGTTTGGGGGGATGGAACGTAATGTCAAAAATAGGTCAGGCGCCCCACCCCTCACGTAGGCAAATTAACGCCACCAAACAGAAACCTGGAGGAATTAGGCGCGATTCTCGAAGCGCAGGATTCACAAAGCGGCAGCCTAGACTGGCAGACCAGCTTGAATTTAAAACCCAGCCAACTTAGGCGCCATTCTCTCACTAGCCGGCGGACCGACCAGCCTGGACAAAAATGGTCCTGTCTAAGCAATTGCAGAGGGGAACGGTCCAATTTTAACACAGAAATGGTGCTTGCCTGAGCGAGTAAGTGATCTATATTGTTATATGAATAACATGAATTAATCATATGTTTATCTGCTACATATCATGTCAGTTATCTTTTGTTTTCACTGTGACAGAAATTAATATCCTTGATTTTGTACAGGAGACAACAACCTTATGTATACTGGAAGTTTCATGTATGAACTACCCTTGTCCTGTTTTATAATGAATGATTTCTACTAATTCTACTGTATGATTTCAGTCATGATTATCCTTGTCATATTTTAACCCTGAACTGATTTCTGCAAATATCCTTATTATATTTTACTGTGCATGTATCCTATGTTATGATGGTATTATCAAGGTATATGAATGCCTATCACATAAACACAGAAGTATGTAATGAATGGGCAACAGCACTAGCCAATTTTATAAATGAATGTGTTGACTGACTTGTAATTCAGTGGTTCTCAAACCTTAGCAGCAATGACACCCGAACATGTTACACAAGAATAGAAAACTATTACCCAGTGGTTCTCAAACCATTGTTGACAGTGACCCCAAATTGATTTTATTGCTCTGTGGGCACAAGGTAGACCAGTAGTTCTCAAACTTTTGATGACCACTGCCCCAAACTTCACAGTTGGTGAAGCTAACAGCCCACACGTTTAAAATCACTGCGGTAAACAAGCTGGAAGCCGGATATAGGTTGAGACCCACCTGTATGCTTATAATGTCAGTTATGCTATAATAGATAATAGAGAGCACTTTGTTAGTGATGTTAACTATGAATGTTCGTTAGATTTCTGATGGACGATTAGCGTCCAGCAGATATGGGAAATGACTTCTCTGGCATGATTACTAATGGAGCTCAAATTGTTTGTCGATCCAGTCCTACCAACCAGGTTGTCATACCAGAAGACTAAAGCATATGCAGTGTTTTCAAGGGCAGACATACTCCATCCCAGTTGGTGATGAGCCCTGTGTCAAGACGGAGAAGAAGCAACTTGCCATCCTCTGAAACCCTAAAAAGAACTTGCTGGACCTGGAGTGCTGGGCCATATTGAACCCCTGGCAACAAGACTACATCAATTCCACATCTGAGATGAGTATCTGAATATGCCAGCAGAACCACTACAGAATATTCCTATTGTCCTATGATGAAAAATTAATTCTGACATGGTTCAGAACCATTCATAGATTAGGGAACATATAGTTGTACATTTGAATATATTGTGAGATTCTATTTTCCTTTTTTTGTAAACTTTACATAACCGAGTCTGTTGTTATTTTCTTTGTAATATTTAATAATGGGTTGTATAGTTTTTAGTAACATAAATCTACACCCTGGGGGCAGAGCCATAATTAATAAACACTATTGGGTCAGGATAATTTTTAATGTGGCTGGGCACCAAATCTCTTATCCATCTATACGTACTATACATAGTCATTTGTAGGATATCGGATAAAGAATTTATCGCCTAGAGAATATCCTGTTTAGTTTCACCAGAATTCTCTTAGAAAGTTTTTTTTTTGAGTGGACTAATTCCCGAGGAGAGACTGTGCATTCAACTTGCAGTCTGGAAGAGTTTCCTCTAGAGATTATCTTTTATTCTTCCATCAAGTCTGTCATACGTACACTTTCTCCCTCAAAACCAAAAACCATTTCGCTACACTGGGACGCTCGTGTCCGGGATTTACTTTTTTCATAGTTAGACACTTGTCTGAGATATGAAAACTCTTATCTTTCCTAGACCACTACTGCTGTAGGTACTTGTTACTTATTGGTGTCCAAGTCTAGGATTAGATTAAAGAGGGGACATATAAATTGCCCTAGACTAAATTACACATAAATTTTTACAAGAAAAACAGATTTTAAGTTATGTTATGAAAACTATTCTTGGTGGTACTGCTGGTTATTAGTTACATGTTGTTAACTAATATTTATGTTATGTTTTATGTATGCTGGTTTTAAAAAGCATAGGTTGTTAAAATACTTTAGTTTAGTTACGGCTATAGAAAGTATTTAGGCCTGTATTTATGTGATAGTGAGTTAGAGATGTCATACTCGCTCAGCAAAACCACTGCTGTTAAAATGGATGAGATAGAAGGACTGAAGAAATGGACAGCGCAATCATATAAGATTGGAAAATTATCTGGCTTCTCGGGAAGTTTGCTTGAAAATTATGTCTCGGAACAGGTAGAATGTTTCATGAGCATAATGGGGCAACAGAACGAATGGAGAGCAAAATGCAAGGAAGAGAATGTGGAACATGAGAGACAAAACAAGAAAAATCCCTCCAGTGTAAGGAAGAACTGCAAGAAATGGAAACTCAGTTTCAACCTACAAAAATGGAATCCAGGGATAAACTTGAATCTAGGAATACTCATCATGCCACTCCTTTGCCAGTTGCATCACCACCCTCAGCGGTAAATATAACTGCATCACATGAAGCCAAGTCTATGTCTCAGAATTCAGGCTCAGACAGAGCAGAGGCTAGGATATCTAAACAGAGACATCTAGACTATTCTGAAAACAAGATTAAGCACATCGCTGCTGATAATCCGAAGAGACCTTCCGCATCCTCAGCAAAAACTCACAACAGACATACCAAAAAAAAAAAACCGCACCAACAACCTACCAGGTAATAGGATCGCTCAAGTAAATAGGATCACTCAACAGAAGAGGATTACGCAACCCTATGGGAAGGGAAGGGATGTTCTTGAACATCACCTGTCGGCCACCCTACATCAGTTAGACGGTAGGCGCCGAGACCCAATCCAGCAGACTTCATACAAAGCTAAGGTCCCTACCATGGATGGGAACTTGACGAAGGCCCGGAGTGGATACAGGGATTCTCAAAATGTGGAGACTGCCACAGTAAATGGAGAAGAAATCACCTGTTTGTATTATCAAGGTCTTGGGTGTGATGCCCTTGTCTCAGCCTCTGTCGTTGACCCTGATCAAGTCACTGAAGAGGATGTTGAGGTAACAGCACCCATGATAAACAACAGAAGGATGATTTTGCCTTTAGCTTGTGTAGAAGTTAGGTCGAACTTTGAAAACGGCAAAGTAAAGGCCGCAATATTAGATGAACGAATTTACCCGATACCTCAAGGAGGGAAATATATCATCTTAGGAGACTCAGCACGATCCAGAGACGGCGTGACTGAACAGGCTATGGAGACTCCAATACCTAACTCATCTTCCAATATTTTCACTGAAAAGTTGGAAGAGTGCAAAGGGATTGACCACCCCAGTGCACTTAATTCTGAACACGTTTTGATAGTCTCACCCACTATCTGCATGTAGAAAGTGAAGCCGGGCCAGTGTTTCTTGGTACCTGGTGGGATGAAACATGTTTCAGAAATATCTTCCTTTAACATGGGAGAAGCGGCTGTAGAGGAACAGGACCCTCAAGCACTAAGACTTCACTCAGTTCCGATAACCTCACCCACTCTCTGGGATCAGAAAGTGAAGCGGGTCCAAATTTCCTTGGTACCTGGTGGGATGAAACATGTTTCAGGAATATCATCCGTTAACACGGGAGAAACGGCTAAAGAGGAACATGACCCTCAAGCACTTAGTCTTCAGTCAGTTCCAATAACCTCACCCACTCTCTGGGAACAGAAAGTGAAGCGGGTTCAAATTTCCTTGGTACCTGGTTGGCAGGAACAACTGGCAGACAGATCTTTCTCTGTCACTGGAGAAACAGCGATAGAGGAGCATACACGCTCTCATACCTGGGGAGATAGGCATGTGTCCTTAGGCAGGTCAAGCAATATGACTAAATTAAGGTTGTGTATGAGGCTGGCAACCTCATCACGCAAAACTATTTGCTATAGATCCAATTGCAAGCAGAGTGTAGGCTTTAGGGCAAGCTCTTTGCCAGGAGGCAAGCTTCAATGGAGGATCCATAAAGGAGGAAAAGAAGAAGAGGGGGATATTTTTTGCGAGCAGGCTTGTTCAACCACCTCAACTACGTATTGAAAAGGAAACGGATAGCCATGTGTTGATTACAGGCATACCATTTGACAGAGAAAAAAGAGGAAACACTGAAGAGGGAATTAACAAGAGATATGAAACAGGAAGGGATTAGCAGACAGAAGAGAATAGTCGGCTCAACTTAAGTTAGCCGTAGGCATAACTTTTAAAAGTGTCTTCGCCTTCTTTTCTCTCTGTCAATCTTTTCTCATACCAAAACATTCCTTCTCTCTAAATTCTGTAGAATCTCTACCACTCATCAATACACATCAGGAGATCTCCCATTTCCTTCTGAAATTCCTTTTTCTTAAATCGAGGTTACCAGCAAACCACTGTGACCTTTTACCGCTGTGAACTTCCGCGCCCTGAATAATTACAGTTTAGCCAATGGATAGGAGTGCGGTATATTGTTGTTTGACCTTTGACCTTAGCAACCACCATGGAGTATGGCCAGTTTGGGGGGATGGAACGTAATGTCAAAAATAGGTCAGGCGCCCCACCCCTCACGTAGGCAAATTAACGCCACCAAACAGAAACCTGGAGGAATTAGGCGCGATTCTCGAAGCGCAGGATTCACAAAGCGGCAGCCTAGACTGGCAGACCGGCTTGAATTTAAAACCCAGCCAACTTAGGCGCCATTCTCTCACTAGCCGGCGGACCTACCAGCCTGGACAAAAATGGTCCTGTCTAAGCAATTGCAGAGGGGAACGGTCCAATTTTAACACAGAAATGGTGCTTGCCTGAGCGAGTAAGTGATCTATATTGTTATATGAATAACATGAATTAATCATATGTTTATCTGCAACATATCATGTCAGTATCTTTTGTTTTCACTGTGACAGAAATTAATATCCTTGATTTTGTACAGGAGACAACAACCTTATGTATACTGGAAGTTTCATGTATGAACTACCCTTGTCCTGTTTTATACTGAATGATTTCTACTAATTCTACTGTATGATTTCAACCATGATTATCCTTGTCATATTTTAACCCTGAACTGATTTCTGCAAATATCCTTATTATATTTTACTGTGCATGTATCCTATGTTATGATGGTATTATCAAGGTATATGAATGCCTATCACATAAACACATAAGTATGTAATGATGGGCAACAGCACTGTAGCCAATTTTATAAATGAATATGTTGACTGACTTGTAATTCAGTGGTTCTCAAACCTTGGCAGCAATGACACCCCAACATGTTACAGCAGAATAGAAAACTATTACCCAGTGGTTCTCAAACCATTGTTGACAGAACCCCAAATTGATTTTATTGCTCTATGGGCACAAGGTAGACCAGTGGTTCTCAAACCATTTGATGACCACTGCCCCAAACTTCACAGTTGGTGAAGCTAACAGCCCATATGTTGAAAATCACTGCGGTAAACAAGCTGGAAGCCGGATATAGGTTGAGACCCACCTGTATGCTTATAATGTCAGTTATGCTATAATAGATAATAGAGAGCACTTTGTTAGTGATGTTAACTATGAATGTTCGTTAGATTTCTGATGGACGATTAGCGTCCAGCAGATATGGGAAATGACTTCTCTGGCATGATTACTAATGGAGCTCAAATTGTTTGTCGATCCAGTCCTACCAACCAGGTTGTCATACCAGAAGACTAAAGCATATGCAGTGTTTTCAAGGGCAGACATACTCCATCCCAGTTGGTGATGAGCCCTGTGTCAAGACGGAGAAGAAGCAACTTGCCATCCTCTGAAACCCTAAAAAGAACTTGCTGGACCTGGAGTGCTGGGCCATATTGAACCCCTGGCAACAAGACTACATCAATTCCACATCTGAGATGAGTATCTGAATATGCCAGCAGAACCACTACAGAATATTCCTATTGTCCTATGATGAAAAATTAATTCTGACATGGTTCAGAACCATTCATAGATTAGGGAACATATAGTTGTACATTTGAATATATTGTGAGATTCTATTTTCCTTTTTTTGTAAACTTTACATAACCGAGTCTGTTGTTATTTTCTTTGTAATATTTAATGGGTTGTATAGTTTTAGTAACATAAATCTACACCCTGGGGGCAGAGCCATAATTAATAAACACTATTGGGTCAGGATAATTTTTAATGTGGCTGGGCACCAAATCTCTTATCCATCTATACGTACTATACATAGTCATTTGTAGGATATCGGATAAAGAATTTATCGCCTAGAGAATATCCTGTTTAGTTTCACCAGAATTCTCTTAGAAAGTTTTTTTGAGTGGACTAATTCCCGAGGAGAGACTGTGCATTCAACTTGCAGTCTGGAAGAGTTTCCTCTAGAGATTATCTTTTATTCTTCCATCAAGTCTGTCATACGTACACTTTCTCCCTCAAAACCAAAAACCATTTCGCTACACTGGGACGCTCGTGTCCGGGATTTACTTTTTTCATAGTTAGACACTTGTCTGAGATATGAAAACTCTTATCTTTCCTAGACCACTACTGCTGTAGGTACTTGTTACTTATTGGTGTCCAAGTCTAGGATTAGATTAAAGAGGGGACATATAAATTGCCCTAGACTAAATTACACATAAATTTTTACAAGAAAAACAGATTTTAAGTTATGTTATGAAAACTATTCTTGGTGGTACTGCTGGTTATTAGTTACATGTTGTTAACTAATATTTATGTTATGTTTTATGTATGCTGGTTTTAAAAAGCATAGGTTGTTAAAATACTTTAGTTTAGTTACGGCTATAGAAAGTATTTAGGCCTGTATTTATGTGATAGTGAGTTAGAGATGTCATACTCGCTCAGCAAAACCACTGCTGTTAAAATGGATGAGATAGAAGGACTGAAGAAATGGACAGCGCAATCATATAAGATTGGAAAATTATCTGGCTTCTCGGGAAGTTTGCTTGAAAATTATGTCTCGGAACAGGTAGAATGTTTCATGAGCATAATGGGGCAACAGAACGAATGGAGAGCAAAATGCAAGGAAGAGAATGTGGAACATGAGAGACAAAACAAGAAAAATCCCTCCAGTGTAAGGAAGAACTGCAAGAAATGGAAACTCAGTTTCAACCTACAAAAATGGAATCCAGGGATAAACTTGAATCTAGGAATACTCATCATGCCACTCCTTTGCCAGTTGCATCACCACCCTCAGCGGTAAATATAACTGCATCACATGAAGCCAAGTCTATGTCTCAGAATTCAGGCTCAGACAGAGCAGAGGCTAGGATATCTAAACAGAGACATCTAGACTATTCTGAAAACAAGATTAAGCACATCGCTGCTGATAATCCGAAGAGACCTTCCGCATCCTCAGCAAAAACTCACAACAGACATACCAAAAAAAAAACCGCACCAACAACCTACCAGGTAATAGGATCGCTCAAGTAAATAGGATCACTCAACAGAAGAGGATTACGCAACCCTATGGGAAGGGAAGGGATGTTCTTGAACATCACCTGTCGGCCACCCTACATCAGTTAGACGGTAGGCGCCGAGACCCAATCCAGCAGACTTCATACAAAGCTAAGGTCCCTACCATGGATGGGAACTTGACGAAGGCCCGGAGTGGATACAGGGATTCTCAAAATGTGGAGACTGCCACAGTAAATGGAGAAGAAATCACCTGTTTGTATTATCAAGGTCTTGGGTGTGATGCCCTTGTCTCAGCCTCTGTCGTTGACCCTGATCAAGTCACTGAAGAGGATGTTGAGGTAACAGCACCCATGATAAACAACAGAAGGATGATTTTGCCTTTAGCTTGTGTAGAAGTTAGGTCGAACTTTGAAAACGGCAAAGTAAAGGCCGCAATATTAGATGAACGAATTTACCCCATACCTCAAGGAGAGAAATATATCATCTTAGGAGACTCAGCACGATCCAGAGACGGCGTGACTGAACAGGCTATGGAGACTCCAATACCTAACTCATCTTCCAATATTTTCACTGAAAAGTTGGAAGAGTGCAAAGGGATTGACCACCCCAGTGCACTTAATTCTGAACACGTTTTGATAGTCTCACCCACTATCTGCATGTAGAAAGTGAAGCCGGGCCAGTGTTTCTTGGTACCTGGTGGGATGAAACATGTTTCAGAAATATCTTCCTTTAACATGGGAGAAGCGGCTGTAGAGGAACAGGACCCTCAAGCACTAAGACTTCACTCAGTTCCGATAACCTCACCCACTCTCTGGGATCAGAAAGTGAAGCGGGTCCAAATTTCCTTGGTACCTGGTGGGATGAAACATGTTTCAGGAATATCATCCGTTAACACGGGAGAAACGGCTAAAGAGGAACATGACCCTCAAGCACTTAGTCTTCAGTCAGTTCCAATAACCTCACCCACTCTCTGGGAACAGAAAGTGAAGCGGGTTCAAATTTCCTTGGTACCTGGTTGGCAGGAACAACTGGCAGACAGATCTTTCTCTGTCACTGGAGAAACAGCGATAGAGGAGCATACACGCTCTCATACCTGGGGAGATAGGCATGTGTCCTTAGGCAGGTCAAGCAATATGACTAAATTAAGGTTGTGTATGAGGCTGGCAACCTCATCACGCAAAACTATTTGCTATAGATCCAATTGCAAGCAGAGTGTAGGCTTTAGGGCAAGCTCTTTGCCAGGAGGCAAGCTTCAATGGAGGATCCATAAAGGAGAAAAGAAGAGGGGGATATTTTTGCGAGCAGGCTTGTTCAACCCACCTCAACTACGTATTGAAAAGGAAACGGATAGCCATGTGTTGATTACAGGCATACCATTTGACAGAGGAAAAAGAGGAAACACTGAGATGGAATTAACAAGAGATATGAAACAGGAAGGGATTAGCAGACAGAAGAGAATAGTCGGCTCAACTTAAGTTAGCCGTAGGCATAACTTTTAAAAGTGTCTTCGCCTTCTTTTCTCTCTGTCAATCTTTTCTCATACCAAAACATTCCTTCTCTCTAAATTCTGTAGAATCTCTACCACTCATCAATACACATCAGGAGATCTCCCATTTCCTTCTGAAATTCCTTTTTCTTAAATCGAGGTTACCAGCAAACCACTGTGACCTTTTACCGCTGTGAACTTCCGCGCCCTGAATAATTACAGTTTAGCCAATGGATAGGAGTGCGGTATATTGTTGTTTGACCTTTGACCTTAGCAACCACCATGGAGTATGGCCAGTTTGGGGGGATGGAACGTAATGTCAAAAATAGGTCAGGCGCCCCACCCCTCACGTAGGCAAATTAACGCCACCAAACAGAAACCTGGAGGAATTAGGCGCGATTCTCGAAGCGCAGGATTCACAAAGCGGCAGCCTAGACTGGCAGACCGGCTTGAATTTAAAACCCAGCCAACTTAGGCGCCATTCTCTCACTAGCCGGCAGACCTACCAGCCTGGACAAAAATGGTCCTGTCTAAGCAATTGCAGAGGGGAACGGTCCAATTTTAACACAGAAATGGTGCTTGCCTGAGCGAGTAAGTGATCTATATTGTTATATGAATAACATGAATTAATCATATGTTTATCTGCAACATATCATGTCAGTATCTTTTGTTTTCACTGTGACAGAAATTAATATCCTTGATTTTGTACAGGAGACAACAACCTTATGTATACTGGAAGTTTCATGTATGAACTACCCTTGTCCTGTTTTATACTGAATGATTTCTACTAATTCTACTGTATGATTTCAACCATGATTATCCTTGTCATATTTTAACCCTGAACTGATTTCTGCAAATATCCTTATTATATTTTACTGTGCATGTATCCTATGTTATGATGGTATTATCAAGGTATATGAATGCCTATCACATAAACACATAAGTATGTAATGATGGGCAACAGCACTGTAGCCAATTTTATAAATGAATATGTTGACTGACTTGTAATTCAGTGGTTCTCAAACCTTGGCAGCAATGACACCCCAACATGTTACAGCAGAATAGAAAACTATTACCCAGTGGTTCTCAAACCATTGTTGACAGAACCCCAAATTGATTTTATTGCTCTATGGGCACAAGGTAGACCAGTGGTTCTCAAACCATTTGATGACCACTGCCCCAAACTTCACAGTTGGTGAAGCTAACAGCCCATATGTTGAAAATCACTGCGGTAAACAAGCTGGAAGCCGGATATAGGTTGAGACCCACCTGTATGCTTATAATGTCAGTTATGCTATAATAGATAATAGAGAGCACTTTGTTAGTGATGTTAACTATGAATGTTCGTTAGATTTCTGATGGACGATTAGCGCCCAGCAGATATGGGAAATGACTTCTCTGGCATGATTACTAATGGAGCTCAAATTGTTTGTCGATCCAGATCCTACCAGGTTGTCATACCAGAAGACTAAAGCATATGCAGTGTTCTCACCGGCAGACATACTCCATCCCAGTTGGTGATGAGCCCTGTGTCAAGACGGAGAAGAAGCAACTTGCCATCCTCTGAAACCCTAAAAAGAACTTGCTGGACCTGGAGTGCTGGGCCATATTGAACCCCTGGCAACAAGACTACATCAATTCAGCATCTGAGATGAGTATCTGAATATGCCAGCAGAACCACTACAGAATATTCCTATTGTCCTATGATGAAAAATTAATTCTGACATGGTTCAGAACCATTCATAGATTAGGGAACATATAGTTGTATATTTGAATATATTGTGAGATTCTATTTTCCTTTTTTGTAAACTTTACATAACCGAGTCTGTTGTTATTTTCTTTGTAATATTTAATTGGGTTGTATAGTTTTAGTAACATAAATCTACACCCTGGGGGCAGAGCCATAATTAATAAACACTATTGGGTCAGGATAATTTTTAATGTGGCTGGGCACCAAATCTCTTATCCATCTATACGTACTATACATAGTCATTTGTAGGATATCGGATAAAGAATTTATCGCCTAGAGAATATCTTGTTTAGTTTCAATAGAATTCTCTTAGAAAGTTTTTTTGAGTGGACTAATTCTCGAGGAGAGACTGTGCATTCAACTTGCAGTCTGGAAGAGTTTCCTCTAGAGATTATCTTTTATTCTTCCATCAAGTCTGTCATACGTACACTTTCTCCCTCAAAACCAAAAACCATTTTTGCTACAATAGTGAGCGATGCTCAAGGGAACCAGAAGCCATTTTGGATTCTATTTTTGTCGATCATCGATCAGAGAACAGGGATGCCCCTTATTATCAGGTGATGATTAAGAGATCACAGTTATAAAGAAAACCCAATACTGGTGGGTTAACATTGTCTTCAGAAATATTTGCTGAACTTTACCGAAAGGAATCTTCGCTAGAAAAGAGGTTCTGTCTAGGAGTCATGCTTGAACATTATTTATTAACTGACATGATCGGTCAGTAAGGCCTGATGGTTATATTTATAAACAGTGGAAATCTAAGTGCTTGTCTACGGACGTTCCCATGTAATGTTCTTCAACATGAATGCCAACTTAAGATTGTACACCATTGATCAACTGTATGAGGATATATGTCGACCTGTTTTCCTGTAATTATACCCGCACTGTCCAAGTGTGTGCGTCCGATTAAACAGTATGAAACGACCACAGTAGTCTGCATCATTAACTTCTAACTACGTATGAGTGAGTGTTTGATCTTCTAGTCAACTCTTCAGAACAATCCATGCATTTGCGTATTGACACTAACATCAACACTCATAATCAACATTACATCCTTGTCGGGGCCTCATTGCGTTTTGGACAAGGTGACCTGTATGCCCAACACTGTGCCGGGTTTTGAGTTGACCATCTACACCAGTACCAGCTTTATTAACGTGGTGACCCATTTAAAGAACATTGTGACTGGACGAGAGATATCGCACAAAATTAGCACTTATCAATGTGGTAGGCCAGCTTTCTGGGTTTAACCTGCACAGTAGACACCACATGGAAGTCAGCTACTCATACCAGATCGTTTCCATGACGCCTGATACGACACACCAGCAGTGAGAGTCTACACTTTTTCGACAGTTCCTCGCGTGACCTATCGAGCGAATACTGAAACTAGGTCAGCTCTTGTTTACATTTTTTCGTTGGACATCACAGCGAGTTGCAAACATACGTTTAACGTTTTTGGAAAGAATGCAGTACAAGTTAGAAGTCTTACGTGTGTTAGTTATGAGAACCATCAACGTTGGAGATTCTTGATTTGCTATACATTGAACATTGTAATAGTTTAGTTCAAAATTTAGTGTTGATTAAAGTGGCAGTTTATTTTCTTTAAATTAGAAATTTTGCCATTAGATAACAGCTGAACCTTCTCTACAACACATTCCATTTATATGATATATGTATTTATGTTTACATATTATTTGTGTGTCTATGTCGTGGGCGGTTGGTGAGGTGACTAATATAAGATTTCTCAAGTAACATAGGGCTTATATTAGTGGTCTGTAGGAGGCAATTTTCTTAATTGAAAATTTGCTAGCGACAATTTGTTGCTATTTTTTGTTAGCTGTGACGACTGTACTTATCGTTGTTTTTGGTAATATTTTTCTGTTCTTTGGTTTTGTTTTGATTTGTGTGTATTTGTAGGTCTACCCTTTCCTATCATTTAGTTATATACACACTTTATATTTATACACTTTGGCGTTATTTGTTTTGTTTATTACGGCGCAGTTATCATCACAGGTTCTGTGATTATTTTCTTGTTTTTCGATTTAACTTATTTGATTTCTGCGAATGTTTTCATGTTGTCTTTTATAATTGTTTTGTTTGTGTTCTTGATCGACATACGCTATATAAAATATATTTGATCATACACTACTAGCTGTGTAGTGAACTTATGAGAAAGAATCAACTGATGATTAATTGCTATTATTAGAGGTACACAGTTAATTATACAAGACCTTATTTAAAGGCTTGTTTCCCACAGAGATTGGGATATAGGGAGCTGATTATACAAGTTTTTGTTAAAAACTTGCTCCTGTTTGGTTGAAATAAATTTGTTATTTCAGTGATAATAGCCACATATTATTAAATATTATGGCAACTTTAGACTACTTCATTGAGCAAGGGAGAGCCCTTGGGATGACTCCTGAGGAGTTAAAAGAGTTTGCACTTTCTCATTATGTCAAAGCACAGAAGGAGGAAGAGAAAAAACAAAAAGCTGAAGAAAAAAGATTAGAAAGAGAAGCTGAAGCTGAACAAAAGTGATTAGACAGAGAAGCTGAACAAAAAAGATTAGAAGCTGAGGCTGAAAAACAAAAAGCTGAGGGGAAAAAATGGATTTGGAAGCTGAACAAAAGAAATTGCAGATGCAGGTGGAGGAAAGGAGAATCCAGATGGAAATGGAAAAAGAAGAAAAAAGACTACAAAGAGAAGCTGAAGCCGAGGAGAGAAAGGCAAAAAGGGAACATGAGGAAAAACTGTTAGCATTTGAGTTAGAAAAATTGAAGTTGACAAACATGGGTAATGTTAATCAGTCATCTGGTGGTAGTGTTAAACCTTTTATTTACAAGATCAAGCTACCAGCATTTAATCCATCCAGTGACGACATAACAGTGTGGCTAGATAGATTTGAACGTTCTTGTCGAAATCATAATGTGGATAGATCACAATATGCTAATCAGTTATCAGAGATACTGAAAGGTGACACTCTGACTAGTTTAAGCTTGGTAGAAGAGGCTGACCAGAGTAATTATGATGTTATCAGAGCAGCCTTGTTAAAAAAATATCAATTAACAGAGGAAGGTTACCGTCTTTTGTTTAAGAAAATGGTACCTGAATCAGGGGTAGAATTCTCGGAATTCATGCAAGGACACGTCTTACATTTAATCGTTGGATTGAGTTGTCCAAAACAGAAAAGACATATGAAGCACTTATGGACTTATTGCTCAGAGACAAGATTATGTCAAGTGTAAATAAACCATTCCTTGAATTCCTACATGAGCGTAAACCCAAGACACTAAAAGAAATGGAAGAATATTGTACCCAATACGTCACGGCACATCCGGACGTAGCTTTTAGCAATGCTAAGGTTAAGGAAGGCATGCCAGTTGCTTCGGCAACACCATACAACCCTAATTTTCATACAAATTTCAGGGACCACAAAACAGGTTTGATAAAAAGGGTAACCATAATAGTTATCAAAACCAAGGTAACCAATCATTTCAGGGTTCTTCTGTGAAGCACTGGAGACGAGCCGACAGCCCTCGATTCAGGGGTGGTAACAATTATAGGAATTTCCGCAGAGAAAGTCATTATAGGAACTATCCAAGTCATCCATCATGGAGACAACAAGACCATAGTTATAGAGATACTCATTATAATCAATATGATAATGGTAACCATGAGAACTATGACTCAAACCCAAATAGGGGTTACAATAGAGGAAACAATAATGATTACAGAGGCAATAATAATCGAGGTAGATCACAATACAAAAAACATAAATCACATTATCAGGCAAACTCTGCACAGCAAGAGTCACATGAAGCCTATAAACAGACTAAAGATAATAATGACGCTAATAATATGGCATGTTCCGCTTTTGATTTTGGGAGAGCATCTCAGTGCCCCCAATGCAAAACATTATTTGAACCAACTACGGTGTCCACTTTAAGTTGTGGCCATCATCTTCCCGCTCTTCCTGCGTCAGTCGCGCATGATGGAAGAGGTTCTCTTGTCTTACACAAAGGTTTAGTAAATGACAATCCAGTCTCAGTTCTTTTTTATTCTGGATGCACCACAATTGGTGTTAGGCAGTCACTTGTAGATCCTTCTCGAGCCACAGGAAAAATAGTCAAATGTGTTACATTTGGCGGCACCTTAGAGAAATACTCTACTGCTATCATTAAGATTGCTACTCCTTTCTTTACAGGAGATGTACACGCATGTCTTTTGCCGAATCCGATCGCTGATCTTATCATCGGTCGTATTCACGGAGTCAAAGAATGCACTCCACATCAAATTTCCGTTTGGGAAAAACAAAATATGCAAATTGCTAATGCTGTAGTCACGAGAGCTCAAGCTCTTAACATGCCTCAAACTTCATCTAATGAAGATAATGAAGTGCATAACCAAGATGATCCCTTGTTAATTTCTCGTGACTCGTTTATAAAACAGAAAGAAGAAGATCCGACTCTAAAGAAATTCTTCACTCTTGCAACAAAAGGTGATCAGAATAAAGATACAAAGCGTAAATCTTGGATTCCAATGAAGAATGGCGTACTTGTACGTATGGTGCAAGACTCCACTAAGTCAAGTCATTCTCAGATTCTTGTGCCCAAGAATTTGAGAGTTAAAATTTTGCAGCACGCTCACGATTCTCAGTGTGCTGGACATATGGGTTTTTCCCGTACAAAGTCAAGAGTTCTTGCGGCTTTCTTTTGGCCATTTGTGAACAAGGACATACGGATTTATTGTCAATCTTGTAAAGTATGTCAAGAGGTCAAATCCAAAGGTCCACGCCATGCTGCACCTATTCAGGCTGCAGACATTCCTATTCGACCATTTCAAAAAATGGCGATAGACATCATTGGTCCATTTAAGATCAAATCTGCTAGAGGACATCAGTTTATCTTGACGTGTGTTGATATGTGCACACGTTGGCCAGAGGCTATTCCTCTGAAGAACATTACTTTTGCTGACATTGCAGATGCTCTTTGGCTTATATTTTCTCGTCTGGGATTCCCCGGAGAGATATTATCAGACCATGGCACCCAACTAATATCGGATACCATGTCTCAAGTAATGTCTACTCTGCAGATAGAGAGATCTTTGAGTAGTATCTATCATCCTATGTCCAATGGGATGATCGAACGGCTAAATAGAACACTCAAAAACTTACTAGGGAAGATAACTGAGGATCATCCTCAAGATTGGGACAGAGTTTTACCCGCGGCCCTCTTCGCTTACAGAGAGGTCCCCAATGAACATACAGGATTTTCTCCCTTTGAACTTGTCTTTGGCGCGCGACCGCGCGGCCCTATGTCTTTGCTTCATGATCTCATAACCGCTGATAATATTACCGATGACACAAAATCTTCTTACGAATATGTCATCGCGCTGAGACAAAAGATTATCGAAGCATGCAAATTGGCAACTTCTTCTTCTGAATTTGCTAAATAGAAGGCAAGACAATTTGCCAATAAGAAAAGAACCTTACGACAACTTTGTCCTGGTGACAAAGCATTTGTTTTGCTACCTTGTAGGGAAAACAGACTTCTTATTTCTTGGAAAGGTCCGTACGATATAATCTCAAAAATTTCCGATGTTGACTACATTGTCGATATTGATGGAAAGCATAAAACCTTTCACATCAATATGCTTACGGAATTCCATGAACGTCCGGATTATTGACAGCCTATTTTCCAGGCAACGGACGATTCACCAGTCCAACATGGTCATTACTCATCACTGTCCGTAATACAGGATGAGGAAACAAGTTTTTCAGATGTAAATCTTCCTATTCCGATGATTCCACTTCATTCTAGTGAATCATGGAAAAATGTTACTGTCTCTCCTGATTTATCTCTAGGAGAACAGCGACAAGTTTCGGCTATGTTACAAACATTTCAGGATGTCCTTACTGACATCCCTGGACAAACTCATGTCATTGAACATGACATTATTCTAACTGACCATAATCCTATTAGGGTCAGACCTTATCCTATCCCTGTACATTTTCAAGCACAGGTTGAGAAGGAGTTGGATGAGATGATAGATTTAAAAATAATTGAACCATTGTCACGGGACGCGACTAAGTCTGCATTTCAATTCTTAAAACCTATTGGTAATATTTTGTTGATAAATTTCTCAAGGTATGAAGAAGCATGCAAGGGCGAATACCCATTGTTCACAATAGGCATCGTTTTCATCAGTCGTGGAAAATTGACCAATTTTACAAGGAATGTTGACATAACAATAGACAACGCTCGGCGTGACCCCTTTAAACGCAACAACATTAGCTTGAAATGTTTTCGCAACTAGTAGACAGTGAGTCCAACAGATTATTGAGGTAATCGCTTCAACGTCTCGGTTGTGTTTTCACAAAGGCAGGAAGGTACAAGCAATATTATTGTGGCTAGCCGTAGAATACAATGGACAGAGCGCGAGGCAGTTTTACAATGAGTAATTTAAGCAGGTTCTCATCGAACCGACCCAATAACAATTGAGTAACGGCGACGCAGTGTCTGAGCCAGGGACAACATGAAAAGAGTGAGAATATGTCATTATGTAAAGACTATTAAATGCTGCACAGACACTCAAAAGACGAACGCAGACAAGTTGTCTCGGATAAGCAAAATATGAGAGCGACCATAGCAAAATAATACAGGAAATTTTACACAGTTTGAGGACGGAATGTCTGACTTTAGGAAAACAAACGAAATTTCACATGACACAGGAAGCGAACCCGAAAAATCGCCCTAGGCGATTCAGACGATATATAACCCAACTATATTCATTGCTTGGCATTGGTAAGAGAAACCATTCCGCCAACCAAAACGTGGGTTCTAGATTTCACAAGAAAGAATCAAGACATTGTGTCAGTGAAATTCGTATAGGGACACCAAGGTTAGTGTAATATATTTTGTACTTTATCATTATTATGTCTTAACTTCATTCAGATAATATATACATAGTTTCCATAAATATAACACTGTAAATACCAGTCACGTTTATTATAATATTATATTTCACACTAATAAGTACAGGTTGCAATAAACGCCATGCAGAGAATGATTATATTTATAAGATTGCACAGTTTCCAGTAACTATAACGAAGTAAATACAAGACACTTTTATTTTGCCTTTTTACATTACCGGTTAACCGTGCAGTAAACACCGCGCAACCATTTCTTATAGTGATAAGATTTCACATACAAGACACTACAGGCGTAGCATAGTTTACGGGATACTTACAAAGGGTTCATTATTTTATCCATCACAGTGGTAGAGACAGGGACCATTTGAGATACTCATCCTTCGTCTACTACGTGGTTGGCGTTAAATTACGGGACAAGCTTTAGAGTAGGGCCGACCGAGATACTGCGACGACACGCATCTCACACGTAATTAACGGCAACAACCTACCAATACTCCACGGGGGTCAGAAAGGAATTTACCAGGCGGTGAAGGGTCTTTCTATCATCGACTACCCACCCAAAAAGAAAGCAGAAAATACCCAGAAGGATTGCTGCATTTCTAATAGCTGTCCACGTGAAATTTAATGATCTGAAGTGGCAGTCGCCAACGGATGATTTTTACAACAAGTGCCTTTGAGAAATCTTGATCAGAAGTGGCAGTAGCCAACGGACGATTTTTACAAGTGCTTTGAGAAACCATGATCAAAAGCTGCAAAAGCAGACGGGAGATCTTGTAAACCCAGTGCCTACAAAAATTATTGATACCCTGAATTACCAGCAGTAATGGACAGTTTCTCCCCATACAATTGATGCACCAACAAATACGAATATACAACATATTTCCATCATCATCACCACATGAGCAGACTATCAGCACAACGAAAGGACATCTGCATATCAGACGAGGTCTCACCCGCCTAACATTGCGTTCAACATCACACATGAACAAGACACCTTGGACGCTCGGGACAATGTCAACACTCGCATTGTGAAGGACAAAAGAACAAGCAGTGGACACCTGACGAAACCAAGTGGACCGTCCATTGTTATTGTAGGCAGACAAAGACTTGTCCATTAAGTACAAACAACCAGAGTTTATTGACAGTCAGCAAGAGACCAAGAAAAACAAGATATCCTTTTTTGTTAGTATTTAGGAGTTGCTTAAATTCATCATCATCACATAGTGTAGACTTTAGATTCATTCGTGTATTTGGCATTAACTAATATCTTTCTTCACAGGGATAGTTAAAGTTATTCCTAGTTGCATTTGTATCAGTGTAATTGAATGTTGTTATATTTCAGACCTTTAATAAATGTTGTAGTTGTGTTTACCAACACACGTTATTACATATATAGAGAAGGAAAGAAAGTGTGCGAAAGAGACATACTGTTCTTCCTTTCTTCCTCTTCTGTTCACTCAGTGTAATAGGGGAGGTGGGGGCTCGTTAGCATTATAAAATAGAGAGGGGGATAGAGTGGTAGGAGATATAGTGTCACGAGATCCAGAATCACTGGGACTATATGCTGGGAACTCATCCCAAAGTCTTATATTCACCTTCTCCACTCCTGCTGCTCATCTTCAACCGGTTGCCAGGCAAATCTGAGCCATTGATCAAGCCGGCACCACACAGATAACTCTCTTTGGTTAATCTTCGGGTTAACCCTGTGACAACCATCCACTTCTGCATATTCTTCGCCGATGGTTATTGTTCGAAAAAAAGACAATAACATATGTCTTTGCGTTGACTATCGCAAATTGAATCAAGTTACGAAGTTTGATGCTGAACCTATGCCTTTACTAGAAGAGCTACTTACTAGGCTTTCTAAATCTCATTTTTTCACTAAACTTGATTTGTCTAAAGAATATTGGCAAGTTCCTTTATCTGAACGCGCCAAACCAATTACGGCTTTTTCTACACCTAGAGGCCTTTTTCAATGGAATTTCATGCCTTTCGGCCTTATGAACGCACCAGCTACATTCGTACGCATGATGCGTCGAATCCTATCTTATCGGTCAGATGTCATTGCGTACCTAGAAGACATCTGTCTTTTCAGCGATACTTGGGAAGATCACTATTCGGGGTTAGTTGAATTACTGTCTACTCTACGCGAGTATAACCTGACAGCGAAACCCTCTAAAGCCTGCATTGGTTTTAGCGAAATTTCTTTCCTAGGCCATCGAGTTGGTCATGGTTTCCTAAAGACAGAGGACCATAATATCACTAAGATATTTAACATCTCTATTCCTAAGACTAAAAAGCAAGTGCGAAGTCTCTTAGGTCTTATTCAATTTTATGGAAGATTCATTCCGAATCTATCCTCTATCATGGCACCTCTTTCTACACTACTAAAGAAAGGGTCGCCTAATATGGTCCACTGGTCACAGGAATGCCAATCCTCTTTGGATAAGATTAAAAATTTGTTTTCAACACCACCTATTTTAGTGTTACCTACTACAGATAAGACATTTGTTCTTCGTAGTGACGCTTCATCCACTGGGATTGGAGCGGCACTAATGCAAGAGTACTCTGGACATCTGCATCCTGTAATGTATATCTCCAGAAAACTTAATGCTGCAGAAAGGAATTATTCGGTTTTAGACCGTGAACTATTGGCTATGGTCTGATCAATTCTCAAACTACAAAGATTCCTTCTAGGCGCACATTTCATAGTAGAAACCGACCAGAAAGCTCTTACGGCTATACAAAGTAAGAATTTGAAGAGCTCGAGGTCTACTCGATATGCAATTGCTCTTCAACCTTTTCATTTCTCGGTACGAGCTATCCGTGGATCAGATAATGTGATGGCAGACATTTTGTCTAGATGCCCACATGATTCCACCTAACTGTTAGGTCTTGGACTTCTTAACACATCTGAGTCTATAATAGTTTCTTTCTATATCAAGATAGATACACATTGTAATTTGTAATATAGTGATTGTATCACTACTATCACTACGTTCATTGATATATATTCACCGCTGTTCTTTGATGATTTTTCTTCTTTGTCAATCATGTACTTATAGTGCTTAAATATGAAATTGTTATATGCACTGTGTCATTGCCAGCATTGTAGTATACGTTGGTGGCACCTCCCTGGAAATATTTATGCTTAAGAGAAATGCTTTCTCTGAGATGTTGAGATATATTCTCACAAGTCGATCTATGCTTCGACTTTACCTTAATTTGACATTATAAATTGCTCTTATTAGTCATCTGCGCATTATTCGTGCGTTGTGAGCCTATTGTATGTTGCTCTCAGATGAAAAAAAAAATTTCATTTTTTTTCACCCGGGGGTTGCGGTAGTCTGTTACCAACAGATTACTGGTGGCAATGTATGTAATTATTATAATATTTATTTGTCTGAGGGAAAGTATTTGGTTTTAGAATCAGGATGCTTTCCTGGCCAAAGATATATCACCCATGATTGATTGATACTGTTGTTATATGGGTTATCTCCCCTGGATATCGAATTTGGCGTATGAATCTAGATTTTGTTCGTCTGTTCCTTGTTGGACCAGAAACAGATTGTTCTTGCTTAGGTTTATGCAGGAATGTTTATGGTCCGAGTCTATGTTTACTCCTTGTCTATTTAAGACGATTCGGTCTTATATCGTGATATCTTTGTATGTCTAAGTGGGACTATTTTTCCTTGTCTGAACTTTGTGGTCAGGCAGTTTCTGCGCATGCCGAGACGAAAGGGGGTCTTCGGTGATGATGGAGCCTGATGAAGGCCATGTCGGAGACGAGTCCTCAGTTTGTTGATCACTGTGATTTGTTATGGGGAAGAAGATAATTTCTGATGTGATTATTAAGTCTATGAGTTCCCCAGTGTTTATTATATAACGCCAGGAGAGGGCGTATGTGTTCCGCTAGTGTATTTCCCATGCCAAGGTAAAATAACTTTTGCTGATCTTTTTCTTCCTAGGCTTAGATGGGCAGACGTCTACATGATGATTATCTATATCAATATGTCGGGATGACATGTTACCTAGCAGCACTGAATATGATTGTATGCAGCAGTTATGATGAAAGAATATGCTGATTCTTGTAGAAACATTTGTGTTCATGAACAAAGCTTATATTGAAGTTTTACTATGCATCTGTATAGTGAGCGATGCTCAAGGGAACCAGAAGCCATTTTGGATTCTACTTTTTGTCGATCATCGATTAGAGAACAGGGATGCCCCTTATTATCAGTTGATGATTAAGAGATCACAGTTATAAAGAAAACCCAATACTGGTGGGTTAACCTTGTCTTCAGAAATATTTGCTGAACTTTACCTAAAGGAATCTTCGCTAGAAAAGAGGTTCTGTCTAGGAGTCATGCTTGAACATTATTTATTAACTGACATGATTGGTCAGTAAGGCCTGATGGTTATATTTATAAACAGTGGAAATCTAAGTGCTTGTCTACGGACGTTCCAGTGTAATGTTCTTCAACATGAATGCCAACTTAAGATTGTAGACCATTGATCAACTGTATGATGATATATGTCGACCTGTTTTCCTGTAACTATACCCGTACTGTCCAAGTGTGTACGTCCGATTAAACAGTATGAAACGACCACAGTAGTCTGCATCATTAACTTCTAACTACGTGTGAGTGAGTGTTTGATCTTCTAGTCAACTCTTCAGAACAATCCATGCATTCGCGTATTGACACTAACATCAACACTCATAGTCAACATTACATCCTTGTCGGGGCCTCATTGCGTTTTTGACAAGGTGACCTGTATGCCCAACACTGTGCCGGGTTTTGAGTTGACAATCTACACCAGTACCAGCTTTATTAACGTAGTGACCCATTTAAAGAACATTGTGACTGGACGAGCGATATCGCACAAAATTAGCACTTATCAGGTGTCTACTTAAAAAGTCTGCACCTACGTTTTCCGACCCGGGGATATATTCTATGATAAATTGGTATGGCTGTAAGAGCAAAGACCAACGTAATAATCTAGCATTTTCATGTCTTGCTTGCGACAGTAATACAAGTGGTTTATGATCTGTTTGAATCCTAAATGATCTACCATAGAGATAGATTTGGAACTTTTTTATCGCCCATATCAAAGCCAGACATTCCTTTTCACTAGTTGAATATTTTTGGTCTGCTGTGTTCAGCTTACGGCTAGCATAAGCAACTGGGGTTAATTCCCCATCCTGTAAATTGGATCCTTGTAATAGGGCTGCCCCTAATCCGACGTTACTAGCGTCCGTTCTCACAACAAACTCTTGACTCAAGTCGGGCAATTTCAATATAGGCTTGCTTGTGAATTTTTCTTTTAACTCTTGGTAGGCCGATTCACACTGCGCGGACCAAGTAATTCTATCAGGATTTCCTTTGCGCGTTAAATCCGTCAGTGGTGCACATATCGAGTTAAAATTTTTAATATATTTCTGGTAAAAACCACACAACGAGACAAAAGATTTCACATCTTTTTTTGTCTGTGGCCTCGGAGCTTTCTTCAATTTCTCCAAGTTCTTGGGGTCAGGGGTCATGCTTCCCTGAGATACTGTGTGTCCCAAGAATTCCAACTCTTTACATCCAATACAACATTTGGTCGGTCTAGCCGTCAAGTTTGCCTCCCTGAGTCTATCCAACAACATATTCAGAGAGTTAATGTGTTCTTCAAATGTTTCTGTAGCAATGAGAATATCATCCATGAAATTCGTGATACATGGATTATTCAGGGGATCCAACAATTTTCGCATCATTCTAGAAAACACACTCGGAGCATTTTTCAACCCAAAAGGCAACATGTTGAATTCATAATGTCCATCCGAGGTGCTAAAGGCTAAATACGGTCTAACCTCAGGTTTTACTGGAATCTGATAATAGCCTTTGCTCAGATCCACCTTAGAGAAATATTTAGCTTTGTTCAGCCTAGCAAACAACTGATTTGTATCAGGTAATGGATCCACCTGACCTTCTGTGACAGCATTCAGTTTCCTGTAATCTATACACAGTCTGTGTTCCCCAGAGATTTTTCTCAACAGAACCACACTAGAACTGTACGGGGACTCACTGTGTGAAATAATTCCTTCTTTCAACAAATACTCTATCTCTTCCTTCAAAGCTGTCTCCTTTGCAAACGGGATCGTATAGGCTCTCATACAGATTGGTGTTGGGTCTACAAGTTTCATATCATATTCCAATAAATTCGTATGCCCCGGTTTGTCCGTTAACACATCTGCATGATCATTCAAAACCTTTTGAACTCTCTCCCTCGGATTTTTCGTTAAGTGTTTACTGATTTTTACATGTGCGGCTGTCTCACAGGGATGTAAGGGATATTCATGAGAGGTGAGTGGTTCGTTTTTCATTCCCGTTGCGATGGACAAGTTTAGTAAGTGTGTCTCGTCCTGATTTTCTCTTTCCAGATATTTCTTCAGGAGATTCACATGATAGATTTTCTCCTTCCCATTTTTATCTATCTTATAATTTGTTCTAGACACCTTCTCTAGAACTGTATATGGACCTTGCCATCCAATCTGCAACTTATTACTACTGCCTGGTAATAGAAGGAGGACCTTCTCTCCCACAGCTAAATCTCTATCCTTCGCCTTCTTATTATAATAGGCAGCATGTTTTTTCCTGGCTTGTCTCTAATTATCATTAGCAAGTTTCCAGCCAGTTTTAAGACGAGTGGTCAGCTCGTTTACATATTGATATGATGAGGTGATATTTTCTTCTGCCTTATCATCAGTCCACGTCCTTAACAAGGCTACATATGGACTTTTAATTTTACATACTTATTTTTCCTGGCACCTGTCAGGTCCTTTACATTAGAAGCCTTATAGTGAGGACTTTTCTTCCTAGAATCATCACTCACAAATCGTCCACTACCAATTCTTTTCTTGGGGTTTTCTCCCCACTTTAAATTCCTTGTGAGAGATCTTCTCTCTCTTTTATTTTCTTCCAGTTCACATAATTCAGACCGAGGGATTGTCGGCTTATTCTGGGATAAAACCAATTTTGGCCCTCTACACAGAGTTGCCATGTTAATACACTCAAGTGAAGACTGTGTGTGAAAAGGGGGTTCCCATTCCAATTTGTCTACATTATTAAATTTATTTTTATTTTTAGGCCTAAGTTTGCCCCGTGGCGTTTCTAGGTCCTGATTATTATTTTCCCACTTGTGGGTGTTCTCTCATGCAATATGCTACATGCTTCTACAAAATTCTCAATGTCGACATTTACGTCGGGCCAGTAGTATTTTTGAGAAACTTTTTGGCAGATGGTACCTACTTTCTCGTGGTCCCCATCTTTTCCAACATGTAGTCTCTGTTACGGTATATGATATTAACGCCGTCTGCTAAAGGTTAGCGGACGTGCAAATGTAAAGGTTAAGACATTTAATATATTGCGATAGATGTTTCAATTATTGAACGCTCCATACACGATCGATTATGACGTGTCTAGCGTTGTTTAGGACACAGTCGGTAACTAGGAGACGCTACCCTTTGTTACTTGACCGCCAAGCTGAATAGCTGCGTTTTTTTCTAACCTTCCAATTCAATGGCATGATATAGCCATTTATATGTGCATTTTTGATGGACCAGGGTCAGTCCTAGAACTCTATATGAGAGGAAAATTTATGGAGGTTAGTATTTAACTAGAATTCTCAGAAGGAGGAGAATAATCGTCAAATTCGTATGAAATATTCAGACTCGCAGTCTCACTGTCGGCAGGTAGCCATGTCTAGCTGCGCGTGCATATAGCTGTGATGATTTGACGACAATACTGCATTGTATCCTTAAACGGACATTGACACGTAAACCAGCAGTCTACGTTATTGATTAATTTATGCATGACTTATAAGGACTTATGTTCTGTTCCTATTTGAAATGATCATCCTGTGTGTACATGTGATTAAATATTACGGACTCAATCTGAAGGCATTAATTACTTCATTAATGTTGCTGAGTTCAAGTTACATGAACTACTTCTTCATACCATGCTACTGGGTTGTATGAACACCTTCACCCTAATTCGCGTAATACTAAACAAAGCACGATTAACAAGAGATCACTAAAGTAACCATACTCAGTGCATGATCTTCAACCGGCAAATAACTCAGCAACAGTCTCCTTATTACATCTGCCCTATATGCCTTTGGAAGTACCAGCTGTCCGTGACCAGTGGATCCAGTTCCAGCCTTCCTATATATCAATTTGTTTTTCATATAGAAGTCTCCCTTGCCTGGAGGTGTATGACATTTGGGCAATTTCTTAAAACAAGGCTTGAGGGTCTTATCCTCAGCCTGCGCCTTCCTCATCTCATCTGGATGGGTATTTATTGGATTTTCTTCCTCCTTTTTGGACTGTGATCTGGTCTGCACTGTTGCCATGATCACAGGTCTCTTCGGATTCCCCAAGAAGACATATCTACACCCCAATATTAGAGGGTAGATTGGTTCATTTATCACTGCTGCTTTGATGATTCCTTCCACATATCGCGTTTTTACATTTATCCTGGCGATGGGAAGTGTCATGGTCGCTACGTCCTTGGTTGCAGCTTGGATCTCCACTGTTTCTGTGGTGTATTTATCTGCTTGCACCAGGTGAGAACTCACAACGGAATCATAATCCAATCCAGTATCATACAAACACCTTATGGTGACTACATTATATATTACTTCTTCACACACTGGGGGATGATACGGTTCCTGCTGTTTAGTAGGGTTGGCCTTGGCTCCCTTTCTCCCCGTTTTCGTTGCAGCGAAGGAAGGAGGTTTCCTAGTACACTTTTCGGTGTTATGGTTGTCCATCTTACACCATATACAATATAATCTACCTTTTATGAAAAGGTTTTCTTTCCTCATATTTTCTGTCATTGAATTGTGGGTTTTTATTTCTATAATCATTTCGTGGCCTATCAAAATGTTGCTTACCTTTGTTTCCCTGATCTTTGTTGTCAAATCTGTTAAAGTTTTGAGGAGCCTTATAATTGTCTACCTGTTTCTTTTTTGTGCCCGCTACCTCTGCTTGGGCTGCCTGATACCTCTCAGCGACATTGAGTAACTCACCCAGCCTCTCTGCACCTTGTTCCATGAGAAACTTTCTCAAGTCTGAAGCCATGGACTCTCTCAATTGCTCAATAAGGATCATTTCTTTAAGATCTTGGGTTTTCCCCAGAGCAGTCCATTTCTCCAAGTAGGTCTCTAAACGTGCAGAGAACTGGTGATAGGTCTCACCCGACAGTAGTCTTGCATTCCTAAACTTTTTCCTGTAAAATTCTCCGTTCTTTTCATACCTTAACAAAAGAGCCTGCTTTAACATGTCATAATTGTCTTGATCATCCCTGCTCATTTTGGCAAAAACTTCATAAGCTGTTCCCCTAAGCCCCTGGGATAACTTTAGGCTCCACCTTTCTCTCTCTAAACCATACGTGGTAGCCAAAAGTTCAAATCTACCCAGAAAACTTTCTATGTCATCGTCTTTCTCAACAAAATGGTCTAAATGAAAACCCATAGCTGAGGTTGAGGCTCCCTGACTAGCAGTGGCATCGGAGGTAAAGGGCTGGCACCATTTTCAGGAGCATGGCCTTGTAATTCCAACTCCCTTAGTCGTAACTCGTGCTTCCTCTGCAATCTCCTATCTTCTGCTTCCCTTTCGGCCTTTTTTTCTTCTCTTTCTCTTTCTGTAGCTTGTCTTCTTTCCTCGGCTTCTCTTTCAGCCTTTTTTTCTTCTAATTGGAGTCTTTTAATCTCCGCCTCCCTATCCGCCTTCAATGCCCTAGCGTCAGCCTCAATCTGCAATCTCTTAATTTCTTTCTCAGCCTCTAACTTTCTTTCTGCTTCTTTCTCTAATCTTTTATCTTCTCTGGCAATAAATTTATCAACCTCTGAGGTTACGTACTGGACCAGCTCTGGTCCGTCCATATTCATTTCTTTAGCAGTCTGCACAGCAGCAGATCGAAACTTTGCCAGATCAGCCATTCTGTACTATGCAACCTTTTAAAATTTCTAATTATAACTAAGAATTTCTAATATGACTAAGAACAACAACAGGCACCGATAGCTCAACCACTATTTTAATTCCACAAAGAATACGTTTAGTTTTATTTGACAGGTAATTAAAATTTCCGGGACCTGAGACTCTAATATATTTTATAAGAATTTAAAAATCCCGGATTCGAGCTACCCAATATATATGGTGGATTTGGTGTTAAGAAATGTTGTTGTTATATACTCTTAGTGTAGTGAGTGAGGTCAGCTGTGAAGGTCCCTGAATATAATAAATATTATGGTAAGTTACAGGGTACCTTTCTGCTACCACCTTTATGATCTCACTCAGACTTATTCTTTGACTAGAATGTATGATGATGATGACTACGTTTGGTGTCTAGGGTTATGTATAAGTAGTGTAATGTTGCATTAACCAACTAAACATATACACAAGTATTTTATTATCCAACACTACATAACAGTACTACAACAATCACATACACACTACACTTTAAAAAACTATCTTAAGTAAGTCAGTGGTTGAATTTTGTGTAACGTTAAAATTTTTTTTCAATTTATTATCCTGACTATATTTTGTTTGAATCAGGATTGACAATCAAAAGTGAAATCAATGAAATTATTTAGAATATTCAATTTATACAATGGATCTTCTGTCCATAATACAAGTATTAATATAATAAAAGTGTGTAGGTGTAGTTTTCTAAATAGGATAATACTGGTATATGTAAAATGGTAGGTTGTTGGTTATCATCACTCCCTATCGTTTATTTTCTTTTCATTTGTCACAGGTGAAATTCTTTTATTTGATAATGTCAGTTTTTTTTATTGTTAATAACTGAAGTTCATAGAGGTTGAGACTTTCGGTGCCAAACGGGCACTTAACTTCGAAGGAGAACCCTGGTAAGTCTTGTCCTAGGCTCGGTGGACCATCTGGTTCACTTCATAAAAGGTAATGACCTCCAGTACGTGCCCGAATTATGCAACAAAGTCAGGAATCAATCAGTTTTCACGAGCCTGGTTTTATGTGACTGTCAGGGCCACAAAACCCCTGAAATAAGAAGGTTATGCATCCTTCTTTATAATAAGTATACAATAATATTCCACAGTTAATTACAGGTACAGTACAAACAAACGCATAGGGTCAGCTCTTTATGACAACCTATTGTACCATTATATTTGAAGTGACAATGTATACCAGTATTCCTCTTCCCTAATGGTTACAACGCCTCTGCAATTCCAACAGTAATCTTTTTCCATACAATAGGATAGGTGTTATGCTCCTTGATGACAATCATATAAAATTTTGTAGTTCTACACCTCTCTGATAGGCTATCATATGATGGATCAATCTCTAGGCTTTGCCTAAGTCTGCCATCGACTCACTTACTTACAGTCGTATGTTAGTATCTCACATTCAAACTTTATTTTAAATAAAATGGTTAATAAATTCAATCTTACCACAATTTCAATGAATATTACACACAAACAACGATGACTGGCAGATCTGGCCCAAGTTATCACTGCCCTGTCCAGAAGTTTATAATACTTGTATTTAGAATTGCACTTCTGATCTCATCGTCTCGCGGCAAGATTTTTTTAAAGAAATGGTGTCCTAGCCTAACAATTTTTCCTCAATATCAACTAAGCTGGCCAATAGAAGCAGACGACTATGAATTTTAAATCGAACTTTAAAAAAAAAAAATTCTCAAAATACTACGGTTACTACTACAAGTATATTTTTAGTGTTAGGTTAACCAATCCCCTCTCGCCTTCCTTTAAACTACAGCCAATCAAAATCTTGGTACCTTTTAGTCCTATTTACCCAAAGCTTTTTTCAAAATATGTCATGAAAAAATTAAGCAGGCGTGATCTTTTTTCTCGTCAGTCCGTCTTATCATACATAATATTATTGTCATTATCTTGGTTATTTTTTGCACTAGTGGGTAACTGACACCATATTATTGCTCAGGACATCATAAGGCATCCGAATATATAATTTTTATGGCCCTATGTATTATGGTTCATAATTCCATATTTTTTCTTTTTTTGTTTTGTATCGTAATTTGAAACGTGCCTAAGGCTATGTTGCTCGAGTTGGCTTTTGTGAATTCAACGCGAGACTGCGTTCTCTATGTTCTGTCTTTCCATCCCTCCCCTCTTTTATTCTTTTATTCTTTCACTCTCGTCTTGGCAATCCGACTTGACCTTGCAAAAGTGTTACATTTAATATCAAGGACGAATTTTTTTTCGAAATGACAGTATCTTTCATTCGGCTATTAGGTTTATCAAAATCGACATGCGGGCGGGCGTAGGAGAATACTACGCTGGACTCAATTTTTATTTTCTATCTTATTTTTGACTTTATGCTCTACAATATTATCTAATTTAGCTATTGTATTGAGAATATCGTCACACTTTTCATACTCCTCATGGACGATGTCATTAAGGCATGTAAGGAGAGAACAAGAAAGTATTCAGTGGGGTACTGGAAGATGAGACAGGTCTGTATTTTAGAGCTGGCATTTGCTGATGATGTTGTCCTGATTGCTAAATCAGAGGCACATCTCCAATCCAACCTGCAAGTCTGGAAGGAAGAGCTGGAGAAGAGAGGGATGGTCATAAGCAGCTCTAAAACAAAATCCATGGTGATATCACGAGAAGAAAGAAGACATCAGATTAAGCTGGGAGAACAGGTCATGGAGCAGGTCGACCACTTTAAATACCTCGGAGCTATTATAGACTGAAAGGGAGGCATCAAAGAAGAGTTGGCCACTTGAAAAGCAGCAGCTAAGAGACTTTTTCAGGCCATAAATCGAGGATTCCTCAGCAAAAGAGAGGTTGGTAAGAAAACGAAGATGGCTGTATACCGCTCCACCTATTTCACAGCCTTGACATATGGATGCGAGTCATGGGCAATGACTACAACCCACAAAAGCTAGATCCAAACCTCAGAAATGAGGTATCTGAGGAAGGTGGTTGAAGTAACAAGAAGAGACATGGTACGGAACCAGACGAAACGTCAAGGCCTTAAATCCCACCCCCTGCAGAACAGTCCCAACTAAGATGGTTTGGCCATGTCTGCAGAATGGGAGAAGATCGGCTACCACGACAAGCATGGGAAACAAAGAGCCAGGGATCCAGACCTTCCCCCCCCCCCCCAGGAGGACCCAGAGTCTGCTGGGAGGACAACATTAGACAATCTTTAAAGGACCGAGGACTAGAATGGAGCCAGGCTAGGAGGAAGAGAGCCGATAGGATGGTCTGGCGCTCTCTCTTCCAAACCTCTACACCTCACGGTAGAAGGGGAACGACTAAGTAAGTAAGTAATTTTTCCTTGGTGCTTGTTTTTCCTCTATCGATCCGTGGGAAAATATCATGATTTCATAATTTGTTAACCTGACCTCCGTATGAAATGCTGATCTCAGCATTTATCTTTTAAATCTATTAACTCTTTCTCACGCCCCAGTTGCACACAAGCAATATACTTTTACGTATATTCTCATTAAAAACAAATACCAAACTATAAATCATTCAAATGCAATGTCCCTTTCCCACGCACAGGTGTTCATTACTCAAAATTAACATCATTTCATTTAAATTCATTTTCCTAATTACAACTTATCTCTATTTACATTTCATTCCCTTCTCTTAGTAATAGATAAGCTGTCCGTCTAAGTTATATTACTTTGTCTTTGATTGTTGGTGTTACTGTCATAATTGTCGTTTCCATGTCCACTCTTTATAGTTACGTCCACGAGATATCGTCTGTTTATAATTACGTCCACGAGATGTCGTCTGTTTATAGTTACGTCTCATAAATTCAACAAAGTCACTTTCCAAATACATTGTTTTGTTTTTGTTTCTTTTGGTTTGTTAATTCTAGAATGTGACCGGGTGAAGGAATGAGTGGACGGGAACGGCACTAAAAGTCCAGGCTCGTGTGACAGTGTAGATCGTGATAGTAGATTTTATGGAAAGGGATGTAAATCTGTATTTCACTTGAGATAAGGGAAATAATCCCAAGACTTTCTTTGTAGAGGTTCTTCTGGGGAAGACTGGTTATTCACCAGAGGTGTTGCTTCCAGAAGAGAGGAACAACCCAGGTAATTAAGAGAACTCGTAAGTGCCTTTACGGTTTTAATATTGATCTTGAAGGGTTATATATAATCAGTAACTCGAACAGTCAAAGGAAACTTCAATAGTGCAGGTTACTTGAAAAGTCCAGTAGATATTAAAAAGATATTCTTTATTTCGTTTCGTTTCAGCATGAGGAAAATGTGGCAGTTCGATAAGAATTTCTGGTGGGGGAAAGTAAAACTGCCAGCTTTAGCCTCCAAGGCGAAAGGCTTACGGCTCCTCAATACTCTAGTCGTTCTGTGACATCTGTGGAAATCCTAGCGAAATAAAATACGATTCGAGACTTCAATTAAAACTAGATCGAACTTACTTCATGTGGAATAAACCACAAACCTAATCGTGGCAGGGGTTAGTGCTGGTTCACTAACTTTCCTGGTCGGTAGGAGATCTCTAGTTGGATATTAGTATCCAAACCTTAGGAGTCAAGGGCTTTTTCGTTCAATAGTAGTCGTAGCGCCAGGTTGCTACAAACCTAAACTAAAGATTTTTATTTTTTTTTATTTTTTATAATACCTTTATTCAGGTCAATATATCAATGTTATTTACAAAATTTTTACAAATATCACATAATGTAGGATCAATAATAAAGTAAAACCCCCCTCCCCCCCTCTCCCCAAACTATCATTGCGACAAGTCAATAACTATAATAAACAATATAACAATATAAAGTACCAAATTATTGAACAATATCACAAAATAAACCTACTAAAGATAAACATAGTAAAGATGAAACCCCCCCCCTCCCCCCCCTCCCTCCAATAACTTTATTCAAGTCAATGTTTACAAAGGCACATGTTATACTACATGAATGATGAATGAAGATGAAATGATTGATGGTACATTGACTAAATGATGATGACACCCTACCATGAGATGAGGACATATGTTATGGAGTATTTACAACCAAAGCTACCTGCTTTGTATGACGACCGAATAAGGGTTATTAATTATTTATTTCAACAACAACAAAAAATTTCAAATTTGTTCTGTTATGTGTTGCGTCATACGTTCGTATATTTGTGTAAATATTGTACTGTCATAATGTCCATTGTCGTATACAGCTCTGTTCCTACATGTCCATACAAGGTATCTAAAGTCAGCTAACAAAGTCAGTAGCTTAAGTTCTATTCGTCTCGTCATCTGTGGTAACGTATTCATTGTGACCGCTCTATATAAATTAAGTGTCTGTTGTGAATGTGGGGCTATTAATTTCCTTAATTTGTTTAAAGTGGGGGCCACTGTCTTACATGTGTAAAACAAGTGGTCTTCTGTCTCTGTAATGTTATCACTGCATAATTTACATTTGGGTGCTGGTCTGTTTGCTTTTGTTAGTGATTTGCTCGAAATTGGTGTTAAACTATGTAGTAGTCTGAAGGTGACTTCTTTTGCTTGTGGTTTAATGTCTATTGCGTGAATGTTTGTAAAACTCTGTGTGTAATCAGTTATAAAGAGGTTGTACCCTCTTCGTGTGTTTATAGGTGTTTCTTGTGCTGCAACTAGAAGTTTGTATATAAGTTTGGTGTCTTGTTTTATTAAGTGTTTGTTCCCCTCTAAATTTTTCAGACATATTGCATAAAAAGGAGGTGGTGTCACAAAAAATGGGGTTGATTATTATTTAATTTACAAAAACTTGATAGCCTTACCCCAATATAATAGTGTGCCAGCGGGTATAGACCCGGGCTCTTTATAACTTCCCCTATATATTTAATTCTTAAAGCTTTAATTTTAGTATTTATATCCTGTAGAGCTATCCCCCCTTTATTTTTAGGTTGTATTAAAGTAGTGTGTTTAATACTGTGCCAAGTGTTCCTAAAAATGAAGGCCCTAATTAGTTTATGTATTTCCGTTATAATCTTTTTAGGTACTATTTGTATATTTGCTGTATAAATTATTTTTGTCATAATAAAACAATTAACTATAATACTTCTTCCGAAAATGGTAGCCGTTTTATATTTGTAAATTTCTAGCATATTTTGGATTTTCTCTATTAATTTTGTCCATGTTTCTTTATTGGGGTCTTGAGGATTAAAAGAGAAGTTAATTCCATAAATTTTAATTTTATTCACTACCGTTAATTGAAAAGGGAAATCTGACCTATTGCCCCATTTACCTATTCCCATTATGCTAGATTTTTGAATATTTAGTTTGGATTCGCTAGCGTATCCAAACTCTGTGAAAACCTCTAAGATATTTTTTATAGAATCCTTTGTTGTTGGAAAGAATATCGTATCATCGGCGTAGGCCAACAATTTTCTTTCCCCTGCACCGGGGACGAAAGTCCCCTTGATATTTGTGTCCTGTCTTATTCTTTCCAACACAGGTTCTAACGATATTACATATAACAAGGGCGACAGAGGGCATCCTTGCCTAACACTCCTCGTTAATTTAAATGTTTTGGTTTAACTATGATTAATCAGTATTTTACTTTCAGGTTTTTTATATAGGATTTTTATCCATGATCTAAAGCATTTCCCTATATTATTAGCTTTAAGACTCTTATGTAGGAAGGCATGTGATACTCTATCAAATGCCTTTTCCTGGTCTAAAGATAATATGGCACTCTGGCACTGCCTATCATGTGTGTATGTAATTAGGACTCTAATAAAATGTGTGTGTCTGCTAATGTTTCTACCATGTACACTACATTGTTGATTTGAATGTATTATTTTGTGCATGTGTGATTTAAGCTTCAGAGTAAGTGCCTTGGCTAGGATTTTGTAATCAGTATTTAAAAGGGAGATGGGCCTAAAATTCTTAATTGACTTTTTGTCATTACTGTCCTTGGGGATTAAAGTAATATAAGATTGATTCAAACTTTCTGGGAGTTCCCCTTTTAAAAAAGCTTCTTCAAATGTTTTGATTAGAATGGGACCTAAACATGGGAAGAAAAACCTGTAAAATTCTGCTGTTAGCCCATCCGGCCCGGGTGCTTTATCTTTTTGAAAAGTACTAAGGGCCCCTTGCAAATTTTCTAAAGTTAAAGGTTGATCTAGCCTTTCACTTTCCTCATCACTTAAACGTCTTGTGTATTTTAGAAATTTGTCTTGTATGTTTGCATCACTTTCCTCTTTAGTATATAGCTGCTTGTAGTATTCGAAGAAAGCGTGACTAATATTGGTATTGTCTGTGTGCCGTATTCCTTTCATGTCAGTTATTTCGTGAATCTGTCTACTGCGCTGAATGTTTTGCTCTACAGCTAAATATTGCCTACTAGGGATTTCCTGCGTTATAGTGTGTAATTTTCTCCTAAGTAATGCTCCCTGATAGGTATACTGTCTATATTGATCTAACTGCTGTTCTAAGGTGTGTATGTGAGGGTTCGTGTTGTCTAAACTAATTGCTTCTTCTAAAATCCCCTCTTCTTTTTTAAACTTCCTATGTATACATGTAGCCAAAATCTGTGTCCTATCTCTTAATGTATTTTTTAACATATCCCAATATTGTGCAATGTTGTTATTGGGAATGTCTTGTGCGTAACCGTGTATCAGTTGTGTTATTTGCTCTGTGTAGTAAGTGTTTTTAAGTAGATTATTGTTAAATTTCCAATGCGGGATCTCTTTACTTGTTTATGCGTTGCCCCATACTTAAAGATGCATAAACTGCGTGATGATCTGTGAATTTAAGAGTGTTCTTTATGTGGTATATTTTGTGTATATTATAGTCACTAGTGGTGTAAATTCTATCTAATCTTGAAGCCAGTCTAAAATATGGGTTCATCTTATCATAATATGTAAATGTTTGTTTGTTGGGTTCTATTTTTCTGTATGCATCTGAAAGGTCATGTTCGTCTAACATAGCCTGAACTTGTCGTACAAGTAAAGACTTTTCTCGTGTCTGCGCTCTCGTGAAGCCTCCAGACCGGTCAAGGTCGGATAGAATACAATTAAAATCCCCCCCCCCTAAAATGTTCTTATTCCCCTTGTAGTGTTCCGTTAATATGTCGTGTAATCCGTCATAAAACTTAGGCCTGTCAATTTTCGTCGCAGGGGCATATATATTAATAAGTGTGTGTGTGTCATGCTTGTTGTGTTTGTTTTGTATTGGTATAATGACAATTCTGCCACAATTGTCTGTTCTATAATGTACTGCTTCCCAATCCTCATTAATTTGAAGGATGGCAGTACCACTATGGCAGGTGCCCCGGGCGAACCAACCATGCTTCAGTCCTAACCTAGTTACTATCTGGTCGGCATGATAACCAGAAGTAATCCCCGTTTGTTGCAAAAACAAAAAGTCGGGTTTCTCTTTTTTGATAAGTTTAATTACATGGTCTAGCTTATTTCTCAAACCATTGATATTGAGAGATATTATCACTAGACTGCATGACGGAGTGGTAAGCAGAAGTTGGCCACTCGTTATAAACTGTCTACTTGGCAAAGTGGCAGAGTCGTCACTTGCCATATCTAAAATATTTGACAAAACGGGGCCTGGGTGCGGACCGTTTGTCTTTTTTGAATTACAAAGCAGAGTAGTGGTCTGAGGCTGGCCACCCGCTACAGGTGAAATATTCAACAAAGCGTTAGTTGATGGTTTATCATGTGTTTTAAGGGTTGTAATAGGCAAAGTGATAGGCTGGTCACTTTTTGCACATGGTTTACATACCAGAGGGGTGACTGTGGGCTGACCGCCTTCTGTCTTAACTAGGCCGCTCGACACATTCGTGTTTACATTGTTAGACCAATCAGTGCATGAGGGCTGACTGATTAACCTAAATTCTTGGTTGCTAGACTGAATAGTGACTGAGGACTGGCTATTTGTCAAATTGCCCTGATAGTTCGGGCCAGGTGCAGGCAAAGCCGCACCGTCAGACCTTCCCGCCCTGACGGGGGGAGGGTTGGCTGCTTAATGACAACTGTGCGCATTTAAGGGTGCGTGCAGTGTTAGTTTTGTGTATAAAAACAAAAACATCAAAGAACTACCTACATTAAACACAACTCTTAAATAATAATAATAATAATATACACTTCCTAAACTATAGGTGTTTACATGTTTTACTTTTAAAATTACATCACTATGAAATAAAGGAAAAAAGTTCATTTCTCCGGACACCGGCAGCTCACTGTCTGTTCTTGTTGTAGGTGCAACCAAGGCTTTCCTATACTTGGGAACTGGACAGGTCTGTCTGCACTGGGCCTCAGTGCACGGGGAAAGAACTTCTAGTAGTAAACTCATTCACTCACATGTTCAAAAGGCTTGTCCATCTATGAAGATATCTGCTTGGGACAACATGGCCTCCATGTCGTCCTCTTCTGTAGTTGCCGCCCAACAGGAGGGGGCTTGCGTATTGAAAGACGTCGGCGCCTCTAGAACCTCATGTCTTGTTGGTGATGATCTTCTGCTGTTAGGTGCTGACATCACATGCTCGTCGGCGACAGGTGTCGACAAGTTCTCTCTCGGGGAGGGCTCTGGCGTAGGCGCCCTGGGTGATGGTGGCAAGTCTCTTCGGCTAGGGGAGCGCTTGCTCGGCGACTTGCTGTCACTACGTTTTACTTCTTTTGACCTCACAGGCTCTGTTGCCTGGAGCAGGAATCTTTTTCTATTGATTTCTTTTTTTTCCTTCTTGTTATTTATAACTTTTGTATATCCATCACCCTCACTGGCATCTGGGCCATCCGGGGTAGGGAGCTCGTCTGCCCTGCTCTGCTCTGCTGGTGTTTTTTCGACAGCTGTTTCTTCCTCCCTCATTTTCTTGACCTGGTGGGGTGGCGCCCGCTTCCTAGGGCATTGGCTGACCCAGTGGTCATCCTGCCCACACACCGCATTCTTCTTCCGGGCAAGGACACCCATATTCTTAGTACTTTGTCTTCGGCTGCTTTCAAGTGCACAAAGTGCGGTATCCTATGTTCGGATGGTCGGTATTGGAAATTCCACATGTCGTGGGCATTTTTGATCCTGTACACTTCTACGTCTTTATCTCCCGACACTTCCGCCGCTATTCTTTTTACTGCCTCGGGTTTCATCGTGGGCGGCATCCAATGCAGCACACCTTTGGATCTTTCCTTATCATGATGCTCAATCTGAATGCTCATCTGAGGGTTGGTCCACTCCAATCTTTTTCCGTGCAGGCCTTTGTAGTGCTTCAGCTGAGCTGCTGCTGTTAACGTGGCATACCACTTATAAGGGCCCGCGAAGCGGTACAATGTGGCGATGCCACTCAGGCCGACGCCGGCTGGTCCAGCTAATATGCTGGCTATTAAAGAATACGATGCCTTGTTGGCCTGCGGCCCTGAGATCGTAATTACCAGTGTCCCTGGTCTATGTAGCATGCCTCCCTCTAAGTCTTCGTTTAGATCAATTAAAATCACGGGCACGATAGGTGTGGACATTCTTATTTCTATCTTTCTTGGTACTAAAACCAAATTGGATTAAACAAAGTCACAAGGCTAGCCTAAGCTAACAGCTAAGGCTAACACCACAAACCTGAGAAGTTACAGCAGGAGGTAAAAACACGTCTTCACGTCTCAAAAGGGTAAAGATAACACCTTCGGTTGGACACTAGCTTTGAGATAACTGTCTCAAGCTCTCTCTGGTTACTAAGATGCATCAGTCTTTATACTTGTCTGGTGCTATGGCTTGCCAGAGGAAGTATTTCTCATTGGAGTTAAGACCGGAAACCTTCTAATGATTGGTCTTGGGGGCTAGTGGACTGTTGAAATAATCTTTAACCTAACCATCTACGAATCCTCTAGTCTAAAATTATTGTTTCTATGTGATGATGACCAACCATTGTTTAAAGTTCTCTCTAATCTAAATGTTTTCCGGTCTGACTTGTATGGAGTCCACACAAGGTTTGATGACATCATAGGTTCATGTGTGTCATGACTGATGATGTCATTGATTCTTGACTAGTGGTTTATTTATCTAACTAGTCATTCATAAAATACTTTACTATAAGGCTAACAGTTGTAGCTACTTAATAGTCTACCCTGTTACATACGCCCGGGGGCCACCAAAGTGTATCCCGTAGGGAGACACTTTAGTCCCTAAAAATGACTAATCCCTAAAAATATCGGGGTTCATGTATCCCACCAGAAATCGTGTCGGATGGAATACAACAATCAATATATGGGAATGATGGATGAATCAATTCTATTAACATAAGTAATTGTAAGTGGTGGGGACTGATGGACATAGTCAAGGTACTTAAGTAGGGACTGATGGACATAGTTAAGGTACTTAAGTAAGGACTGATGGACATAATCAAGGGACATAAGTAGGGACTGATGGACATAATCAAGGGACATAAGTAGGGACTGATGGACAGTCAAGGTACACATGTAATGACAGGGGATGACATGGTAGGAACCATTAACAATAATAATGGGCAAAAATAGAACTGAACAATCATCAACCAACTAGCAAACCGCTTTTATGGGTTGATAGTTATCAAATATCTCTCAAATACATTATAAAACATAATACAAGATGACAAGCGAGTTAACGTCGCAAAGGAAAACTGGGAACGAAAATGGCGGGTGCCCATAAAATATGGCGGACGCCCAAAATGGCGGATTTACAAAATGACCGTCATCCCACACTTCAACTGAAGCGGGTGATGAAATAAAATTAATGGAACAAATGGAAATGGAACCACAAAACTTGGAGGCAAGGTATGGGCAAAATTGGTAAGTCTCATAATAGAAATAATGACTACACCGGTATAACAATAACCGGAAATAATGCAAGGATTGGAAACATGGTAATCAACGGACTAAGGTACTCAATGGAGAAATGGCAAATAGTTAAATCACATGTGTAGTGGAACAATAACTGGAACTTCAAACAATCATGAAGCAAAATGGAGTCATTATTATAATAAGTCATGGATGATGCCAACATTAGTGGCGGGTGAAAATGTACTTTAGTTAAACACTTTTATTAGGTACAACAGGACGAACAGCACTCAAATCTGAGCAAAATCTTATAGCAAAAAAAAAAACAAAAAAACAAAGGGACATAAAAGATGGTCAAAAGTACAGGAAAAAAAACAAAGGGAGATTAAGGATGGTCAAAAGTAATGGGGTGAAAAAAAAAACAAAGGGAGATAAAAGATGGTCAAATATTAAATCAGTCAAAACTAACTTGATTTAATGACACTACGCGTGTGAAAGGAAATACTTTAGCAATATATGAGGACTACACAGTTCTTCTGAGTCGGAAGATCTCCATCATCAATGTTTAAAAGGAGGCCGCAAGGTAAACTGTTCATATACTGGTAGATTCGTCAATGTTTTTCTTGCGGACGGAATTGTGTTAGTTCTCCATAAATGGCAATTCTTGGACTTCATAGCATAACTTGCAAAATTGATAAAAGTCCGCAACCGAGATGTCCAGGGATGCATAACAGCTAGTTTTCACTGCAACATCAGGATCAAACAATTCAGCCGCGGAAGCATTGGGTAAGAGACTTGCTTCGTAATGCACGAGAAACAGGTTTTGACACCATGCTTGAAAATGGTATCAGGGCGGGAAATGTCAACATGACAGGAACTGTCATCTGGAAGTATGTACAGTTCAATTCGTAATCAACTTCGCCAAAATATTCATCGCTTCCAATCTTACGATGTCTTGCGATGACAGGCGAGGATCGTGCTGTATAGGTTGGGGTGTAGGAACAATGGCATGGACAACAGGAGTGGACAGGACAGAGCTTCGTGGTGGAGGCTGTGGAATGGTAGGTGGACAACGGCGGGGAATGCGTAATCTACGGGATGGAGGTGTGACAGGTGGAGGTGGAGGCGGAGGGGAGGGACTACGGTGAGGAGAATGAACAGAACCACGGGAGTGACGAAAACGGGGACGCACATGGGCGGCCTGCTGGAGAAGGTATTTAGGAAGGGGAGCAGAATCGCCAGATGATGTCGAATGACGACGTTTAGAAGGAAAACGAGCTGGGGGAGGAGGAAAATCAGGTTCAGTATCAGAAGAAGCAGAATCAGGGTAACTGTCAAGGTCTGACGGAGGGGGAGGAAAATAATCAGAGGTTGGAAGAGCAGGTTCAATATCCAAATAGTCGGAATCAGTGGCGGTATCAAGGTCGGAGGGAGGTGGATGAAAATAATCAGAGGGAGGAAGAGCGGGGTTAGATGAGATATGAACAGAGGGAGGAGGAGCGGGGTTAGATGAGATATGAACAGAGGGAGGAGGGGATGAAACGACAGGAGTTGTTGTAACTGGATGTATAATAACATCATGCTGAGGCGAAACATGAGAGGGGCCCGGAGTAATGGAGGTTAACTCAGCTAAACGCGCGTCATGGGCGTGGATACGGGAGTACAGTTCAGCAGGAGGGATAGGACCTTCAGAGGTGGAACAAGAACGATAACGTCTCGTACGATCAACCATATGGGAGGGTGAAGAAGGAGAAGGTAACTATTAGGAACTTCAGCGTTATCTGGCAATGGTTGACTCAACGCATGCTGTTGTTGCATGTCATGTATCTGCTGTTGTAATAACAGATTTTGTTGTTGGAGCAATTGTATTTGATTTTCAAACTGCTGTTGCATATTTGGATCCATCATGCATAAGCTGTACCACACCGAAAATGACAATCTCTGGTGTGTGAAAGGTCACGGGCACCAAAAGTCAAACTATGTGACCGGGTGAAGGAATGAGTGGACGGGAACGGCACTAAAAGTCCAGGCTCGTGTGACAGTGTAGATCGTGATAGTGGATTTTGTGGAAAGGGATGTAAATCTGTATTTCACTTGAGATAAGGGAAATAATCCCAAGACTTTCTTTGTAGGGGTTCTTCTGGGGAAGACTGGTTATTCACCAGAGGTGTTGCTTCCAGAAGAGAGGAACAACCCAGGTAATTAAGAGAACTCGTAAGTGCCTTTACGGTTTTAATATTGATCTTGAAGGGTTATATATAATCAGTAACTCGAACAGTCAAAGGAAACTTCAATAGTGCAGGTTACTTGAAACGTCCAGTAAATATTAAAAAGATATTCTTTATTTCGTTTCGTTTCAGCATGAGGAAAATGTGGCAGTTCGATAAGAATTTCTGGTGGGGGAAAGTAAAACTCCCAGCTTTAGCCTCCAAGGCGAAAGGCTTACGGCTCCTCAATACTCTAGTCGTTTTGTGACATCTGTGGAAATCCTAGCGAAATAAAATACGATTCGAGACTTCAATTAAAACTAGATCGAACTTACTTCATGTGGAATAAACCACAAACCTAATCGTGCAGGGGTTAGTGCTGGTTCACTAACTTTCCTGGTCGGTAGGAGATCTCTAGTTGGATATTAGTATCCAAACCGTAGGAGTCAAGGGCTTTTTCGTTCAATAGTAGTCGTAGCGCCAGGTTGCTCCAAACCTAAACTAAAGAACTTTTTTTTTTTTAAACCTTTATTGGGTCAATATTTTACAACATCCATAGTATTTACAAGAGTTAAAATTCATATACATTCTAAATAGTACATAGTGTGAACTACTACCCCTCCCTCCCCCTTCCCCCTATCCCCAAGTAAGTAATAACAACAAGTCAGCAATATTATAACAAAAGGATACATAACAAAAGCCATATCAAAACCCAAAACATCCCAACCATATCCTAAGCAATATCCCAAACAATATCATAGTGAGTACCAACATTATTATAGATGGTGAAACAAATGAGGCTATGAACATCGACACCCTACTATGAGATGATTTATGAAGACGTATATAATAAAGGTTATTTACAGTCAAAGCAACCTGCTTTGCATGATGACCCAAAGGCCTCAAGTATGATTTTTACATGACGTGAAATATTTACAAGCAAAGCTACCTTGCTTTGCATGACAAATGAAAGGTCAATAAAGGTTTAAGTATTTAAACAACAACACAAAAGTTTCAAATCTGTTCTATTATGTTTTGTGTTATTTGTTCGTATATCTGTGAAAATATTCTACTGTCGTAAAGTATGCCGTCATGTACTGCCCTATTTCTACATATCCACACTAAGTATCTAAATTCTGCTAATAAAGTTAAGAGTTTAAGCTCTGTCTGTCTCGGTAACTTAGGTAAAATATTCAACATGACCACTTGGTACATGCTGAGCGAATGCGGTGTTTTGGAAGTTATTAGTGTTCTTAGTTTGTTTATTGTAGGGACCACTGTTCTACATGTGTAAAACAAGTGGTCTTCTGTTTCTATTGCATTGTTACTACACAGTTTACACCTTGGTTGCGCCTTGCCTGCTTTCATTGCTGAATACTTGCTCATGATAGGTGTTAAACTGTACAGTAATCTAAATGTAACTTGTTTGGCTTGTGGCTTGACGTCTATTGCGTGAATGTTTGCGAAACTCTGTGTGTAATCCATTGTGATGTTGTACCCCCGTTTTATTCGTGTACCTAAGTGGGGTTCCTGTGCTCCTACTAAAAGTTTGTATATGAGTTTAGTGTCTTGTTTTATTAACTGTTCATTCCCTTTTAGATTTTCTATGCATATCCTATAAAAAGGTGGTGGGGTGTCAAAGGAATGTGGTTGGTTGTTTTCTAGTTTGTGTAATTTAATTAGCCTAAGTCCGATATAATAATGTGCTAAGGGGTACAAATTTGGGTTTTTAATTATCTCCCCTATATATTTAATCCGTAAAGCTTTAATTTTAGTGTTGATGTTTTGTAAGGCTATCCCCCCTTTATGTTTGGGCTGTATTAGGGTTAAATGTTTAATACTTTTAAAAGTACCCCTAAGAATGAAATTCCTAATCAAAACATTTATTTTAGTTACCACTGACTTTGGCATATATTGGATATTTGCTGTATATATAATTTTAGACATAATGAAACAGTTCACTATGATGCTTCTCCCAAAAATAGTAGCTGTCTTGTATTTATATTTCTCTATCATGTTTTGAATTTTATCTACTAACTTTACCCATGTCTCTGTATTGGGGTCATAAGGGTTGCAGGAATAATTTATCCCATAAATTTTGATTCTATTAACTTGCGTTAACTGAAAGGGGAAATCCGTCTTGTTTGCCCATTTACCTAATCCCATTAAACTAGATTTTTGAATATTTAGTTTGGATTCATTAGCGTATCCAAACTCTGTAAAGGTTTCTAATATCTTTCTTATGGAATCTACAGTTGCTGGGAGGAATAAAGTATCATCAGCATACGCTAATGATTTTCTTTCCCCTTTCCCGGGTATAAAAGTCCCCGTGATGTTTACATCTTGTCTTATTTTTTCCAGCACTGGCTCTAGTGTTAAAACGTATAACAGGGGAGACAAAGGGCACCCCTGTCTCACTGATCTTGTCAGCCTAACTGGGTCACTTAAACTGTGATTAATTAATATTCTACTATGGGGTTTTTTGTATAAGATTTCTATCCATGTTCTAAAGTATTCCCCTATGTTGTTTGCTTGTAACGTTTTATGTAAGAAGGAATGTGATACTCTGTCAAAGGCCTTTTCCTGATCTAATGATAGTATTGCACTTTGACACTGTCTATCGTGCGTGTATGTAATCAAATCCCTTATGAAGTGTGTATGTCTACAAATGTTCCTACCATGTACACTGCATTGTTGGTCAGCGTGTATCAAGTTCTGCATGAATAATTTAAGTTTCAGAGTGAGAGCTTTGGCCAAGATTTTATAATCAGTATTTAAAAGCGAAATAGGCCTGTAATTTTTGATTGACTTTTTGTCAGCATTATCTTTAGGTATTAAAGTAATAAAGGATTCATTTAATCTATTCGGAAGCTCTCCTTTCTGGAAGGCTTCCTCAAATATTTTAATTAAAAGGGGGCCTAAAATTGGGAAAAAGAAAAAGTAAAATTCTGCCGTTAACCCATCTGGGCCGGGTGATTTATTTTTCTGGAAAGTACTGATCGCTTCCCTTAAGTTTTCTAAAGTTAAAGTTTCGTCTAATTTTGTGTAATATTCAAAAAAAAGCGTGTCTAATATTAATGTCTTCTGTCTGTTGTTTCCCATTCATGTCAAATATTTCCTGAACCTGCCTACTGTGTTGTACATTTTGTTCAATCGCTAAATATTGTCTACTGGGTGTTTCTTGTGTAATAGTATTTAATTTTGACCTAAGGAGAGCCCCTTGGTATGTGTGTTGTTTGTACAGGTTTAATTTCTCTTCTAAAGTATGAATGTATGGGTTAGATTTGTCTATCGGTTTAGTTAAACTTATAGCGTCTTCCAATATATTTTGTTCCCTCTTAAAAGCCATGTGTATTGTTGTTGCTAAAGTCTGTGTTCTGTCCCTTATTGTGTTTTTAGCAGGTCCCAATATTCTGCAATGTTGTTATTGGGGATATCCTGTGTGTAACCCTGAATGAGTTGTGTTATTGTATCTGTGAAGAAGGTATTTGTTAGCAAGTTATTGTTGAATTTCCAATGCGGGGATCTCTTTAATTTTGTATATGTGTGTCCCGTACTTAGAACTGTGTATACTGCTTGGTGATCTGTAAATTTAAGCGTGTTTTTATATGGTAAGTTTTGTGTATATTGTAATTATTGGATGCGTAGAACCTGTCCAGTCTTGAGGCCTCTCTAAAATATGGGTTTGTCTTGTCGTGAAATGTGAAAGCATGTGTGTTCGATTGTAGTTTTCTGTAAACGTCTACTAAGTCATGTTTGTCAAGAATGGGTTGTAAATGTCGTATTGATAGGGGTATTTGAATTTTCTTTCTCTGAGATACGGGGCCTAAGGAACTACTGTCTAAATTGGCCAAAACACAGTTAAAATCTCCCCCTAACACTATTCTAGTTCCTTTGTAGTGCTTATCTATAGTGTCATACAGTCCGTCGTAAAATTTGGGTTGGTCAGTGTCTACTGCGGGTGCGTATATATTAATAAGCGTGTGCGTGTCATGTTTATTGTGTTTGCTCTGTATTTGAATTATGACGGTTCTGCCACAACCGTCTGTCCTATAATGTACTGTGTCCCAATCTTCGTTAATTTGTAAGATGGCGACACCGCTATGCCTGGGGCCTAGGGCGAACCAGCCGTGTTTAAGTCCTAACCTAGTTACTATCTGACTGGCAGTAAAGTCGGACGTAATCCCTGTCTGTTGCAAGAACAAAAAATCAGGTTTATCTTTTTTAATCAGTTTGATAATGTGCTCTAGCTTATTCCTCAAACCGTTGTATTGAGGGATATTAGAACTAGGCTGCTTGACAAAGTAGAATCTGAGGGTTGGCCACTTGTTGCAAACTGTCTACCTGGCAAAGTGGCAGAGTGGGCACTTGCCATATCTAAAATATTTGACAGTGGTCTGAGGTTGGCTACCCGCTACAGGTGAAATACTCAACAAAGCACTAGTTGATGGTTTATCATGTGTTTTAAAGATTGTACCATGCAAAGTGATAAACTGGTCATTTATTACACATGGCTTGCACAGCATAGCGGTGACCGTAGACTGACCGCTTTCTGTCGTAACTAGGCAACTCGACACATTCATGTTTACATTGCTTGACGAGGCGGTGCATAAGGGCTGACCTGTTGACCTAATTACATGACTGCTTGACGGAATAGTGACTAAGGACTGGCTATCCGTTCTGCACTGATAATTATGGCTAAGCGCAGATGTAACCGCGCCGCCTAGCACTCTCACCTCAGTAGGGGGGAGAGTTGACTGCTTAATTACAACTGTGCGCATTTAAGGGTGCGTGCAGTGTGTGTTTGTGTGTAAAAGCAAAAACATCAAAGAACTACTTACATTAAGCACAACTCTTAAATAATAATAATAATACACACACCCTAAACTATAGGTGTTTACACGTTTTACTTTTAAAATTACATCACTATGAAATAAAGGAAAAAAGTTCATTTCTCCGGACACCGGCAGCTCACTGTCTGTTCTTGTTGTAGGTGCAACCAAGGCTTTCCTATACTTGGGAACTGGACAGGTCTGTCTGCACTGGGCCTCAGTGCACGGGGAAAGAACTTCTAGTAGTAAACTCATTCACTCACATGTTCAAAAGGCTTGCCCATCTATGAAGATATCTGCTTGAGACAACATGGCCTCCATGTCGTCCTCTTCTGTAGTTGCCGCCAAACAGGAGGAAGCTTGCGTATTGAACGGCGTCGGCGCCTCTAGAACCTCATGTCTTGCTGGTGATGATCTTCTGCTGTTAGGTGCTGACATCACACGCTCGTCGGCGACAGGTGTCGACGAGTTCCCTCTCGGGGAGGGCACCGGCGTAGGCGCCCTGGGTGATGGTGGTAAGTCTCTCCGGCTAGGGGAGGGCTTGCCCGGCGACCTGCTTTCACTACGCTTTACTTCTTTTGATCTCACAGGCTCTGTTGCCTGGAGCAGGAATCTCTTTCTATTTATTTCTTTCTTTTCTTTCTTGTTATTAACAACTTTGCTATATCCATCGCCCTCACTGGCATCTGGGCAATCTGGGGTAGGGGGCTCGTCTGCCCTGCTCTGCTCTGCCGGTGTTTTGTCGACAGCTGTCTCTTCTTCCCTCATTTTCTTGACCTGGGGATGTGGCGCTCGCTTCTTGGGGCATTGGTTCACCCAATGGGTGTCTAACCCGCAGATTGCACATTGAATTTTCCTGCCTGGCAACGACGCCCATATGCGCTGGAATTTTTCTTCTTGTCCCGCTATTTTTAAATGCATAAAATGAGGGACCTGGCATGTCGATGGTTTATACATGATATTCCATTTATCAGAGGCCGTTTTTATTCTGGTTACCTCGGCGTCCTTATCTCCGGTAGCTGCTGCCGCCAGTCGTTGCACCGTCTCAACCTTCATAGTTGGTGGAATCCAATTCAGGATCCCCTTGGCTTTTTCTTTATCTTGGTGCTCAATATACACCGACATTTGTGGGTTGGTCCATTCCAATCGCTTGCCATGAAGGCCTTTATAATGCTTGAGCTGGGCCGCGGCTGTCAATGTGGCATACCATTTGAAAGGTCCTGCAAAGTGTGGTGAAGTGGGATGTTATAAATATTTATAGGGGACTTAGTGTACTGACTGAGATCAGCTGTGAAGGTATCTATATCTATTAAGAGTAGTGTATTATAGATAACCTTACTTGCTACCACATATCTATATATCTCAGTCAGAATTATTCTGCAATAGTGTGATGACTACGTTATGTGTCTAGGGTATGTGTAGGATGAAGTGTAAGTCAAAACAACAACAGACAGATAAACAATTTAATTTATTCCACTATACTTGACAACACTGGGACACTCACATACATATAACACTCTAAAGGATATCTTAAGGAGTCACTGATAACTTTTCAAATAACAATATGTATTCATTGCTGATATGAATGAATATGTGTCCTGATTCAATTACAAAGGAACCAGGAATCACAATCAATTTTCATTACAAGTTATGTACAGAATGGATTAATATGAATATTGTAGTGACATATATTATTAAAAATATCCTATGTGTGTCAGTTGTGTAGTGGTAAAATGAGGTAATACTGGTTTTGTTTTGTTCAAGCTCTGTTGGTATTTGTCATCATGACTTCAATAGTTTGTCTTTAGGGACTAGTATTGGAGATGTTCTCAGTTCCTGATATTAAGACAATTAAATTCCCTTCTGAATGTTATTTTTATAAAGTCATTTCAAGATGTGGGGACATAATGTTGAGCTCAGCTGGCCAAACAGCTTATCTTGAGTGATGGCGGCAGGAAAGGACTCCTCTGCTCGAATTCTCCTCTGGGCTCTGGAGACACCTCACTGATAGCTAAAAAGACCAAGGAGTATGCTGTCCGACTCTGGATTCAGCAAAGCTCTGACCAGGTGCAGCTCAATACCATCAAGACCACGGTCCCTGAAAACAAGAAGGATGTACCTTCTACTTCATAACTAATTTATATTCTCTTTTACACTGATCACAATACAACACAAACATTGAGTTCAGAGCGTTAGGCCAACTGTCAGCTTCATCTGAAATACTTTATACCAGTATTTACCTCCTTAATGGTTACCACGCCTCTGCACTTCCAGCATTATTTCTGTCTAATCAATCATCCAGGTGTCAGTGTACTATTTGGCCATTCCATGCCGTTTTACTTCCCTCCGACACCCTCTGTTCAGGCTGGAGCATTATAGGCTTTATCTCCTGTTTGCCACTGAACTACACATATATATACAGGCATAAATTAACAATTTACATTCAATTTTCATTAAAAGATACTGAATGGTTCAAGCTTACCACAATTTCATGGAAATAAACACAGATACGTTGATTAGCAATGAATTCTGGCACATTTACTGGCACAAATTCCCATCTGCTTATGTTCCAGGCTTTTATTTTAGCAAAAATGTGAGCTGGCTTCAACGCACTGTCGCTCTATCAAGCTTATTTAAACAAGTGGTTTCGAACTAACGCTCCTAAGTGATTATATCAGCGAGTCTAGCCAATGAGGCCACGTTTCGACAAGTGTTTGAAAAAATGTTACCTTTCTACGTCTCCCTAACAACCAAGATAGTATTTATAGCCCGACCAATCGTGGTTAGTTTTTCATTTGTTGCGCTCCAATCAATTTGGAGTTTACATGGTAGGCTATTTATGTAACGTAAGGTTTTTTTTCAAACACGTTATAAAAAAATTGTATGAGCAGAAATGATTCCATGCTGTCAGGCATCCCCACTATTTTATTTTGGGTATAACTTGTTAATTCCTAGACTATTTGCAGAACGCTGTACATATTCTTTGTCAGCAAACCCCAAGGAACCCAAATATCCAAATTTAAAGGAGCTACGTGGCTGCGTTCAAAATATGTATTTTCTACCTCCTGTTTCGAAGATGTGCTGTCTGGGTACTGTTATGTTTTCAACCGTAAACCCATCTATTGTTATCTTTCCTAATAAGCGTTTTTTTTTATTTATAAACCTAACTCTGGGATGGGTAATGTATTTTATCACTGTCCGTCTGAAAAAAAAGTTAGTGCATGTAGTCTTACACGCGTGATGGCAGCATTTGTGTATCGCGCGAAGCGTGTTTAGTGTTCGGCTTTCTGCCTCTCCCTTCCCGCTATCCTTTTGTCCATCTGTCTCGTTCGTTTTGGTAACGCAGTGTAGAAAAAGACATGAATGGAATTTAAAATTTAGGTCAACTTGCATATTTCAAGGTTTTTCTTAGAAAGGCAGCACATTTTATTGTGTGTTTGGGAAACGCGTGTATGTTGCAGAAGGCCTTTAATATCAACGTGAAACGTTACAATTTGCTTACGCAGTAGAAAACAAGGGGATTTCGAGTACAGTCTTTGTGACAGCACTGTTATTTACCATTTCTCTTTTCTTTATTAATTTTATTTGTTAGGCTTAATATTTAACTAATAATTTATATATGTGGATTAGAATATTCCACGACACAAAGCGATATAGGGTGGCAATCCCACCTGTGCTCACACCTGCGGGCCCTGCGAGAATGCTCGCTATCAGAGAATATGAAGTCCTATTTGCCTGTGGGCCGGTAACACTAATAATCAAAGTACCTATCTTATGGAAAGCTCCACCTTCAAAGTCTTCCTCCATGTTGACAGGGAAAATCGGAACTGCTGGCGCTGCCATCTTATAATAATTATTCCTCTTGGTTAGAAAAAACCAAATATGGAAACAAAACGAAGCTGTTAGCTGAACAGCTACACCACAGCACACACAAACCTCAAGAAAGAAGACGCCTTTGGTTGGACACTAGCATTGAGTTACTGTCTCAAGATGCATCAGTCTTTATACTTGTCTGGTGCTATGGCTTGCCAGAGGAAGTATTTCTCATTGGAGTTAAGACCGGAAACCTTCTAATGATTGGTCTTGGGGGCTAGTGGACTGTTGAAATAATCTTTAACCTAACCATCTACGAATCCTCTAGTCTAAAATTATTGTTTCTATGTGATGATGACCAACCATTGTTTAAAGTTCTCTCTAATCTAAATGTTTTCCGGTCTGACTTGTATGGAGTCCACACAAGGTTTGATGACATCATAGGTTCATGTGTGTCATGACTGATGATGTCATTGATTCTTGACTAGTGGTTTATTTATCTAACTAGTCATTCATAAAATACTTTACTATAAGGCTAACAGTTGTAGCTACTTAATAGTCTACCCTGTTACAAGAATGACCTTCACTAGTGTGAAAACCATTGTTTAAAACTTAAAAACTTGTCCCTCGAATTTTCAACAACAATAAAAAAAATGACCTGCACTTAACGCTAACTTATATTACCAGTGCGGCTTTGTTTAGTCTAACCAAATTACTTTGATTGACAGTTCACGATCTCCAGATCAACTGGGGGTGAGGCTGACCTTTAGTTTCAGTTTTGCAACTATTAGACTGTGAGAAATAATTACTGGATGTTCTTGCTATACGATAAGTTAGCATTACAATGTGTTACGTTATCCTTTATATTGTCTGAAAACAATACTCCAGACGCCCTGTTGGATTATTCACTATTTCCTTATTTTTTGTTAACTAGCAACAACCCGCCAAAATTGGCAGGTTTTTATTTATAGTGTGTTGTTTCTGTTACACGTATTACATTGCTGCTTCTTCTATAGTCTCGCTTGCTCGCTGTGAATGACGCGATCGTCTCTTCCTTTTAGCCATCTTATCATTTTGATCCATAATAATAAGTCTGCAATATTTTAAATTAAAATTTTGTCTTGAAGAAACAATCAGAAACTTACATTTTAAGATTATTTTTAAGAAAAATGAGTTAAATCCGTTTCCCGAAGGACACTGGACAGAAGAGTATCTTGATTGTCTGTTGATTTAATGCACACTGTCACACTTTTTCTATTTTCGGGAGAGTACAAATAAGGGGAAACAACATAATGTTATTGTCTAACTATCAACCACAGTTGCCTAGCTGTGCTTGAAAGTTAATGCACTCTCTCGAAAATAGATAAAGTGCGCAAACGACGGTGTGCAAAGTGTGAAAGACCGACCGACGAAGTACCTTACGGCAGGAATAATGATGGTATTTGATGTTTTACTTTGTTTATGCATCTGAGCATTGCACGGTCACAGTGTATCTGATGTTGTAAGTTAAATATTATTACGCCAAACCAGCCCAAAACGTACATGTTTAATTTAATTACTTTTTTACTTGATAGATCTATTTTCCTCAACATTTTTGCATAATACACGAATATCTTGTATTCTGTGTTGCTTCTGTTGTTGAAAATATACGGGAAGTAAATAGTATCGTTACTTACTGATGTAAGGGAAGTAATTTTAAAATTGCATTAATTTAAGTTTGGCCTTAATATTACATAAATTTGCACTTATAAGAATATTATGCTTATAATAATATTTGTCCCTAATTTTTTTTGTTTAAAGCTGGAAAGAAAAATTTTAATGTTGTAAAATATTTTATACACATTAAAGGTAAATTTTACAGATTTATAAGTTTTGAACGCATAATGACTGTCTTTAAGTAAAATTTGTCTACTGAAAACCGCTGTTAGAAATAAAGCAGTGGTTCTATTTTAGAGCCATACCAGATTCTTTAGAATCTAGTTTATCGTCCTCTTCCCCCATCCTCCTCTTCTCATCCCCCCCAATCCGTCCCCCCCAATCCGTCCCCCCCCCCCCAAAAAAAAATGAAAAAAGAAATTAAATAAAATAAATGTTTCGAATTATTTGAAGGCAAAACTTAATTTTGCTTAATAATTAAATAAAATTGGTAAGGAGTTGAGACGAGACAATAACACTCTTACTATCCATAGATATGTCCAGTGTTGCCACAGCTAGGTATATTTTAATAGATCTGGGGTTTTTGGATTCCATCTGGGTATATTTGACAATTGGCATTTACAATGTATGTATATTCTGTGCACTGAGCATTATACATTATATTATAATTGAATGTAAACAATTATGTGCTATATATTTTTTATTCCAGTTAAATTTAAATCTTGTTTTTAACCACATTAATGACGTTGTTTTTTGACTCGTTTACATCAGCTATCTATTTTCTGTTAGTGGCTGTCATCTACAATACTCAGTCATTATTGCCATCTGCTTTAAAGTATTCTTTTTAAAATTTTAGACTTAAGCAGATAAACAGCATATTGTTGTTTTTTTTCGTCAAAACATAATTAAAATTAAGATTAAAAAATAAGCGATGATGAAGGTACGCTATGTAGTTGTAGCAGCATGACGACACACACGCCACTGCGTAAAAAAGTGAAGCCATGGTATCAGCAGGCTTTTTGTGAAGTATGACTAACAGACAGCGAACTGAAGGATTGGATAAAGCCGGATTCTGGCAATCGCTATGCTGCTATTTGTACGGTCTGTTCCTGTACATTAACTAATGCAAACAAAACAGCTTTATTGACACATAAAAGCACACAGAAGCACATGAAAAACTTCGAAGCCAATAGCGAAACTCTGAATATTAACAAGGTTTTCATCAAACCAAAAGAGCTCTGTCTCCAAGACAAAATTGCTAAAGCGGAGATACTGTTTTCGGCTTTCATGGCAGAACATAATACTCCGTTTTCGCAAGCTGATAATTTGATTGAATGATGCAAGCAGATGTTTCCAGACAGCACAATGGCTAAAACAAATGTCACTGGAGCGCACCAACGCTGCCTATGTGATATACTGGGGTGTTAATAAAATCATTTTTATATAATTGTGAATTTTTGGTAAAAAAATAAAATAAAAATGAAGAAATAAATAACATTTGGTAGCACACAGCTTATGTGTGCTAAAGTTGCACTAAAAGATTGTATAGCATCGTCTATCCCCGTGTATTTGATGCATAAAATAATCGAGGTATTTCTGCGTTTTTTAAGAAGTAAATCTGGGTTTATCTCTAGAACTTGAGTAGCAACCTTGGATATGTCCGTATTAACTCAAATACTTACGCTCATAAACATGTTACACCCCAAGAATGAAATGTATGAGCAGTTAATGGATTGCTCAGACTGGTTTTTACTTTCTTCCCGTGCCACGTTGTCAAAGTATGTTCGAGGCATTTTTCTCAGTTTGGTTTGGTTTTAAAGACTATATTCATTGCACACGGACAACTCCATCAGTGCTCCGATCTCCTCCCTTAGCTCACACAGTGCACGAACTCCATCGTACCGGCTAGAATCATAATGCGTGTGTACAGGAATCACACATTCTATAAATATTTTTGTGGTGGGTAGGTTTTCTAATTTGTAAATTTTCCCAGTGCAGAGGCCGTATGGCCTACTCTAGACGATTTCCAACTGTCGACGGAATTTAAAGTGCACAGCTTGCAGACGGGACCTCCTATTTTGTCGCCCTGGTACGAGAAGGCTTGAAATCCAATCTCACTACCCAAGAGATCAGGCGGGAGTATGACATTATTAGGACCACTGGTTCTGACCACACCAAAAAAAAAAAAAAAAAATGTCCATACCTTATATTAACCTGTACTGGGAAGCGAACACCTGGTACCTTCAGAATTCGAGGCGGGCGCCATACTTCTTAACCATTCCGACCCATTTTATCAAATGTTATTTTTCTTTCTATTTTGTCTCATCTCATGATGCATGTAAAGAATTTTGACTCTCTGCGTCATTACTTGCTGATTAATTGGCAGCTTTCTTCTGTATCTATAAGGACGTCCTCATCTGATTTTCAAGCCCTCCTTAGCAAATGCTACAACAGGGGTCGGCGACCCAGTAGCTTTTGCGATCTACTTTACTAACACTGAGCCCTCTTAAGATCTACTATATGTGTGTGTGAGTGAGTGAGTGAGTGAGTGTGTGTGTGTGTGTGTGTGTGTGTGTGTGTGTGTGTGTTTGTGTGTAAAATGTTAAGCGGAGGTGTGGGAGGAAGAATGACGAACCTTACAGACCGTGTTCCTATCTCATGCAGTTCACGAATATATTTTAGTTACCAACTCGATAGTTTCTCTTGGGAATGCAGAAAATGTACCTTTGACCCTGAGGACACCGAAAGTTAAAATGCCGGCGAGAGAGGTCTAGTTTTTTCCTGCAGTCGCTTAAAGATCTACCAAATCATCCACTGGTATCTACCGGAAGATCCGGATCGACTGGTTGCCAACCCCTGCCTTACATTCTTCTCTGTTGCCTCTTATTTTCTTTTTATTGGTTTACTGTCCAGGCCTTGCATGCGTAAAATAATATAGGGCCGGATTAAGCCAAGATGGGCTTCTCGGGCTTTTTTGTGTTTCACCTAATAAGCAATAATAAAACATTTTTTTTTTCAAACCCCTTACCATGGTGGTGGTATATAGGCCTACTAGTATTATTAATAGACTGGTATGTCAGCATTGCTTACCTCTTTTATTTGTTATTATTTTTTATTAATGTTTATTAGTATTATTTTTATTATTATTAAAGTAAACACAATAAATTTTTATTGAATATTCTATGCATTTTTTTTTTAACTTATGAACAGGCCCCTAAGAGCTCCAGGCCTCTAGACTTCAGCCTACTTAGCCTAATGGATAATCCGGCCCTGGGTCTATGTAACATCGTTAAACTTTTCCCCACTGCCAGTGATAGTTTTTGTTTGTTTATTGTTAGAAATAATGCTTATCATGATGTGAACAACTGTTTTTATATTATAATATAATTACTGGTAATGTATTTTGTAAAAAAAAGGGGGGGGGGGGGGGGGTTTGTTGTATTGCGGTCAATAAACAAAAAACTTAAATTTTGCAGCTGTCCTCATAGCCCCTTACGAAGCGCTGGTTGAAAACCCCTGCTTGAGACATTTAAGCACATCATTTAACAACATAACTAGAAAACCAGAAGAAATGCAAATCAGGACTTAGGCTGGTTACAAAATCTGTCAAGCCCTCCAAGACATTATGACGTACAGGATTGCGTCACATTCAACACAAACTGAAATCTGTGAATCATTAATCATGTCTACAAACCCAGACTGCCAAAAGGCCCTAATTATCTTTGTTCACTTTCAGACCTCGACTTCAATACGTTCAAAGAAAGCAATGGTCAGCTTGAGGCTATTTGCATCTCCGAATAGCTTTTCCACGAATGGTACAGGTGACGGCAATATCTGCTTTCTTTGTTCCACAAATGTTGGGCATCTTTTTCTGTTCAGCAGTCATTTTATCAGTGTCACAGTTACACTTATCGGTAGTTCCTATCTTTAGCTTGTTAAATAGGTGGTATCCCAATCTGTTGTTGCTTGTTCAGAGTCTGAAGATTACCACTTGTTCTCTTCTGTTGAGCTAGAGTTTTCTGTTTGACTTCATTTCTTTTAATTTCCATACGTTTCCGAGGGTAATGAAAACTTTCTTGCCTTCTGTATTCATACTGTGGTATCATTATCACTATTCATAAACTTCTAAACTATTTGCAATATATTTCACAAATAATTATCAGCATAATGTGAATTAACCCCGTGAATTAATCAACTGATACATGATCATTCTGGGGATGGTGATGCCATCGTGTATACAGATGGGTCGGTGATCCGGGGTGAGAAATCCGGTTGGGGCTTCTCTGCTCGTGTACAGGGCAGAATCGTCACCGAACATAGCGGGGCTTACAAGATAACAACTTCCAGCATGAGAATGCAGCCTTAAGGTGGATAACTGAAACTTCATTAACAAAGGCTATCATTGTGTCCGACTCTCAGTCCATGCTTCGGAAGGTTCAAAGTGGTTGGTTGCGGCCTGAATGGAAAACATTCATAGAAGCTTCCAGTCTACAACAGCTGGTGTGGATATACTGTCCTGGTCATGCTGGGGTATGTGGTAATGAAAGAGCTGACAGACTAGCATCAAGAGCACCCATAGTGGGGAAACTGGATATGGATAAGGGAGATATACTGAGAACAATTAATGATCGCCTGTTAGAGAATGACACTGCAATAGATGAATCATCAAAGTTACGACTGTTGGAATTTGGCATCAAACGTAAAGCTAGTAGAGATGGACGTATGAGAGGATGCATCCGTCGTGTTTACAACCAGCGAGCTACAGGAACAGTTAAGCAGTCACACTCTTCGACATATACTGTTGGAGACTGAGCACTTATGGGTTTGCCCAGAGTGCAATGATGTCAATTCTGTATAACAATAACCCCGTGAGGTTCCCACGGGGCTCTGAAAAGATAAATAAAGAATAGTACTACTGCTCCCATATGCATGTCGAACAAGGTAACTACTATGAGGTTGTGCATGGGGATGGCAACCTCATCATGTGAAACAAATAGCTGCAGAAACCACTGCTGTAAGAACACGTGACAGCGTGCTGCAGACATCTTGCAATGGGACCAGCTACAGTGGTGGTTCAGTGAGGAGTACAAAGGAAAATGATGATGAATCAAGATATTGTTAAAACCGAATGGAGAGTAAGAAAACATAAAGAACTGTACCTACAATACAAGTTATCATTCATATCATCAACCATCTTCACAATGAAGGTCAGCTGCAATTGATCTCCAACATCTTCTGTCTTGATGGTACACTCTAATAGACTCTTTCCTGTCTATCTCTTCAAGTTATCTTCCCACTTATAGGACAGTCATCACCTTGCATGTTTGCCATCAACTCTTCCTGCTTTTCAGCAATGTGGCGGTCTTTTTATATGGCCAAAATATTTGAATTGTCTAATTTTGACCTCCTTCATTAATTCTCTTTTCACTCCTAGGTTTTCTAGGACCTCTTTATTTGTCTTCTTCTCTTTCTATGAGACCCGGTCCCATTATCATTGATAACAACATTCTAAAGTAACACTGGTTATAATGGGCCTCACTGCCCGTGAGGACTAGATTGGAACCTGGCCAGAATGAAGACAGCCAATAGGATAGTATGGTCTCCTTCTGGCAGACCTCTACACCCCAGGGTAGAAGTTGAATGACTAAGTAAGATGGGCTGGGACATTTTGACCAAAAGAAGTTTATCTTGAACACATTAAAGGTAAACAATCTATGGGGCACCTACCAAGATGATGACAGCACCAGAATTGATGTGAAAGAATTATTAAAAGGTAAAAGTACAAGCACCGTGTGTTACCGGTGTGTTCGCGCTACGATACCCCATCCCTTTTTTGGACCTCTCTTCATCTTGGGACAAGACACTGCTTGTGGGATCTAGTCGAGGGCAAGACCATTCGTTACGTTGTTGGACATGAATAGAGTGCACTGAGTGTGGCTTTCTCTGCTGACAACCGGCAGATTGTGTTTGCCACTTGTGACAAGATCATTAAGCTGTGAGACACCTTAAGTGTTTGCAAATACGCTGTTCAGGTCACACACAAAGACTGGATGTCTTGCGTACGTTTTTTTTTCTTCTTCTTGTAAAGCGTCTAACAATAATTGTGTCCTGTGGTTGGGATAAGACAGTGAAAGTGTTAAATGTGACCAACTGCAAATTCAATGCCAACCACAGTGGCCACACTCTGTTCTTGAACTGTGTCAGTTGCCACTCTGAACTATGAAAAAAAAAAAAAACCTAAATATCGGTGACTTGGGTTACTTTTGGGCTTCTTTGTGCTATTTTGGACGAATTTTTTGGCTACTTTGGGCGAAATCTAGGGGGCATTCTTCAACTAATGAAGGAAAATGACACTAGACGGGACCCAAAAAACCTAGATCTAGGAGAATCCACCTAGGAATAGCAAAGCTGAACAGTGTCACTGTTTCTCCAGATGGTTCTCTTTGTGCTTCTGGTGACAAGAAATGTCAGGCAATGCGGGGGACTTTAAAGAGGGCAAGCACTTTTAAATCCTTGATGGTGGCGACTGTAACAGTGCCAAATGCTTCTCTCTCAATCGCAACTGGCTTTGTGCTGCCACTGGACCTAGCATCAAGATCTGGGATCTAGAGGTCAAGGTGATTATAGGTGAGCTGAAACCTGGTGTGATGACAGCTGGAGCTGGCCGTGAACGCCCACGGTGTCATTCCGTGGCCTGGTTATCTGATAGACAGACCCTGTTTGCTGGTTACAGTGACAAACGTGTCTTGTAAGTCTCCGTAACCGTAAGATAAGCACCGCACGATATATTTTAGTGATGAAATTTAGTCTTCAAGAACTTAACTGAATTAAATTTACTGAAGAAAATAAATACAAATTTAAAAAATAAATAAATAACGCTTTAACTGTCATAGCCCCATAAGGAGAGAAAAGGAAATAATGATGATGTTGATGCTGTAACTATGTGGTCAATTTCTGTCAGTGACGTACTAAGGGGGGATGCGAGGGGGGGGGCGGTCCGCCCCTGGTGACAGGCAGGAAAAGGGTGCCGTCGGACACTCTTATGATAGTATTTACTGTTAAAAATATACTTACAAGTATGTTTCTTTATGAGGGGAGAGTGTCAAAAGTAAAATTTGGTTTCCGTGTCCGAATACTTTTTGCGCACAAATGCTTCCAGTTCTTGTTTAATTAAATAAAATGTCATTTCACCCCCCCCCCTCCCTCAACAAGTGTAGACCACAAGGTCTTTTATATTTGGACATGCGCTTAATATAGCCGACGGACAGTGTTTCTAACAACAACGATGCAAAAATCTTAAATTTAAAAAAAAAAAAAAAACAAAGAAAGTTTATGAAGAATGATTAAAGACAACTCAACCTGGCATTGTGCCAGCGTGACAGTCCAGTGACCGTGACAGTCCAGTGACCATGACAGTCCAGTGACCGTGACAGTCCAGTGACCATGACAGTCCAGTGACCATGTGGATTGTTCATTCTTCAGACTAAAGTTCGTCTACTAAATAGTTCAGTTGTTCTTGAGGCAGTGGAACGAAAGGCTATACGCCTCAGATGTAAATTCCCACTACTTGTGGAGGAGAGTGAAAACCTCAATTACCAGGTCCTCTGACTAGCCCCGCTGTTCATAATAGTATGTTGCTTGCCATCACCACCAACATTATATATACAATGTTAATTAAACAGCACACTTCTGGACATCACACAAAATGATCTTGAAAATATAGCCAAATTACAGATGCAGACGTTTTCTTTTGTTTATTGAAGGAGATCCCAGAACACTCAGTTGGTTCGACATTGGACATTAAATTTCATCTCCAAAAAAATTATATCGTGTTCTTAGTTGTCTCCCTAGAGGTTGGAATACATGCTACGTTCAATCAATCAATACCCTTTAGCTCCCCAAGGAGCATAGGCCTTCAACAAACACATGCCAAGTCTTCATGTCCTGTGCCATCCGCTCAAGTTCTTTTCATGTTTTCCTCATCATTTTCACCTCTGTTTCCAGTTCTCTTCTCCGTGTGTTTTTGGTCTACCTCTGCCTCTCTTTCCCTGTGGATTCCAGAACAAGGGCTGCCTTGTAGTTGTAATGCTATCAACAGGTTTCCTTAATGTGTCGCCAGCGTCTTCTTCTCAACTCTTGTTCCACTGACACTTGTCTGGTTCTTGTCATCAATTCCACATTTGTGACTTTGTCATACCATTTCAGTCCTTCTATTCTATTCAAGCACCCGTTTATAAAAGTCTGTAGCTTTTTGGTTCTTGTTTTTGTTACTCTCCATGCCTCAGAGCCATACAATATGACTGACTTGACATTTGACTTGAAGATCCTTATTTTTGTGTTGGACTTGATTTCTCTTGTTCTCCATATGTTTACCAATGCAATGAAAGCTGCTCTTGCTTTTTGTATTCTTATTTTGATATCACTGTCTGTCCCTCCAACTTTGTCTATATTACTGCCATGATATGTGTATGATTCTACATCTTTTAGTGGTGTTTTTTCAAGTTCAACCTTGTTATCATTTCTTGCATTTATTCTCATAATCTTTGTCTTTTTCCTGTGTATTTTCAGGCCCACTTCTTGTGACCTCTCATCGAGAGTTTTCATTTTGTCTTGGATCTGATTATGGTTATGGGACAGAAGAGCCAAGTCATCTGCAAAATCCAGATCATCAAGCTGTTTAATCAGATTCCACTGGATTCCATTTCTGTTTTGTGATGTCGAAGTTTTCATAACCCAATCTATTGTTAGTAAGAAAAGAAATGGAGACAAGAGGCATCCCTGTCTCACTCCCGTTCTAATCCTAAACGGTTCTGTAAGTTGTCCTTCATAAAGAACTCTACATGTCATGTCTTCATAGGTCTTCTTTATTAAGATAATGATCTTCATGGGAACTTAATAATGCCTCATCAATTTCCTAAGCGATTCTCTGTCTACACTGTCAAATGCCTTTTCATAGTCCACGAATCCGATGTATAGCGGTGAATTCCATTCCAGACTTTGTTCATCTATTATTCTCAATGTGGCTATCTGGTCTGTACAGGATCTATTTCGTCGAAAACCTGCTGGTTCATCTCTCAGTTGCTTGTCTATGGACTCTTTTAATCTCTCCAGGATGATTCTGTTTAATACTTTTGCTTGCACTGATAGTAACATTATTCCTCTATAATTTGTGCACTCTTGTAAATTTCCCTTCTTAGGCAACTTGACCAGATAACCTTCCTTCCATTCTGCTAGTATTTCCTCTCTCTCCCAAACTTTGCCAAGTAGTTTGTATAATATCTCTGTAGAGGTATCAATATCTGTTTTGATGGCCTCTGCTGGAATGCAATCTGGACCAGTGTCGTAGATTTTATCAGATAGGTAATAGATGTTTATAGCCCTGTCTGAGCAGAGGTGATAGTGATGACAATGTGAAAGTAAGGGGTAAGAAATAGTTTTATCACGAGGTGATCGTGTAAGAGAAAGGACAGTCTCTGGATAGAATAATTTATCTAATCCAGCTTATCTGGATGACGATATTAAATCAGACGCACTTTCTCTCCTTGTACGAAATACAAGTTACACTACACTCAAATGCACACAATTCTGTGACAAATACGCACGAACGTGAAAACAAACTATGAATAACATATAATGGATAGGGGTTGACCGACACGATAACTAAAGATTTAATAAAGTTTATTATCAATAAAAGATCACAACAAATAAGCATATACATTACTAGATCACGGTTTACAGACAAAATTGCAAAAGAAGAAATTAATCAAATAAGTTCTCCCCTTCTGGTAAAGGAAAAGAAAAGACGACTCCAACAGAGGTTAATTAACCCAAAAGATCAAAAGTTAACAATAGGTTATGAAATAGTCAGGATGGGAAAAGAATAGGTTCCTAATGTAATCTATCCCGTGACTACTCAGATTAGTGAGATAAAAAAAAGAAAGAAGAAACCACATAAGTATATGATGTTAACAAAAGACATAAGTTTCTTTCTCTGTTCATTCAATTCACACCCATTCAGTGGCCACTTTCAGACTTTTGCTTGCCCTAGTAGTTGTCGCAGGCATTCCAAGGAAATACACTAATAAGCATTAAGACTATGTAGTGACTGTGACAGACGAACTCATTGACCCTGAAGTGACCCTGAAGTGTTGGATGATATGGTACGACCCTTCGTAACGACCCCTTGGATAACATCAGTGCCCCGAAATATTGTAACCTTTCGTCAAACGGGATTTTTCTTTTCACCTGGACTCATTAGCTATGCAACCGTTCCACACAGAGGGCAAATACGTTTGCTGATTAATATGTGGACAGTTTATCTACCGTTCATTCTGGTCATCGCATTGATTTAAGGAGAGATTAAATCACGCCCATGGTCATCTCTTGAGCAATCATATGCAGTATTTTCATTAACTTGGCCCAGAGCGGGCGGCGCCAGAATCAACACATAGTAGCGACCACGATCAAAGACACAGACTGGGGGATTTCAGGAAAGACTAGCGCCACGATCAAAGACAGTAGTGGTCCCTGAAACGAGCGACGCAAGTTCCTACAGGTATTTCGCATCTCGGTGTTAAACACAGAACCGATCGCAGCAGCGAGCGGAGATACGAAGACCAGGGACGGCATCTCTCTTTAGTCTGGTGGTCAGAACCCCAAAAGTGTCCTGAGATCTAAAAAGGTGTCAGAAATTCTCATGTCCCACTCATCTTGCATTTGAGTTAGATATATACAGACCACGTAGAAATACACTTTATCACTCGTTGGCCAGACCTTTACAGAAGCACTAGCTATATTTGAAATCTTGTTATAGATTTTCCCCTGGATTTTTATATATATTTGCAGTGAATTCTATTTCTGTGCAAAACGGTAAAATATATATTGTGTAAAGTGATCAGTGGTCTAGTTCATTCATTCTATTTCACTGGATTTTGTGTTAATTTAAATCTATTAAATAAAACCATCTCAATAGTTCCAGTTATGAATGTAATGATATATCTGCTATATTATTTCCAAAAGATAATAGAGGCTGTAATGCTTAAATTAACTTTTAAAGACGCGAAGGAGTTTATAATTAATAAATTTAGTTAAGTCCTATATTTATAGATGCGTGTTTTAACCATTAGAACTCGCGCAGTGTTTTATTAAATACATAATTAAATACGCGAATATATATATATCTATGAATAGTCTTAACGGGAAATTCATCGCGCTTTCGAATGTTATTTGATTTTTCGGTATATTACATGTTTCTTTTTCTTTCATTCAGAGTGATCGTAACCTTTGCAATCCCAGCAATAAAGAAATCCTCTTAAGAACTTCCAGACATATTGATGAAACATTTTTAAATTTAATCTTGTGGTGGTTCGATGTGACCTAGCTATCATAATTACATGAAAGAAAGCCTACCCAAGACTATTTAAAGAACAATCATCATATTAAAAATTACAAATCTGTAAGATAAACTGGAAGTTGAACCGTGCCAGTAGCGATACTTGATTTACTGCCCTACTGTGAGAGAGTACATATTTTCCTGAACTGTGACGGCTTAAGTTTTTCCTCACTGGATTAATAAACTTACCGGTCAGTTACTATCATCACGCATTGAAGGAAATTTACCATAGCGGAAGATTAAAGCGACCACTTCATTTTCACCCTTGTGTCGAACTGTGTCAGTGCCATCCCATAGACTCCTTTTTATATAATAAAACACAATAACTCTTAGGCTTCAAGTCCGGCGATAAGTGAGAATAGTTGCTATCAGCAAACCTCGCAACATCTGGGGCGGGACACGGAAGTACCAGACCTTTTCATGTATCTAGAGTGTAATTGCTGTTTATATAATTCTATTGGATTGTCTGATGCTGTAATCGGTAAGTGTGTGAATATATGAGTGTGGATCCTCACGCGCGTGTATGAATGACAGGAAATTTAATCTTTTTTTTTGTAACCATTTTGTTAACTTGCTTACCTGGTAATATATCTTTCTGTATACCCTGCATTGTTCCTTTAAGTGGGATAGTTGATAAACTCTGTTTAAAAAACCCCTCCTTTTCATTTGCTTAGTAAAGGGAAGAACAATTGGGAAGAACAGGATTCTTTCTACCACCCATACCTAATTTTGAAACACCTCTTTCAGAGTAATTAACTTCACTGTTAGGTTAACGTACCTATGTTCCTGATAACTATCTATCTTTGGACTGGGTTTAACTTTGTCTAATAAGCGGGACGGGCTTAGTCGATACCAATCTTCTTCACCCCCTCCCTACCTTGTTATTTGCATTCTTCTGTAATTTTGATAATTCTTGCTATAAACACATGATTATTGTAGTGATTGTTTTTTTAACTTTAATAAACAACATAAACTTAATTGTTCCTGTGTTGGAATATCCAAAGCCCAAACTTTCCCCCTATTTGTTTAATATAGTTTGTATTCACGTCGTCTGTGTGATTGAAGCACCAAATCGGTGTGAGCGCAGATGTGTGTCTGGAAACTGGCAAATAATTGTTTGACCAGGTGAGCCTGAAGAGTAGATTGAGAGAAACGATTTGTCGTAAATAAGTCTGTCTTTACTCTCCTCCAGCACTCTGTGAAGCAACTATTTACTCTCTACATTTCTATCACTGAGCTTTTTCACCATCATTCTACACTCTAAACCGGACTACTATTTCTAAGACTCTTTCTCTCAAAATAAATTTACGACAATATTTGTGGGCTGGTCCTGGATCTTGAGCTACAATTGAGGCAATCGCATAGCCGGGATAAAAATATTTTGAGTCTGATCTAAGTCTGGGTCTAACTAGATAGATTGTGAGTGATCTGTCTTTGTGATTTAGGGAAATAAATAAATAATTAATTACACACCTAGACAACGCCTTTTAGAATTTGGGTCGTCCACACAGCATATTTACATGTTGTTTTCTTTCCACAGCAGTAGAAAGTACGGATAATCATAAATTCGGTTAGCTAAATTATCCTCTGGCGGAGAAAATTAAATTTTTTCTTTATAAGATTTGCTGGGATTGCGTGATTGGTTTTACAGTCACTAAAGGTTTTTGAAGTTAAAAAGAGTTGAGCTTAGCTAAAGACGCCTTGTTCTGACTTTTTAAGTCTAGTTAACATCGTCTCTTCTCATAAATTGACTTCAGGGGCGAGTTTTGTGACGGAGAATTAAAAATTTTAGGGAAAATTTTTTTTTTCCTTTTAAATTGTTTTAATATAAATTTTTCTCTATTGTTAGTAAGAGTAGATTCTTTTCTAGTGTAACTTACCATTTTAGTGGCATAGTCTCTTGCGTTAAGAGTCTTAAGTGATAATAATAGCAGCGATAAGTTTGCACATTTCAATAGGAGGTAACACAAGTAAATTTATACTTTGTGTTTTTTTTTCTCGTAGCGGCTTTGAGTTTTTCCTTTCTTGTTCTTTCGCACTATTCTCTAGTCATACAACATCTTATTCTTTGACAATGGCAGAGAGGATAAAGATGAGATCCATCCTGAGGCTGGAAGCGAAAGAGGCAGGATTAGACGCAGAAGCGGCGAACCTGTTTATCAACCAGGAACTGGAAATATATGACGCGGAGCAGCAGAGAGCAGAGAGGAAGGAAGCACAGGATAGAGCAGAGAAGAAGGAAGCTGAAGAGAGGGCAGAAGCTAGGAAGAAAGAAGCGGACGATCGTCAATTGGAGCAGAAGAAAATTGAGGCAGAGATGGAAACTCGCCGGGAAAGAGAGAAGGAGAGACAACGTGAGGAGAGAGAGAGAGGATCTCTCCAGCAATCAATCTGCCCAATTAACTGCGATGTATTTTGCTTTAGAGTCTTTTCCTAGCCCCAATGAAAAAATTGACAGCTATCTAGAAAAATTCGAGAGGCTCGCAAATCTGTATGGGTTAGAGAAATCCCGTTGGGCACTTAAACTCTCAACGTCATTAAAAAGTACTGCTTATGACGTGTACACAAAGCTGGGAACCAACCAACATGATTAAGACATGCTGAAAAAGGCCTTGCTAGAGTGGTTTGAGATGACCGCCCGAAAATTTCTGCAAATGTTCAGAAACAGCCGGAAAGAGAGCACGGAAACATTCCCGCAGTTCTCTTCACGTCTCACGGCCTATTTGACAAAGTGCATTGAATTATCTGACCTACCTCTTACATATGAGGGACTACTTGAACTTGTTCTTGTGGAACAGATACAGTCAACTTTGTCAAACGAAATCCGTAGATTTTTGGCTGAACAGGGCGCAGTCAGGTTTGAGGACATACTCAATAAGGCAGAACGCTATACCAATGCAATGGCCGAATTTCCCAGCACTAAACGTAAACCCACAGATGAGCCATCTCGTAAACTAAATCTAGAGCCTATTCCTCTAATTCCTCTCAGAATTATAACCAACGAGAAAATAATACCCAGAGACCTCCCCAGGAAAAATCGAAATTCTACAAAACCCGATACCCCCCAACAACAATTCTGATCAACCCACCAAGCCTACGTGGCAGCGCGGCCACCAAGGTCAAGGAAAAGGGAAGACCCCTACACCAGGAACGTCTGATCTGGGCAAACAAAGCGGTCCAAACCGCATCGGATGTTTGCATACAGCCTCGAAAGGTAGAGTCAATGTCAGTGATTCTCAACCTGAGGGGGACCGACCCTCAACTCGAGGAACGGTAATTTTGAATGGTACCTCAACTACTTGTCTCTTTGACACTTGACTAAGCTTTAGTTGTATTGTCGCTATGCACCTAGTCAAACCCGGTCAGTAGACAGAGGAAACCGTCAAACTTAGTGGAGTTTTCAGGAGTGATACATCCAGGACGCTTCCTATCGCACTGGTAGAAATACACTCTGACTTTGTCAGAGGAGTTATTAAAGCGGTCATTATGGATGATCCTATCTACCCAGTTATCCTGGGATGTAGACATAGGTTTATTGGGAGACCAAAGGAGCGGATCGTGGCAGCGGTAACCACAAGAGGGCAAGCCAAGAAGGAGAGGGAGCCTGCGCCAAATTTGTTGCCGAATGAACTGAAGGAGGCGCAACAAAAGGACCTACTCTGGAGCCCTGCTTTAGAAAACTGCCCATGGCTAAGGACCCCAGACACAACGGAGACATCTTTTCTAAGGATGGCGTATTGTATCGTAGAACGGGCAACCCGGACACGGGGAATAACCAGCTCCTAGTACCGACGCAGTACAGAAGCCAGATCTTAGAAATGGGGCACTCTCTTCCCTTTAGCGGACACATGGGACAAAACGCCACTATTCAGCGAATAAAAAACCACTATTGGTGGCCAGGAATGAACTCTGACATTATCAAGTATGTGAAATCCTGCGCCCAGTGCCAACGGGTAGCACCAAAGCACTTGAAACCCCCAGTACCTATGGGGCAAATGCCAATAGTGGGTACTCCATTTGAACGGGTTGCTGTCGACATCATTGGACCCCTGGAAAGGACCAAAAGAAAGAACAGGTTCATCCTGACTTTAGTCGACACTTGCACAATGTGGGCCGAAGCTATACCGCTAACATGCACAGATTCCAAGCATGTCGCAGAAGCCCTCGTGCAAATTTTTACACGGTTGGGATTCTCTCAACAAGTTTTGAAGGACAATGGATCCCAATTCCGTAGCCTGTTAATGGAGGAGATCTTTAAGATCTTGAGGGCCAAACATATCCACACAAGTCCCTACCATCCGGCCGGAAATGGGCTCGTGGAACGTTTTAACGGCACCCTCACCACCATGTTACGTATGCTGGGTCATGAGAAGAAACCAGAAGACTGGGACCTATATATATCGGCTGCCTTATTCGCCTACCGAGAGGTACCCCAAGCGTCTACGGGATTCGCGCCAGCTACACTTTTATTTGGCAGACCTATTAAGGGGCCACTAGAAGCCTTACTTTGGTCCCTGACAGACCAAAAGGCTGACGAGACAGTCGTCTCTGCAAGCAAGTATGTATCTGAGCTCAAGGAAAGGTTAAAGTTAGGATGGGATCTAGCTACTACCAACCTTAAGAAAGCCCGCGCTAAACATGCTAAAAGATACAACAAAGCTGCAAAAGAGAGAGAACTACAACCAGGGGAGAAAGTTTTGTTGCTACTTCCAACCGGAAGCAATAAACTTCGCATCGGATTTCAAGGACCCTTTACCGTCCTTAAAAAGATCTCACGTACTAATTACAAGATCTCAATAAAAGGAAAGGAGAAGGTCTTCCACGTAAATTTGCTTAAGAAATATTTGGAAAGACCGGTGCCATCCTCCGAGCATCTCCTGGCTGTCGCCATAGCAACGGAAGACGAGGAAGATGATGATGGTTGCATGGAGTATCCATTGCAACCCACAGAATCCTTTAAAGATGTCAAGCTCGGCGACAATCTCTCACCAGAACAACAAACAGAAACCAGGGCTACTAAAACAGTACAGTGCAGTCTTAACGGATGTACCTGGTAGAACAAATCTCATTGAATTTGATATGAAATTAACAAACGAGACCCCTGTTCGAACCAGAGTTTACCCCATCCCGTACGCTAAAGCTGATGCACTTCGCGGAGAAATAGACAAGCTGCGTCAGGCAGGAATTATCAGTGAATCTACATCTCCTTAAGTTCCAGTGTAGTACTGTTGCAGAAACCCAATAAGGAAGTTCGGCTGTGTATAGATTACCGGCTGCTAAACGCTGTAACGGAATTCCAGCCCGAACCTCTCCAAACTGTTTCTGTGTTGTTCACCAAGCTTAGCAAGGCAAAGATTTTCTCCAAGATTGACCTCAGTAAAGGTTATTATCAAATACCAGTCAAGGCGGAAATTAAACCTTTGTTAGCTTTCAGCACTAGTGAAGGGCATTACACATTTAATGTGATGCCATTCGGTTTGCATAACGCACCAGGAGTGTTCACCAGGATGATGAGGAAGCTTCTAGAACCTTTGCAATGTCTCCATATCCATAATTTCATGGATGACATATTAATTGCATTGGAAACCTACGAAGAACATATTGCTACGGTTGCTATGCTCCTCAGGAGAATACAGGAAACGGGTCTCACAGCCAGACCTAGCAAATGTCTCATCGGGTTTGAACAGTTAGACTTCCTGGGCCATACTATTTCTCACGGATGCAGTTGGCCTATTAAGAAGAACGTGGAGAAAATAGTGGCAGCAAAAAGACCCCGAACGAAGAAAGACGTACGTTCCTTCATATCACTATGTGCATACTATCAGAAGTACATCCAGAACTTCAACGGACTGTCGGCACCTCTGACTGACCTCACTAAGAAAGGGCGTCCGGATAAGGTCATGTGGGATCAAAAGTGCGAACACGCATACAGCACTTTGAAAGGACAGTTGTCTGCATACCCCATTTTGAGGTTGCCTGACCTCAAGAAATCTTTTGTATTACGGGTTGACGCGTCAGGTCAGGGCATTGGGTCAACACTGCTTCAAGCCGAGGACAGTGACCTGAACATGCTATTTCCAGTTGCCTATGGCAGTCGGAAATTAAATAAAGCTGAACGGAACTACAGCGTAGTCAAAAGAGAATGCCTCGCTCTGATTGACGGTATCAGACGCCATCATGAGTTTCTGTATGGTACATCTTTCACGGTGCAAACAGACCACGCTCCGTTAGCATTTCTTGGTGCCAATAAAGAATTTAACGCAAGGATCATGCGTTGAGCCCTTCTTTTAAGCGTTTATTCTTTCCAAGTGGAATACATTCCGGGAAGACAGAATGTCGGGGCTGATTTCCTGAGTATAAACTTGACTACGGAGGAAGAGGAGGAAGTTGAAGATACCAATCATCCTAAAGCTACCGATCAGGGCAGCTTCATTGTCATAAATCAAACATGAAAAGAGGTTTTCATGTCTCAAAAGAGGGGACGATTGTGACAGACGAACTCATTGACCCTGAAGTGACCCTGAAGTGTTGGATGATATGGTACGACCCTTCGTAACGACCCCTTGGATAACATCAGTGCCCCGAAATATTGTAACCTTTCGTCAAACGGGATTTTTCTTTTCACCTGGACTCATTAGCTATGCAATCGTTCCACACAGAGGGCAAACACGTTTGCTGATTAATATGTGGACAGTTTATCTACCGTTCATTTTGGTCATCGCATTGATTTAAGGAGAGATTAAATCACGCCCATGGTCATCTCTTGAGCAATCATATGCAGTATTTTCATTAACTTGGCCCAGAGGGGGCGGCGCCAGAATCAACAGATAGTAGCGACCACGATCAAAGACACAGACTGGGGGATTTCAGGAAAGACTAGCGCCACGATCAAAGACAGTAGTGGTCCCTGAAACGAGGGACGCAAGTTCCTACAGCGCTCATCAGCAGACAGCGATTTTGATAGGATTTCGGTTCTTGCCTTCAGGGAAGTACCTCGGTTTTATTTTATAATTTTATTAAGTTTTTATGTGTCCTATCTAGCCTTCACTTTCTTTCCTTTCCTGACGAAGGCCTTGTGGCCGTAACGTAGACTATTTTCTTTGTCTTTTGTCCTCGTAAGACGAATCACCCTTTTTCGATTTTTTTTTTCAAACCCGTCCAAGTTCCTACAGGTATTTCGCATCTCGGTGTTAAACACAGAACCGATCGCAGCAGCGAGCGGAGATACGAAGACCAGGGACGGCATCTCTCTTTAGTCTGGCGGTCAGAACCCCAAAAGTGTCCTGAGATCTAAAAAGGTGTCAGAAATTCTCATGTCCCACTCATCTTGCATTTGAGTTAGATATATACAGACCACGTAGAAATACACTTTATCACTCGTTGGCCAGACCTTTACAGAAGCACTAGCTATATTTGAAATCTTGTTATAGATTTTCCCCTGGATTTTTATATATATTTGCAGTGAATTCTATTTCTGTGCAAAACGGTAAAATATATATTGTGTAAAGTGATCAGTGGTCTAGTTCATTCATTCTATTTCACTGGATTTTGTGTTAATTTAAATCTATTAAATAAAACCATCTCAATAGTTCCAGTTATAAATGTAATGATATATCTGCTATATTATTTCCAAAAGATAATAGAGGCTGTAATGCTTAAATTAACTTTTAAAGACGCGAAGGGTATTTATAATTAATAAATTTAGTTAAGTCCTATATTTATAGATGCGTGTTTTAACCATTAGAACTCGCGCAGTGTTTTATTAAATACATAATTAAATACGCGAATATATATATATATATATATATATATATATATATATATATATATATATATATATATATATATATATATATATATATATGAATATTCTTAACGGGAAATTCATCGCGCTTTAGAATGTTATTTGATTTTTCGGTATATTACATGTTTCTTTTTCTTTCATTCAGAGTGATCGTAACCTTTGCAATCCCAGCAATAAAGAAATCCTCTTATTGATGAAACATTTTTAAATTTAATCTTGTGGTGGTTCGATGCGACCTAGCTATCATAATTACATGAAAGAAAGCCTACCCAAGACTATTTAAAGAACAATCATCATATTAAAAATTACAAATCTGTAAGATAAACTGGAAGTTGAACCGTGCCAGTAGCGATACTTGATTTACTGCCCTACTGTGAGAGAGTACATATTTTCCTGAACTGTGACGGCTTAAGTTTTTCCTCACTGGATTAATAAACTTACCGGTCAGTTACTATCATCACGCATTGACGGAATTTTACCATCGCGGAAGATTAAAGAGACCACTTCATTTTCACCCTTGTGTCGAACTGTGTCAATGCCATCCCATAGACTCCTTTTTATATAATAAAACACAATAACTCTTAGGCTTCAAGTCCGGCGATAAGTGAGAATAGTTGCTATCAGCAAACCTCGCAACATCTGGGGCGGGACACGGAAGTACCAGACCTTTTCATGTATCTAGAGTGTAATTCATTCATTCATAACCCTCCACTCCTAAAGGAGCATAGGCCTTCAACAAACACATGCCAAGTCCTCCTGTCACGTGCCATCATCTCAAGTTCTTTCCATGTTCTCCTCATCATTTTCACCTCTGTTTCCAACTCTCTTCTCCATGTACTTCTTGGTCTTCCTCTGCCTCTCTTGTCCTGGGGGTTCCAGAACAAGGACTGTCTTGTAATGCTATCAACAGGTTTCCTCAGTGTGTGTCCTATCCATCGCCATCGTCTTCTTCTCATTTCTTGTTCCACTGGCACTTGTCTAGTTCTTGTCATCAGTTCCACGTTGGTAACCTTGTCATACCATTTTAATCCTTCTATTCTACGCAAGCACCCATTTATGAAAGTCTGTAGCTTTTTGGTAGTTGTCTTTGTTGTTCTCCATGTCTCTGAGCCATACAATAGGACTGACTTCACATTTGAGTTGAAGATTCTTATTTTCGTGTTGGATCCTATTTCTCTTGATCTCCATATATTTCCCAATGCAATGAAAGCTCCTCTTGCTTTTTGTATTCTTATTTTGATATCGCTGTCTGTCCCTCCAACTTTGTCTATATTACTGCCAAGATATGTGTATGATTCTACATCTTGTATTGGTGTTTCTTCAAGTTCAACCCTGTTATCATTACCTGCATTTATTCGCATTATTTTTGTCTTTTCCCTGTGTATTTTCAGACCCAATTGCTGTGACCTCTCATCGAGTGTTTTCAATTTGTCCTGCATCTGATTACGGCTATGGGACAGAAGAGCCAAGTCATCAGCAAAATCCAGATCATCCAACTGCTTATTCAGAGTCCACTGGATTCCATTTCTGTTGTGTGTTGCCGATGATCTCATAACCCAATCTATTGCCAGCAAGAAAAGAAATGGAGACAAGAGGCATCCCTGTCGCACTCCTGTTCTTATCCCAAACGGGTCTGTAAGCTGTCCTTCGTGAAGAACTCTGCATGTCATGTCTTCATATGTTTTCTTTATTAAATTAATGATCTTCAGGGGAACTCCATAATGCCTCAACAATTTCCAAAGTGATTCTCTGTCTACACTGTCAAATGCCTTTTCGTAGTCCACAAATCCGATGTATAGTGGTGAATTCCATTCCAGACTTTGTTCAACTATTATTCTCAAAGTGGCTATCTGGTCTGTACATGATCTGTTTTGTCGAAAACCTGCTTGTTCATCTCTCAGTTTCTTGTCTATGGACTCTTTTAATCTCTCAAGGATAATCCTGTTTAATACTTTTCCTGGCACTGATAGTAACATTATTCCTCTATAATTTGTGCACTCTTGTAAATTTCCCTTCTTAGGCAACTTAACCAGATATCCTTCCTTCCATTCTGCTGGTATCTCTTCCTTTTCCCAGACTTTACCAAGTAGAGTGTAATTGCTGTTTATATAATTCTATTGGATTGTCTGATGCTGTAATCGGTAAGTGTGTGAATATATGAGTGTGGATCCTCACGCGCGTGTATGAATGACAGGAAATTTAATCTTTTTTTTGTAACCATTTTGTTAACTTGCTTACCTGGTAATATATCTTTCTGTATACCATGCATTGTTCATTTAAGTGGGATAGTTGATAAACTCTGTTTAAAAAACCCCTCCTTTTCATTTGCTTAGTACAGGGAAGAACAATTGGGAAGAAAAGGATTCTTTCTACCACCCATACCTAATTTTGAAACACCTCTTTCAGAGTAATTAACTTCACTGTTAGGTTAACGTACCTATGTTCCTGATAACTATCTATCTTTGGACTGGGTTTAACTTTGTCTAATAAGCGGGACGGGCTTAGTCGATACCAATCTTCTTCACCCCCTCCCTACCTTGTTATTTGCATTCTTCTGTAATTTTGATAATTCTTGCTGTAAACACATGATTATTGTAGTGATTGTTTTTTTAACTTTAATAAACAACATAAACTTAATTGTTCCTGTGTTGGAATACATAAAGCCCAAACTTTCCCCCTATTTGTTTAATATAGTTTGTATCCACGTCGTCTGTGTGATTGAAGCACCAAATCGGTGTGAGCGCAGATGTGTGTCTGGAAACTGGCAAATAATTGTTTGACCAGGTGAGCCTGAAGAGTAGATTGAGAGAAACGATTTGTCGTAAATAAGTCTGTCTTTACTCTCCTCCAGCACTCTGTGAAGCAACTATTTACTCTCTACATTTCTATCACTGAGCTTTTTCACCATCATTCTACACTCTAAACCGGACTACTATTTCTAAGTTAGTATGAAATTAATATGAAACAAATATAAAGGTATGTTATCAGGCACTCGCAGGAAACAAAGAAGTAGAACACCAGACAACAGAAAAACAACAGACATGAGTGGCTTACCCAGGATTTGAACACTGGACCTTCCGTGCGACAACCCCGCCTAGCCATGCAAGCGAATCACACTATCCGCTCTGCCATCTACGCATCATCTAAAATGATGTTTCAATGGCAGGTCAATAGTGCGAACCACAATACACGACACCAGAAGTCCTCCATGGGCAGTTCAGCCTATTAATGACGCAATCACTTCTGTTGTATTTCTATCAAGCAGTATAGGCCGAATCCAACAAGACCCTTAGGACCTTAATACTGTGTCCAGTAAATGATAGTAGACTAGAACAGTGAGAACAGGATAGTGGGTAGGTTTGGTATTGTACAAACATTTATTACAAATAAGGGAGGGAAACCTGAGGCCTGTAAACAGTAAATTAATATGAAATTAATATGAAACAAATATAAAGGTATGTTATCAGGCACTCGCAGGAAACAAAGAAGTAGAACACCAGACAACAGAAAAACAACCCAACCAGTGTTCAAATCCTGGGTAAGCCACTCATGTCTGTTGTTTTTCTGTTGTCTGGTGTTCTACTTCTTTGTTTCCTGCGAGTGCCTGATAACATACCTTTATATTTGTTTCATATTAATTTCATATTAATTTACTGTTTACAGGCCTCAGGTTTCCCTCCCTTATTTGTACTATTTCTAAGACTCTTTCTCTCAAAATAAATTTACGACAGTGTCAAAGTTAAGTTTTGCCAAATCCAGCCCCAGACTCGCCGTAATTGCTGACTGCAAATTTCACGGGAGTTGCTAGAGTCGGTGATTTAATTTGTCCTGGATACAATAAGTTATCTATGCCTTCACTTGGTTGGAGTACGGTTCATGCGTGGTGATCGCCGACGTAGGATGAATAGAATATATATATAGTTCCTATGTTGTTTAGCCTCAGGTGGCTGAGACGCTAGGTTAAGTTACACAAATGTTGCTGACAATGTATTTCGCGCAGCTGGCTGATGAGATTGATATAAGTAAATCTGGTAATAGTTCTGGTCCAGTTAATATTATAATTTAATGGTTCTATTCTGGTTTCTCTCATGAAAATGAGGAAAACTGGACCACACAGGTCACAGCAAGAAGCTCATCAATATTAAATATCCATGGATGCTTATAATATTACGTATAAGTTCGTATGATCATAAGTTCATATGGCCATTAAAAAAAACCGCTAGTACTCAGATTGAACAGCCTAGATTTTAGGAAAGAAAATATGAACATTTCACCAAATTATCAATATCATATCTAACACGTGTTAAAATAGGAACTCTTCACCACTCCGTTATAAATTAGATTCAAAACACACGTGTCTAGCTTATCCTATCTTTTTTAACGCGTGATATGAACACTAGTCATTAAAAAAATTACATAAAATGGATAGAAGTAAATAATATATAGCGTCAGTAGACAGTTATTTAATGTATGTACTAGTCAATTTAAAACATCTCTTACTGGGAAATAGCGAGTAATTAAATTTACTTTACGGCTGAAAAGGATTTAGCTATAAGTTATTTAAGTAGCACAGAAAATCTCAGTGAAATATAATGAAACTTTAAACACACTAAATCCCTTAAAGGCTAGTATATAAATTACCGCAATCAGAAAAATGAAACACTCCACGAAAATCTAATAATTTTCACTCTGTACGAGAAATCTAAGATATCGAGCTAGTTAATTTCAGATAGATTTCTGAACAACTGATCATGGCTATCGGAGAGACATGGTATATATCCGTAAATTCCGTTCTATCGCTCTTTAATGCGAAAGTCACACCTACTGCCAGACCCGAGCCCATTTGCCGTTCGATTCTTGAATCAAAGGTAATTTTACCACCTCTGCCGCCGACAACCTCTCTGGCTTGACTTTCATCATCTCCGCCTTTGCCGAATATCAGATACGCAATTAATTCCCCTGAAAGTTTTACAATTCAAGGTCCGTCTCAGACTTAACATCGCACCTGATCAAAGAATCTATTACGCCATGCTCCGCGCTCTCTCTGTTCCATCGTACTTAATTGCCAAACGGCTCACGTGTTAATTGCACTAGTGAATCCGGCGTTCCTGTAGCAAAAAATAAACTAGATGGGGAGGGGCAAAAGTGGATGATCACAGCTGCACTATTTCCATCTGTGACAACCAGCTACTTTTCCATCTGTCATAAGCTTTATGGCTTTCTTTATTTTTTCTCTACTTGGTCGTTCACAGCTGATTTGTAGCTCCTCTTCTGCTGGCTGGATGTCTGGGGGATTAGTTGGAGATGGTCTTTTGAGAAGTTCCTCAAAATGTTCTGTCCGTCCCTTCATTTGTTCTTGTATATTACTGATCAATTTTCCATTCTTATCTTTTACGACGCCATTTGCTTGCTTATATTTCCCTGTTAGCTTCTTTGTGTTGTTGTACAGGTCCCTCATATTTCCTTTTGCTGCAGTTTCCTCTGCTTCCCTTGCCAAAGCATCAATATATTTCATCTTGTCTCTTTTGATGTTTCTTCTTACTTCTGTGTTTGCTTCTATGTACACTTCATGAGCCTTGGCTTTTGAGCTTCTGGTTTTGCTTCTGTTTAAATCTGCTTTCTTGTTTTTCCTGTCTTCTATCTTACTAAAGGTTTCTGTTGTTATCCATGCTTTGTGCTGATGTTCTCTTTTTCTTCGTACTTCTTCACATGTCTCGTTCCATATATTTTTTACTTGTTGCCAGTGGTCTTCCGTATCTGTTTCATCTTCCAGCTTTTCGAGTACTTAGTATTTGTTGGATACTGTGATTGAAAATTTTTCTTTTATTTCCTGATTTCTTAGATATCCCACATTATACTGTTGTCTATAGCTAAATGCTGTTGTAAATTTCTTGAGTTTTAATTTTGTTTTAGCCAACAGAAGATGGTGGTCTGATACAACATCTGCTCCACTACATACTTTCACATCATGCAATGATGACCTAAACTTCTTGCTTATGCATATGTGATAAATCTGATTCTCAGTTCTGTGGTCTGGTAATATCCATGTTGCTTTATGTATTCTTTTATGTGGAAATTTGCTTCCTCCTATAGCTAGTTGATTTGAAGCACAGAAGTTTGCTAATAGTTCCCCATTCTCGTTCATCATACCTAATCCCTGCTTTCCCATGATTTCTTCAAAGACGGTGTTGTCTGTTCCTATTGTCGTAATTAGGTCCCCCATCAAAATTGTGATGTCCTTTCTTTTCTTATTGTCCAAGACACTTTGTAGTCTGGTGTAAAAGTCTTCTTTCACAGATTATTCTTTATCGTTTGCTGGTGCATAACACTGAATGATGTTTATATTTACTTTCTTTTTGGCTGATTTAAACCATGCTGTTATAATTCGGGGTCCCATTGCTTCCCATTCTATAAGTGCCTTCTGTGCTTTCTTGGACAGCATTAGAGCCACCCCTTCACTGTGGTGGGCTCTTTCCTCCTCATGTCCTGAGGACAACACCATTTCTCCTGTGATCAATCTCTTCTTCTCTATGCCTTTCCATCGTGTTTCGCAGAGACCCAGGATATCAATCCTGTAATTTGACATTTCTGCTGTTACCTGTGCAGTTTTCCCTTGTTCACACAGAGTTTGAACATTCCGGGTGCCAATCCTGGAGATTTTCCTAGACGGAAAAAAGGTTAGTCGGATACCCAGACTCCTTTCGGCTTTCTCTAGGTTGCTTCATGCACCTCCTTTCCAGAGGACCTTCTTCTGTCTTGGGCGGCTGAGTTGATTTATATTATTTGTGTGACTTGTTCATGGTTGTTGAAGTTTTTGTGGTAAAAAGATTTTTACGGGATGGGTAACCAGCCCCGTGCCTAACCTTCCTTAGTCGCTTTTTACGACATGCCTGGTAGGGTACAGTGTTACTATTCTTTGCTCGCCTTTCGAGCCCCGGTAACACACGGGTGACTTGCTACGTTGTCGGTCTTTTATATCAAGTCTTAAGTTGCCTGTTTGGTCACGTCATCAAGTATTTATAATAGCTGATTGAGAATTACCTTTATTGTTCTTTGCTGCAATTCTCATCAGGTTAAAGGGGCTTCAAGTCGAAAGTTGTAATGGCCCCGTTTCTAAAATGGTTAGAAGCACTCTTGCTATAATGCTTTCGTGAGTAGTGAGTAGCCTAGCATCACACTGAGATTGGTTGTAGCTTTATAAGGTCAGTGGTCGAAACGAAAGAATATCATCTTTATAAAGTCTCTTGGCGAAACGAAAGTTTACTTTCTCCTATATCACGTGGTCACTACTAGTTAGAACTTAATAGTTAGTTACCTCAATATGCTGACGAATCTCACTAAGGCTGCAGTATGTAGTGCTGGACGTTTCTGCTCCTGAGTACGTAAGTTTCCTAAATTGTTAATAGTTAAGCAAGAGCAGCGCCGGGTACTAACAGCTGGTTCTAACTACAAGTCAGCCCTTGTGTCCACGTGTTGGATTAGGAGCTCTCCCCTGACTGTACTAATTGTAGTATTTATGCTGTCAATTTGTAGTTGGTGCTTGTTTTTCTCTATCGTTCCTTGGGAAAATGTCATGATTTCATAATTTGTTAACCTGACCTCCGTATGAAATGCTGATCGCAGCATTTATCTTTTAAATCTAATAACTCTCTCATGCCCCAATTGCACACCAGCAATATACTTCTCCTTAAAAACAAATACCAATCTATCAATCATTCATATGCAATGTCCCTTTCCCACGCACAGGTGTTCATTACTCAAAATTAACATCAAATTCCTTTTCCTAAACACCACTTATCTCTATTTACATTTCATTCCCTTTTCTTATTAATAAATAAGCTGTCCGTCCAAATTATATTACTTTGTCTTTGATTGTTGGTGTTACTGTCATAATTGTCGTTTCCATGTCCACTATTTATAGTTACATCCACGAAATGTCGTCTGTTTATAGTTACCGGTATGTCTCGTAAATTCAACATTCACTTTCCAAATACATTGTTTTGTTTTTGTTTCTTTTGGGCTGTTAATTCTAGAATGACCTTCACCAGTGTGAAAACCATGGTATAAAACTTTAAAACTTGTCACTCGAATTTTCAACAACAATTCAAAATCACCTGCACTTAACGCCAACTATATTACAAGTGCGGCTTTGTTTAGTCTAACCAAATTACTTTGATTGACAGTTCACGATCTCCAGGTCAACTGGGGGGGGGGGGGGGGGGGGGGGGGGGGGGGGGGTGAGGCTGACCTTTAGTTTTAGTTTTGCAACTATTAGACTGCGAGAAATAATTACTGGATGTTCTTGCTATACGGTAAGTTAGCATTACAATGTATTACGTTATCCTTTATATTGTCTGAAAACAATACTCCAGACGGAGCATACGCCCTGTTGGATTATTCACTATTTCCTTATTTTTTGTTAACTAGCAACAACCCGCCAAAATTGGCAGGTTTTTAATTATAGTGTGTTGTTTCTGTTACTCGTATTACATTGCTGCTTCTTCTATAGTCTCGCTTGCTCGCTGTGAATGACGCGATCGTCTTTTCCTTTTAGCCATCTTATCATTTTTATCCATAATAATGTCTGCTATACTTTAAATTAAAATTTTGTCTTGAAGAAACAATCAGAAACTTACATTTTAAGATTATTTTTAAGAAAAATTATGTGTTAAATCCGTTTCCCGAAGGACAGAAAATTCACTTTCAATTACACTCCTGCATTTCATTGCCAGCCAGTTAAAAACCTTTTTCTGATACCATCAAATGTGTTGAAAAGCAAGAGACAACAGTAATTGAAGTGAAGGATGAAGTAAACAAACTGGTGGAAAAATTAAACTACAGGAAGGCAGAAAAGTTTCTTACCACTACTGTGAGAAATCAGTTGCAAGAATTAGAAAAAGAAGGACACATAACAGTTGAAAAGTTTCAAAGCTATGCAGTAGATTTCTATGACACCTGCATTGAATATATTCAGGAGTCTTCTTCTTCTTCTTTGATCCATAACCGCCAACCGTCAAAGCAGTCAGCGGCCATCACGCCTGGTGGCGTCTTGTAGGGCAGCAACAAATTGATTCCACTTTGCTCGGTCGGCGGCCATCCTTCGTACAGTGCCCCAACTGTGGTTCATTCTTTGCATCTCAGCTTCCACAGTTCTCCGCCAAGTTGTTTTTGGTCGGCCTCTCTTTCGCTTTCCCTCGGGGGTCCATAGCATAGCTGTTCTTGCGATGGTATCAGGGTCCCTTCTGAGGACATGGCCAACCCAACTCCAGCGTCTGCCAGCTATGATGGTGTGCATGTCCTCCTGGTTACTCCGAATAAGTAGTTCTTGGTTGCTGATGGTGTTTGGCCAAAAGATTCGGAGAATTTTCCTTAGGCAGATTGTGTGGAAGGAGGACAGTTTCGACATTTCCTTCTCTGTTACTCTCCAACATTCCGCACCATAGAGAAGCACAGAAAGTACGCAGCTCTCATACAGTCTTAATTTGGTGTTTGTGCTGTACTGGGAAGACTTCCAAATGTTGTTGAGAATAGCAAAGGCTGTTCTCGCTTTATTCATTCTGTTGTTAATGTCCTTGCTTGTTCCGCCGTCAGGTGTTACTATGCTTCCTAGGTAAGTAAATGTGTCTGTCTGTTCTAACTTCTGGTTCCTTACTGTTATTGGCTCAGGATTGCCCACATTTAGTGTCATGACCTCTGTCTTCTTCAGATTGATGTTCAGGCCAACCTGCTGGCCATACTTATTCAGTCTATCAGTTTTGTCTTGAATGTGTTGGTGTGTGAATGCGCGAGCAGTGCAATGTCATCTGCATATTCCAAATCTTCCAGTGTAGAAAACGTTGTCCATCTAATTCCTCTTGGACTGCCCTCTGTTGTCTGGCGCATCACCCAATCTATGACTGTCAAAAATAATGTTGTTGATAAGGGGCATCCCTGTCGTACTCCTGTTTTCACTTCGAAAGTTACATTACTCGATCCAACACTGCACGTAAAGTTAGAATAGAGGCTTTTTATAATGGAAACAATGCGGCTGGGAATTCCATAAGCCCTCAGAATTTTCCATAGGCTGTCCCTGTGTATGCTGTCGAAAGCCTTTTCAAAATCAACAAAGTTAATGTACAGCTGTCTCTGCCATTCTGAGCACTGTTCTATAATGTTCCTGAGGGCAAATATATGATCTGCACATCTTCTGTTCTTTCTGAAGCCCGCTTGTTCTTTCCTCAGTTTATGGTCAACTGCTTTTGACATTCTCTGGATGATTATCCTGCCTAGTATTTTGCTGGGAACTGAGAGGAGGGTAATTCCTCTCCAGTTGTTGCAGTCTGCAAGGTCGCCCTTCTTGGGCAATTTGACAATTGTTCCTTTACTCCACTCTGTTGGTGTTGTCTCAGTTTCCCAGACTTGTGCAAATAGTGGTTCTAATAGTTCTGCTGCTAGTTCAGGGTCTGTCTTGAATAGCTCAGCATTCAGATTGTCGTGACCAGGCGCTTTTCCATTTTTTAGCCCTTTGATAGCTGTGATAATTTCTTTTTTCGTGGAATGTCTGTATTTACGTCTAAGTCACTTTCAGCCTCAGGAACATTCAGCTGAGTCTCTGGTGGTTCCTTATTCAGTGTTTCTCTGAAGTGCTCTGCCCACCTTGTTTCCTGCCCCTGTGCTGTGGTGATGAGATTTCCTTGCTTGTCTCTTACTAACGTTATGTTGTTTGCACCTCGTTTTCCACTGATAGCTTTAGTTATTTTATAAACTGTGCTTTGTTCATTTCTCAGTGCTGCCTCTTCTGCCTGTCTTGCAAGGTCATCCAGAAATGTCCTTTTGTTAGCACGGGTTTGACGTTTTACTTCCTTGTCCAGCTGACTGTACTGTTCACTATATATTGCCTTTAACCTGGGAGACTTAGCTTCTGTTTTCTTCCTTTTCATTTCCTTTCTCTTCGCTATGGTGTTTAGCGTTTCTGGTGTTATCCAGTCTTGGCTCTTTCTTTCCTGGAATCCCAAGCATGACTTGCTGCTTTCTTTATATATTGTTGAGATGGTGTTGAATTTCTGGTCCACATCGTCGGTCTCTGTTCTTTCCTGGCTTTTGGTAATCAGATATCGTCTCTTTACGTCGACCACAAACGCTTTTCTGGTGAGGGGTCCTTAAGTTTCGTGATGTTGTATCTTTTCTGTTTGACTGCAACTGGTCCAGCAGCTCTGAGTTTCACCTTCAGTCTTGCTACTACTAGGTGATGATCACTTCCCACATCTGCGCCTCTTCTTACTTTCACGTCTTGTAGTGCATGTCTCCATCTGCCATTGATCATTATGTGATCTATCTGGTTTTTGTCTCGTCCGTTTGGTGATTCCCATGTTAACTTGTGCACTTCTTTGTGTTGAAAAAGTGTTCCTCCGATGACCAGGTTGTTAATACTGCAGAAGCTTATTAATTTGTCCCCATTCTCATTTACTGTTCCACTGCCGCATTTCCCCATTACTCTTTCGTTATAATTATTGTGTGTTCCAACTTTCGCATTTAGGTCTCCCATTACTATAATAAGATCGTACCTGGGTACAGTTTCCATTTCCTTTTGTACCTGTTGATAGAACTCGTCCTTGATCTCTTCGTCGCTGTCATTTGTTGGTGCATAACATTGTATAATTGTGGTGTTGGTGAATCTCCCTCTCAGTCTTGCTCTTATTAGTCTGTTGTTAATGGGTTTCCATTCCAGTAGAGACCTTTCCATTCCTTTCTTAAGGATAATGGCTACACCTTCGTTGTGCTGACCGTCCTCTCTACCAGAATAAAGTACTGTTTCCCCTGTAGCTGTTTTTATTCTCCCCATCCCTGTCCATCTGCTCTCGCTTATTCCCAGGATATGTAGTTTGTAGTTCCTCATCTCTGCTGTAATCTGTCTCAGCTTTCCTGCCTCGTTCATAGTTCTGACATTCCAAAAACCAATTCTGGTTTCGTGTTTTGCGGTCTGGGCATCCGTTTTCATGCCAGTGGCTTCCTTTCGGAAAGTATTCAGGAGTGGTGTACACCATTTCTTACGCCTCTTCAGTCTATGGATTGGATCAATTTGAAGGGAAAGGAGTCTGTGACTTGGAAGAACATCCAAGAAAGCCACATATTCATGAAGACAGTGTCACAACATTTTACTGTGAATGTAAGAGGACTTATTTGATGAGTTTGCATGTGTAAAAATATATTGTGAAAGCAAATTTGATGTGTGGAGTGAACTGAAGGATCAAAGTGTCAGTGAAAAATGGTGTGAGATGTTCACTTATTTTACAAAGCAGGATATAAATGCTGAGAACCTGAAATGCCTAGTTAGTTTTTGTTTGGCACTGCCAGGATCCAATGAAGCTATTGAACGTGTTTTTTCATTAATAAATGCGCTTTGGACAGACGAAAAAAACAGACTTAAAATTGAGACAGTAAAAGCTTTATCCATTATAAAGACCCATTTTAAGGATTTCTCTTGTGCTGAGTTCTATGTCCAAATATGAGAAGAAAAAAACCTTTTTGAACAGGCCCATAAATCTGATAAATATTCTGATGAATCTGAAATATAAACTTGACTATTGTGTATTTTTTAAAGGTGCGATTTTTCTAATTAAGTATGTTTGTAATTTAGAATTCTTTTTTAAAGTGGAAGTTGTGTTAGTTAATGTGTATTTTTATACCAGTATCTTATCTTAAGTGCAACATATAATATATAATAGATTTATTTGTGCTGTACCTTAATTTTTAACATGTCCCGTTTTTTTACAAAATGTCTCGGGTTTTTTAGGTAAAAATTTGGAAATGTCCCGGTTTTTAAACAAAACATTATGGGAACCCTACACTAGGGGTGATGTGGTCGGCATCACGCCGGCCGCCTTAACCTTCCCAGAGTTGCTCTCGTACCCATTTGGGGCTGGGTCGGCCCAGGAGACGTTTGTGGCCTAATTCCACCTGACACGACACTCATTGTGGGCCATGGTCAGCGTGATGTGCAAAAACTGCCTGGGCATTTGAGACAAGCCGTCTGAGAGTCGCAACTGACACGCGCCCTCTCGGTCAGTAGGTGGCAGTTACGGCATGCGTTTAAGTGTTAAACGTAAGCGCTAAAGACGGAAAGGGGAGAGTACTTCGTTTTGCGAAATTAAACGTTTACCTCTTTGTCTGGTAATAGATATAACCAGAGTTTGAAACTAGATTTTCATTCTTGCTCCTAAATTTTGCAGTAGACAGATAGATCGCTGTGCTAGATCAAAATATCTGTGTTATGGCGAAGTCTGAGTTTCTTGGCCATTTTGCCGAGCTCTAGACTACCATTAGATTGCAGTATTCTAGACATGGTTTAGTCTGTAGTTCTGTATGGAGGTAAATATATTATATTAAATATCTAGTATTTTGTGAAGTGTTTAAAGTGTTAAATCGCTTATTTATTTCACTAGTTAGATTTGGTGCAGAGAGAGCTAAATTTACATAGTCTGTATTATTTTATAGTGACGAGTTACAGTGGAAAACAGAAATTATATTTCTAGCTTAAACTCAGTCGGCTATTAAGGAATTTAATTTTACTGCTAAAATAATCAGATGAGAATAAACTTTCTAAACTAACTTTATTAATGCTAGATGCTTCATGAGTGGTGACGGAACACGTAGGTATTCCTAATTCATGATGATTGATTTTATGTATATAACTTATTTCACAGGAAAGTTTAAATGATAAGTCAAGCGGTACGCTTGCAGTTTAAAAAAATGTTAGTTATAGTGAGTACCTAATATGTAAAATATTTCATATGTGTTTTTCTTTATTCAGTGAATACTGGGTAACCCAAATTTTGCCGGCGTTTAGTACAGAGACATACCTGTGAGAAACATAAACATTTTTATCTTTAACCACGTGGGTTTACAAGTTAACACCTGTCTGACAGTGCGTGTGTCTTCATAAATAGACAGAGTACAACTCTCACTAACGGGTTTTATTAAAGACTAAATGTTTTATACTGGGCCTTTGCGCCAGATCAGATTTTCTGCACAAACTCTATGTACAAATTTAGCCGTTGTGGCAAGTAACATATTAACGTCAGTAACATTCCAACGGAGTTTCGACTAGTGGTGTGGTGACCAAATATAGTCCTTTCCTGAAAGTAGACACCGATCTGAACTTCCTCAATTCTAGAAACCTAAGCTAATGACACTGTGCTCGTTGTTAATGTTTCGTGCCTGGACAATTTTAATGTGACCTAAACAGACATCCGAAAAATAAGAACACCCAAGGAGTCGTTCCCAGAAGCAGAAAATTCATCCTGTCTTTTTGGAACTGGGGATTTTTTGGTCAAAGACTGCCCTTGACGAGTCTGTAGGTGTATGTCCTAAAAATTGTGTTTTCCAGAAGTGGCTATCAAAGCTGTGAGTATGAACATGTGCACGAGTGCTGGGCTGAATGAATAGAGGGAATGCTGGACGGAGTGATTTCTTTATTGTTGTAATTGGGCACTCATTTTGCTATCTTAACTTTCTGTATGCAAGTATTGCTAATCATATTTCCCTTAAAATTAGAGCAGAGATATCAAGTCTGTCCATACCTTAAGAAGGGGGAAATATTAGACCTAATCCTATGTATCCTTGTTTCCTTGGGGCTATCACTTTCTTCCAACAGGACTGTGGGCATACCTCGAAGGATAAGATCTAACTGTGGGTCCATCATTTCTTGTAGCAATTCCTTGATTTTTTATGACTATTTGTATATGTTTTGATGCAATTTCTATGTGTTGTGAAGAAATTTTAGATGATAATTAAAGTTTCTCTTAAAATTAATCAGCGTGTTGGTCAGCTCGTTCTAGAATATTTATATAATCATTTGTTATAGTTTCCCCACGTCTGTACGTCTAACTGTCATCATATATGTGCGTGCATGTTAGTGGTTAGATATATATATATATATATATATATATATATATATATATATATATATATATATATATATATATATATATATATATATATGTGTGTGTGTGTGTGTGTGTGTGTTTAGACTGTCTGACTCCTCGAAAGCTGTCGTAGAAGATAGGTGAGAGAGAGAGAAGATTTCTCGATCTCAGAGACAGCCTCTTAATCACATTCTACCATCTCACTCGTGGAAATCTATTGCTATTACTACTTCTCACTGTGACTATCACTTATTCTAATCTATTCAGAAGGGACCAACCCAAGTCTTAATTCCCCTATCAAAAATCTACGACACAGCCCTACGCTAATACCCCCAACCTGGAGGACCAGGGTACCAGCTTTTGTCTGACCCCTACCAACACAGACCAGTCCAGCTTGGTTGAACCTACCAGGAGTAAAACTCCCACTGGCATAGCTCTGGGGATTGTCAGGGTACGCAAGCTGCCATACCGCTACAAGGTATAGGTACCATTGATGGCAGAAACCTCTACACCCCAGGGTAGAAGTGGAACGACTAAGTAAGTAAGATGGGCTGGGACATTTTGACCAAAAGAAGTTTATCTTGAGCACATTAAAGGTAAACAATCTATGGGGCACCTACCAAGATGATGACAGCCCCAGAATGGATGTGAAAGAATTATTAAAAGGTAAAAGTACAAGCACCCGTGTTTTACCGGGGCCCGAAAGGGGAGCAAAGAATAGTAACACTGTACCCTACCATGCGTGTCGTAAAAAGCGACTAAGGAGGGTTGGGCATGAGGCTGTTTACCCTATCCCGTAAAAAAAACTTTTACCAAAAAGTACAAGGCCACTAATATAAGGTTATGCATGGTGGGGCTGGCAACTTCATCATGTGGAACACAGTGCAACAGAAACCACAGCTGCAAGAGTTAGTGAATGCTTGGTACAAGTTTCCAGCAATAAGGTGGCAGCTGCACTGGTGGCTCCATAAGGAGCGATAAGAAAAATGATGATCAAAGGTAGTCCCAATAGTAGGTATTGTCACAGGGGGTGTGAAGTGTTAGAGACTTCATTGTACTAAGGCTCAATTTTATGAGGTGGAGTAACATGTTTTCTTCCTATGTCCCTTAGCCGTCCCTAACTCAAGAGCAGAGCCAGATATCCATTTACAGCTGGGCAGACTGGAGTGTGACTATACAACGTTTTGAAACCAGTGGGACCCAAAGATGCAGCAATAGAGAATGCAGCCAGCGACCCATAGCTTGACTGCTTGCATCAGGGTCAGCGAACCAGAGCTGACCAAGACCCTACTCCACCTCCACGTGGTGGTCCTGGAAACAGGCTGCATCACTGCAGTCTGGCTGAGAGAGTAGGGATCGCAGAGGGAAGGCAAACCCGATCCCAAAAAATGCCGTGCTGAAGTCGGATGTGTCGACCGAAAGGTGCAGATATCACAGCTCCGGCGTAAACAGACACAACGCAACCAACGTCCTTTTCAGGACGAACGAGGAAGAAGAAGAAGAAACCAGTAACTGTACCTTGAGAAGCAAGCACTCAAGCCACTCCACCACACAAATGAATTATAAACTTATTAAAGACAGACCATGAGGGACAGACAAAGAAGTCAAAAGACTTCTTTTGTAGAAATGAACTTCAAATGTTTAAAGAATTATAATAGAAATCAAAAGTGCGACTAGAAATGAATCCTTTTCTTCAATATCTTGACATATTTTACTCATCTGGACATGCCATGTGTGAGCCAGGACAGCTCATTCTGTAGCTGTGTTGAAGCAAGGGGTAAAAAAAAGGGGGTTAAAGGGAAGCAAAAACATAGATGAGTAGTTTAAAAAGTAGCTCCCTTTTTTGTTAGCTGTTAGGTTATAGAGTACAATACATGAGTTCTTGATGAATTATGTTCACGTGAGCGCACCACGACTTGCATGAATCACATCGGGAGACAGTAGGAGAGAGCGAAAGGTCAGAGTGCGTGGTGGGCAGTTCACTTTTGGTCTTCATAGGGTAAAGACCACAAGAATCTCAGGTGGAGATTTCTTGAGTGTGATATAGCTGGGAATTGTACTTATGTTGAAAGCGCCTTGTAGTAACAGTGGTCCGAAGCTGACACTAGATAGAGAACGTGAGTGATGTTAGAAGGATTATGAAGTTTGTCAGTGTATTTCTAGAGCAGTTGGAAGATTCATTCATTTTGTCAGGTATGTTTGTCAGTGTATTTCTAGAGCAGTTGGAAGATTCATTCATTTTGTCAGGTATGTGTATCTTGAGATATGAACATTAGGTCATCTAACGCAACTCAGTGTGAAAATACAGTCTTGAGACTAAACTAAGAACCCTGGAGATGTCCGGTCATCATAAGATGATAATTTCAAGAAAGATCAGATCACACTTCTAAATAGAGTAGCGAAAGACTCAGACAGTGAGAGGCGTGAGAAACTAAAGTAGACAAGGCAGTGGAGAGCATCTGTAAACTAATTGAGAAGCCTGAAAGTAGAGTAAATACAGAAGGAGTGAGAATGAACTTTATTATTGCAACCATGTTTGAGAACTGCACATTTCTGTTTTGTTGCTACGACGTTGTGAAATTTATTATGTACTGATGGTGCAGGGAGCACCTAAATAAATGCTGAAAAGAAAACCAATTGAGTCAACAGATTATTGTGCCTCTATGTCATGTAGTGCGAAAGATTACTGAAGAGTCAAGCCAATAAATTTACGAAGCACAGTGATCGAACCCACTGCATGATCACGTAGTAACATTGACTACCATTCTGAGATCTCAGCGGTCACACCTTCCCCACATCAGTTTGTTCTCTATGGTTCTCTTTTACACTCCTTTTCTTTTTTTTTTAAATAAAGTTTTGCCTCGTTTTGGCGAGGTGCGTCCTGTCCAACCTAGTTGGTTATATTAGGGCGCATGTCCAAATATAAAAGACCCTTAGGTCTGAGATTTTTTTATACTCCTCTAAGCCTTCCCCAACAAAGAAATTACTTAACTTTCAAGTCATTCCTCACGTTCATCATCTTCGATCCTTAGTAGAACTGACAAAGCAGTCAGTGGCCATCACGCTTAGTGTCATCTTGTAGGGCAGCAACAAACTGTTTCCATGTGTTCGGTTAGTGGCCATCGTTTGTGCAGTTCCCCAACTCTGTTTCATGCTTTGCATTCAGCCTCCCAGTTCTCCGCCAGGGTGTTTTTTTGTCAACCTCTCTTTTGCCTTCCTTCTGGGGTTCACAGCATAGCAGTTCTTGTGATAGTGTCGGGCTCTCTTCTGAGAACTATACCAACCCAGCTCCAGTGTCTGCCCGCTATGATGGTGTGTATATCTTCTTGACTGCTCTGAGTAAACAGTTCTTGGTTGGTGATAGTATCTGGCCAAGCAAGTCAGAGAATTCTCCTTAGGCAGGTTGTGTGAAAAGAATTTCTTGCATGTTCAGATAAGTGCTGGCAGTTGTGAAACTAGTAAGCTGTACTTGTTTGCAGTAATAATTTCTCATTCTTGGTCCATTTTTCCACATGATACATGAGAAATCTCCATTAAATGGAATAACATATGGACACCTCAACCCCTCCCTTCCCTGTGCCTCTAAAGAAATGTGTTGCCTGTAAGAAGGTGGAAACAAACATCATAAATAAGTTATTAAAGCTGCAGGATAAAAGCCAGTTAAAACCAGTTTATGATGTCTGTATGCACTACCATTTCAACTTTTTTTTTTTATGATGTCTGTATGCACTACCATTTAAACTTTTTTTTAAAATGAAGACAAGTATCTCCCTTTAACCTCTGTTTGGTTATAATTAGGATATACAGGGTTTATAGCAAATTTCTTCAAGCATTTTCCAGGTTCCAGCATGTGATTTTCAAGGATGGGAAACTAATATTTTCCTCATCTAATTTTCTCAGATATAATTATCACTTTGCTGACCAGAAATCCGGAGCATTACCGTCTCCCATTACCAAGGGTGTTTGCAGATTTCTTTAAAAAGAACTGTTTTTTTTTTTTTAAATTCATAAAAGATTGAAAAACAAACATCTTTTTCCAGTTTTTAGTGAATTTGTTCAACGTCAGCGCAATAAAATGTTAGTGACATGGATGGTAATGAATAAAATAAGCTTGATTGACGTATTGATTTAACGTTTAACGATTAACCACGTATATCAACATAAAAGGTTAATAAAATTGTGAATAAAATGCAAAACAAAACTGTATTTTTCGTGTTTGTCTTTTTTGAATGTATAATGCGTCTGTGGCATCTGACAATGAGTGTTTGTAAATGTTTGAGTAGTAAGTACCTCTAGTTGGAGTCTGAGCTGCTTTTTTCATCAACTGGGGTTGAAGTTGTAGCTGTAGGCCTATGCCATAGTCTTTGTCTGGATCGTTGATAATCCTTGACTGTGTGGTATAACTTGAAGCAGGGTATCAGGCATAGAGATAGATTGCAATCTGGGCAGTACATGCAAGTCTGGCTTCTGTTCCCTGCAGCCTTACACACTTTACAGTCTGGTTTGTACCTTGCCCTTTCATATTTATCAATGAAGTGGTGCTCAGTAAGTCGTGTTGTTGTGACCTGTGGTTTTGAAGGTGTCACATTGCGTCGAAGAATAGCAGGTTCAATAAGTCATACTGACATCCTGATCTTTGCTTTGATTTTTTTTGTATGTAGAGTTGACAGTGTTGTAGGTTATGTGCCCATTGATCAGGGCAGTTTAAACTAAGAAATGATATAAAAATAGGATCTCTGTGGGTAGGGGTAGCTTGCACCTAGTTGGCTGAAGTGGTCGACACCTCCCATACTTTTGCTGTATTTTTCTGCAAGCACTGGCTTCTGAATTGTTCTGCCCTAAAGAATTTGTCTTTCTAACTGTTTTGTTTATATTATCATTGGAGTGAACAGTAGATATAAGTTTAAATCTTTTCGTATCATGCAAGGTGACTGTCGGCATGCCTTAACTTCTGTCGCACAAAACACAGGATGATTTGTCTTTTTCAATTTGAGTTGTTTTTTCTTCAGTGCTACAGGAAAATGCTTCCTATTTTCAGCTACTGTTCCAAATGCACCACTCTGAATTTCAGGTCTTGAAATAAAGCTGAAGGCTGAATAAAAACTACCACAGAAGAGAATATGTCCCTTGTTGCGTATGAAATTTGAATTAAAACTATGGTGACTTTTCACTGAAAAAAGAGTTCAAATAACCTCAGCTCTGAGAGTTTCTTCCTTGGTCACAAATGATGTCACATCTGTAGGTCTCCTAGTATTGTTAGACGTTTCTGACGTGTCCGAGGGAGTAGTGTTAGATGGTTTTGATGTTTCTGAGGGAAAAACTGCTCCTTGGAGTTGTGTTCTTTTCTGTTAAAAAAAAAAAAATGGAACACACAAATAACTTATGAGCAGGCCTCAGCTATGTAAATTTACCAAGTCAAAGTTCTAAACGCATGAATAATATAGTCAAACAATATTTAACTAGAACAAAAGTTAATATATAGTAATTGGGAGGGTGAAAGTATGATGATATCCTTATAACACTTATGATCAGTGAAAATCTATTAAATATGTAACTGGAAACATCAGGCCTTTACACACACACCCCCTCCCCATCTTTACTATTTTTGTTTGATTTTTTTGTTGGGGTTTGTTTTGTTTTATCGTTCCTGTTTGTTTCGATTAAAAAAAAAAATTTTAAATTATTTAAAAAATTTTAAATAACATAAATGCACAAAATTGGTAATTTTCATTTATCCTAATTACAGTAATTTGACAGATGTGATGCCACTTTCTTGTATCGTCGGTTATTCATGTTATCTGGAATTGAAAATATGTAGACCTAGGCATATCCTAATTATAACCCTGCAGGGGAGAACGGGATATGTCTCTTCATCATAAATATAATTAAAAAAGCATTCAAAATATATTTATTTCCAAAAAATGTGGTGAAATGAACAGTGGGACATGGTCGGATAACAGGGTAGGCTATAGGATATGGAATCGCCATCAATTTCTATTCCTGACCATCTTAAATTGTGTCAAACATATTCACGTTAGCAGTTTGTAAATCAAGAAATTTTATTAAAACACTAATTTTGGCCATGGTTAAAAATAAAACTGTAAATAGGCCTACATTGTAAATTACAGACGCAAGTGCAGTAGGCCTATCTATAAACTGCACTTATGTAAATATGTTTTATAAATGAGATAAATGAATTTATTACTTTTTTTTTTAATTAATGAAGAAAAATAACCCGTTCAACCTCTATTGGATTATAATTAGGATATATATTGTTTTCAATTCCAAATAATATGAACAACTGCCGATATGAGAAAGTGGCATCATATTTAACAAATAATTGTAAATAGGGACAATAACAATTATGCTTAGGCCTATACGCTAAAATAAAATAAAAATCAAGAAGAAACTCTGAACAAGAATAATAAAGTGGAGGGGTGTAAAGGCCTGGTGGTTCCAATTATATAACTGACTTTAACATATATTTAATTGACTTTCATCTGTTAAAAGTCATATGCATTGTAAGAACAGCACCAGACCTTCACATTCCCAGCCACTAGAATTTATTACTTACCTCAGTTGAAATGAACGATTTAAAATACAACTTGAATGCGTAGAGACAAGTTCTTGGTTTTTTTTTTTTTTAAGTTTTGGCGAGGCGCGTCCCGTTCAACATAGTCGTTTATTTAAGGCGCATATCCAAATATAAAAGACCCTTAGGTCTGAGGTTATAAATCAATTTTTTCCCAGTAGTTTTCAAGAAACAGACGGGACCGCTAAAAATAAATCTGCGTTCACATCATTAACGCAAATCGCCAAAAAACGCAAATCGCCGAAAACGTCTGGGCATGGATTTAGTGCGCAAAGGAAAGTAAACATTTTACGGTAACTGAAGTTTAACGAAAAATACCACCAAGATTCAATAACCGAAAATGGACAACTTTCGATTTTAATTTTTTTCCAGGTCCGATGCGGGAAATCCAAGGCTTTTAGCCATTTTTCCAGGCTTTTCAAGGCCTGGGATTCTTTTTTCCGTTTTCCAGGTTTTTCAAGGGTTTTTAAGTCGCTATGAACCCTGGATATAGTGTCTCTAATTCCAGATACTTTCAATTGCCAAAACCTGCTCAAGACATTATTTCTCCTTTCGTTCTTGTAAACTGCATAAATTAAAGTGTCAAACTGTGTGGACATGCATATTTTTTCCGTACGCCTAAAATGGTAGTTTCCCCATATCTATCATGGTGATAGATAATAAGAGGGATGAGAGTGTGAAAGCCTGGGGTGTTTGGGATGGTACCTAATTCACAATTTCTCATTATCTGGACACAACAGATTGAGATACCATCTATACCACAAGTACCGAGTTGGTGCAACAGATCTCTACACCTGTGGCACTAGCCCGATGACAGCCGGACACCTGCTGCAGTCCTACCCAACTTACAGCAATAAATGGAGGAGCATATGGCAAAAACCTATTTCACTCCATGAAAAATCTTTGGAAAAACTCAGGAACCTTGAGCTGACTACTGCCTTTATTAGAATCACTAATGTGGAATTCTGAAGGGAAACAAGGAAGAACAAGAAAATATATTATGAGAGCTTTGTGTATCATGTCAAGTGGTGCTGATGATCATTTTCCTCCATATGTTTCACTTTTATGCAATTCAGTAGTCAAGATACTGATATTGGCCGTTTTCTCAACTGCCTCGTTATGCCACCTCAAATCTTCCATCTTCCTTCTTTTCTTGTGTATCAAGATCACCAAATTTTCCAGATCATTCCATCAAAGTATACTGGCAAATAAATTGAACTGCCTTGATATTTGTTATTTAAGACAGCTACTTCCTGCGTTACACAAAAAGGGAGCAAGCACATGTAAGAAATCTTTTTTGATGCAAAAAAATACACCTTCTACCACAAAAATATAAAACAAATAATATAATTTGTATGCTTTCTAATATTCACTTCTGTCGTGTAAGAAAATTAAAAAATTGTACACCCACTTAAACAAGAATGAATACCAAAAGTGTGAACCACATATGTTTTTTAATACATAAGAATCTTGTCACTTCTAGCATAAGTAACAAATATTTCTACACCACAGCTCATCATCAATGAGGAACACATTCTAGTCAAGTCTCATTTTCAACACAATCAGTTCTAACAATAAAAGTAATACATGTCAAATATCTTTATTTTTGCATTATCGGTATATCAGGAACAAATGTCAAGTCTCCTCATACTCTCATTTTCATTCTATCAATAAATGAATGACAGCATTTGTCAAACATCCTATTTTTCCCAACAATGATCGGTTATGTATAATAAAATATAACTGTTATGATCAAGTTTGACATGTGCAATGCACATCAATATTTGGTTATCAGTAAAAAAAGGAACAAATGTTAAGTCCCTATTCTTTTTAACAAGTATCACGTGGACCAGCAAACAAAACTATTCAGTAATTCATTTCCAAGTCACTTATGTTCCATAGTACACGCATTTGTAAGTACAACCGACATTTTGCATGATATTCCCGACAAAAACATGTCTGCTACACCATATAACAGGTTGAAGCTGTTTGTCACTACATAGCATCTTAAATACAATTGACCGACACACACCAAAACGCTGACAGTTTTTAATGAATACTTGCAACTGGGTATTAAGCAAGGCTTTGGCAAAATTAAAAATGTAACACATTCAATTATAGTATTTTCTAAATCGTGTACTTAGATTTTAAACAAATACAAACAAATATAGTGTAAACACAGTTCTAGGCAATATAAATAAAAGATTCCCCGAACCCAAGAATTTTATTGGCCATGTTCATTGATATTCCACAGCCAAAATAAAAAACGCAGGGATTACAACGTTGTTTCATAACGTGGGCAACATCCTCACTGCCATCAAGATGTGACAGTGTCCAGTAAAATTTACACACACTGCAGTTTCTACATTACACTTACTGTCGCATATCTTCACAGCACACTAGGCATGTTTATTAGTAATCGTTTCCACTGCACCATAGCTCCAGCCATTGACCGCTTTTCTGCCACATTGCCAGTATTCTTGTACATTTGATCCTTGTTTCTTTTGTTGGCTGAATCTTCACTGCCACACCGTAGTGTAGGGGGTTCATAATTACCTAGCTGGCACGAACTTGTTGTTGCTTCACTGGGCTCATGGCTGGTTTTTTAAACTAGCTGAAGATAAAGTCTATAAACGCAATTAGGCCCATTAATGATAAGTGCCAGCAGATTTTTCAATGCTCCAATGTTTGTGGGGCTTCCAGTGACGTTTTTAATCTATCAGTGGTATGAGTCTCTACAAGGCTCGTTGGATGGGTGTGCTTTCTTCTCTGCTCAGATGGCTGTTGGCAAACAATCTTAAGTTTACAAGGCACATCGAGCTGGCGCATTAATTCTTCACTTTTCCCATAGGCGCAGAAATTCTATGCACGATATCCACTGCAACTCATGCATGGATTAAAAAGCACATCCTTCTACAGCAACAAGCATATAGAGTTGCAAAGTCTTGAAACAGTAGAACAATGAAAAGTGTCCTGGTTGCTATTCCTTTTCACCGCACTCATCCAAGATTTGTTCCCATCTCATAATCACTGCATGCTAATCTATATAAAGGCGAGTGGAACTAGTGAGCAATCTTCAAATCAGAAATGGCGTCGTGAATGGCACACTTTTTAATTTCATTCAATAGCAAGATTGAACATAATAAAATTCACGCAGGGAACAGCTGTGAAAAATACAGTTAGTTGCACAAGTGCTGAACTTTAAAATAAATTAATTTCGATCAGTGTAGTCGTCCGTTATTTGTTACACTATAGATTTTGTCCATCTTTCTCAATCATGAAAGGGCCATGAATTTTGAGTCACTTCTGGTATACTCCAGACAAGGGAAAAAAATCTTGTGGTCCCTTTTTCAATTCCTAAGACCTGGACCAAGGATTGCGGCGCGTATTAAATGAGGTCTATAAATGCGCGGGGTTAATCTGACTTAAAGCATTTCCCCGCGGTGTTATGTGATAAGCACATCTTAGAAAGATTACAGATGGGAAGGTCCAAAACACAGGATGAAAGTACAGATCAAATACCGTAGTCAAGATCCTACATTGGTTATGTTTGCATTTAAGGTGGGATGTGAAGATCAGAATTAGTTAAACTGCCATTCCCAGCCAAATTCTGCAATACGCATGCAAATGGTGCCCATATTAGCGGAGTTAGGCGACTGTCCAAATGATTACGAATTGTGTGCAGTACAGTAGGAAGGCAGGGTTCGAAAATGAGATACTTTTTTGTTACTATATGAAGGTGAAAACAACTCGACACGAAGACAGAAAATGAGATAGCTGGTCTTCAAAAATTTTTCAATAGTTAGTGCATGCCTGTGAGCCAACTGACGACCTCACATACTATATGGAATTATCCAGCTGTTTCCAGAGAGAGACTGGGGCAAGGAAATAATCCAACCTCATGCTACTACCCAGTTCTCACTAGCTTTGACCCCAAATTCAAAATGCTATATCTCTGCGAGAGGCCATAAACTTCAACCCATAATACAATGATCGAGAACTCTTTTTTTTGTTGGACTTTGATCTGGTATATTGTCCATATCTATTGAGATTTTTTTTTATATTAATAATGTTTTCTGTTTATTGAGTTTCACATTGACTCGCCATTTTGTTTGACTGCCTCATTTGGATTATCAAAAAGTTCACTAACAAAAAACACATGAACCCAATCTCCATACGCACCTGTCACACATAGTCGGACTTCAGTATTTAATAACGGGTCCATCAATTTAGGCAGACAAAAATTGGCTTTTTCGTCAACACAATGGCAATTGATTTTAGCGTGTGAAGGCATATACGTGAAACAAATTCACCTGGGGTCATTCTATGAAAAAACAAAACAGTTTTCATCCAATCCTTATGTTGCTGACATTTCGACACAATGTCAACATCAGTGGCGTGTCCTACAAAAAGTATTGTAGTGGTTCGTTTAAGTAGGTCCCAGGATTCTTCGAGTACATAGTTAATTTTTTTATGTACAAAATAACAAGCTAAATCACAAATAGGATTTATAATTTAAGTTCTTTCTGCAGATGAAGCTACTCGTGGAAAACTATATCATTCTATTTCAAACCATACAATGATTGTCCTATTACAAGGAGGTTCTATATTCATTGCCTTGGGGAATAAGATTACACGAATTCATATGCACCGGACATGGATAGAATGACAATCCGCTGAAAATTTCCGGTCAGACCATTCTAGCTGTCCGTTACGCACAGCGAACGATAATAGGCCACAAGAAGTGGTGGATATTTTCGACAGAGAAACAATTGACTTCGGCTGAAGAACATTATGCACAAAATTTGTTTGAAGTCACACATAATTGACCTGGCAAGAAAGTGACTTTAAGGAAATTGAAAATTTTGGTTAAGAATGTGAATAATGACATTGATTTTTCCAAATCTATCTGACTATGGAGGAATTATTAGGGGAGTTTGGGATTCTTACTTTTAGAAAATATGTTAGGTCGGTGAGGACAGATATACCTTGTTTGCGTCAGACAGGCCTCGATATAGTTCGCAATTTTGAGTGAAGCACATATAATTTAACGCTTTTTAACCCGAGGTGGCCAGTGGAAATTGAGAAGAGATTGTTATGAGTTTGTTGCTTATTTAGATGAAACTCTGCATATATGAGCACCACAGTAAGAAACGAGTATGGGCCAATCATCTGTCTGGGGGGAACACATCCTTTATGAGACTAGTATCAAGCCAGCAATGGGACAAGCTGATACTAATAATTGCACATCACAGGAAGCAGAGATTCAATGGGCTTCTAAATAATACTTGACTCACAATTTGTTTCAAAACATCCCACGCATATTAGCTGATTAGCTCCTGGTACTGAGATGACCTGGAATTGGACAAGATATTTCAAAGATTGGATTGGTGAATCAAAAAGCTACTTCCTTAGTCCTTGGATTTAATACAACTGTGTGATCCGTCGTTTGATTTGAGTCAAATCAGAATAATGACTTAAAAGCTATCACAGAGTCTGGGGGCTGTGGCACCAGAAGATAAAGGGTTCCATAATTCATCAAGTTGCACTAAAGATGGTAATAAAGATTTGGTGACTATAAACAACAAGCTCCATTCAACGAAATGTCCCCTGACGAAGACCTGAATTACTTGGAATTTGTCTAAAAAACCCCCCTCACAGACACAGCTTACAAAGATTTTTCACATAAGACAAGGCAATTCCTGCAATCAATGACATCTTCGTCAATCAGATGTTTATGAGATTGCCTCCTTACCATTCCTCACTTAAACCCAATGACGAATTAGTATGGGCTAAAAATTAAGGAAATACAGGTATTCGCAACAAGGGAAAAATTAGAACGTTCAAATTAAAAGATGTTGAACAATTATTAAAAGCCGCCTCCATTCTCCAATATAGCCAGGGATTATTGGAAGAAAAGTGAGAACCATGTGTTACAAGAGGAAGAGGAATATTGGAAGATGCATTGGTTTGTCCTCTTCATTCAGGCCGAGAACCTTGATTTTTTTTATCAATTTTTCTCAGAGACATATGATTATGATTCGGATGAAGTTTAAATTTCTTTAAAAGATGGACCTCCTACCCCAGTTATTTACAAGCACATTAGAGGAGCAACGTTCCATTATGATATTTATGAACAGCGCAAAAGAGGTGATACCCATTGAAAATAATTAGTTTCAAGGGAAGGCTTTTTTCCAGTTTTGGTAGCGCTTTAAATGTCAATGACAAACAATGTCACGAAGTATACTCGGCATGCAGATCCATTTAACGATAATCAATCTTCTCAACAGGTATTTCATACAGCCAAACGTGATGGCTCACATTATTATGTAATAGTAGATACACGCCTATGCCATAATCACATTCACAGAATCTGTGTGCATGAAGTGTGTAAAAATTTTATTTTCTCGATACACAACCAATTAGTTTTGAGACAAAGATCATATATGGATTTCATCCGTTTAAGGGAACATGGACATGACGTGCAACAGATATAAATTATAATTATTTGTTGAGGTTCTAACCCAATTTAATAATCGTATGCAATAAATGGCCGTTTATCGTTCTGACGGTTTAATCTAGATAATTATATTCGTTTTTGAGGGGCTAAAGACTCGTGAAACGTGCTCATATTATCTTGTTTGGTTTGTTCTAGCATAGACTATAATGTATGTTTTATTATAACTTCTGGCTAATCTTTAACATATTTTTACTCTTGTCTGGTCACATTAGAAATATTTCTACTATTGCTGGGTCATTTAAAACATATTTTACGTTGATGGTCATTTTACATCGAATTTTTACACACTAGTCTCGTTACAAATAATGTTATTTCAACAAGTCTTACAACGTATTTCCCCTGAAAATTATTAGCTTAAAACTTGTCTGTTGCAATGCAGGTCTCGTAAAACTTATTAACACTCCGAGCACTCTATTCCACTATTTCCTCCTAGCAGTTCTGTTATTTATACGGTATAATCATATCCTTTTAGTTCTAGTTAAAACTGTATAAATCCACCCTTCTGTACATTGAATAACTGATTAATCCTGCAGCAATCTGTACTGTTAAACTGTACAATCTATTATCTCATTGTTTATCAATTGTAACTTGGAGGTCTCTTGAATGGCCAGTAATTTACGGTCTCCTTTAGAGAACAGTGTCACCAACTTGTGGATCGACATTTAGCGTCATTTAGGTCACGGGACCGTTCAGGAAAGTCTAGGATAATTTACAGCCTGGAGAGACAAAACACATATTTGAAACCGTAACACAGGGGCCATGGTAAATCAATCTTTTGCAAGCAGGAACAATGGCCATACAACACAAAGTTACTTTCATTTTCATCCCCATCATTATCCTCTTTCACACTTCTAAATTAATGAGACTCATTAATCATCATAAACCTCTCAGCATCCCCACTGGGGTGGGGGAGCTATAGGCCTTACGCACGACATACACAATGCCATCCATCTCCAAAGTTCCTTCTTCCATGTTGTTCTGATGACAGTTTTTTTTTGGTTATTAAAAGTGCCTTTTTCTACAGGATTGAGGCCAAAACAGCCCTGATGACTCAAATCCTCCTTCGTCGCTTTATTTTTACGGACATGCATGGTAGTGGTTTATTTTTGGTTCATAGGGTACAGTGTTAATACATCATCTTGACCGCCATTCGAGCGCCGGTAAACACCATGGGTGAATTAATGAGCATGGAACTACCATTGTAACGTGCTGTTGGCCCCACAACCCTAGGAAGCCTACGTCAAAGAATTGAATGCTCCTTTTTTGGGCTGGTTTCTTGCAGCCAGTTGTGGTTTTAGTTAATGAGGCTTTGCCAGCACAACCTCACATTTGTCACCCTCTTATGGCATGTCTCAGGGAGTGGTTCTATTTATGGGTTTTATTTCCTTTGAGACCCTTGGAAACCACTTGGGGGTAAAACACGCTCATGTCATTAATTTCCTGCAAAATGTTGAAGGAGTAGCAATGATCTGTTTAAGTTTTATCTGACCTGTTCCAGAACTCCGCATATCTCTAAATGGGTTTGATGGAGGTATAACAAGTTTTAAAGGCTACCACTAACCCCTGGTCCCTCGATCGCAAAAGTGAGCTGGTATTAGGCGAAAGGGTAAACGACATTGATCTGTCCAGAGAGGTGTTCTTGATTTTAGTAAGGTTTGTATGATGGCTATGGGCATTTCCAAGACAAGAAGAGCTTTGGTTGGCTCAAGTCATTCTCAAACAAACATGGAGGAGAGAAGGGGCGCAAAAAATAGCTGGTGTACCAATGACAATAGCTCTTCACAGACATGAGACAGAAATCGCACATTATAATTCTTTGCCATTATTTCTCGATGAGTTCATCAGCTTGATCTCCATATAACTGTGCTCAAGCTCGCACCCTGGAGAGGACACTCCAGCTTCACCCTATAGGTTGTCCGCAAAAAACACGGGGGGGTTTAGGGTCAAACCCGAACTGTGGACAGAAAATTTTGCACCAAGCAATTATCAAAAAAATAGAAATAAGCAAACTCTCAGATTGGGATGCTGGAACGTCCGGACTATGTTGACTGGACTATCCGAAAAACCTACAGGATGTAAACGATGTAAGGAAGACAGCCATAATTAATGATGAGCTTAAACGACTTCAGGTGGATATAGCTGCACTTCAGGAAACGCGCCTGGCGGGCTCTGGAACGGTGAGCGAGAAGGACTACACATTTTATTGACAAGGGAAAAGATCTTAATAAAGCTAGAGAACACGGAGTAGGTTTTGCGGTCAAAAAAAATCGCTAACTAAAATGGTTGAACCAAGCGAGGAATGGATCAGAACGCCTGTTAACGCTCCGCCTGCAAACTAGCACAGGTCCCATCACCCTTGTCAGTGTGTATGCTCCTACTCTGTACTCTGCCTCAGAAGCTAAAGATGAGTTCTACGAGAATCTAGCAGCAATAATCAAAAAAGCATACCTAGGCAAGAACAGCTTGTTCTCCTTGGTGACTTTAACGCTAGAGTGGGTGCCGATAATGTTTCATGGCCTTCATGTCTGGGCAGGTTTGGTATTGGCAAGATGAATGAAAATGGACAACGGCTCTTAGAGTTGTGCGTCCACCATGACTCTGCGTGACCAACACCTACTTTCAGACAAAACCCCAGCATAAGGTGTCATGGAGACACCCACGATCCAAGCACTGGCAAAAACTTGACCTGATTCTCGTCAGAAGGCCACTCCTCAGGTCTGTGCTCTCCACGCGCTCGTACCATAGTGCAGACTGTGATACAGATCACTCCTTGGTTTGCTGCAAAATCAGAGCACAACCAAGAAAACTCTATCGTGTCAGACATGAAGGGAAACCACGCATTGATACCAGCAAGATGTCAGACCCTTTCATGATCGCTCAATTCACTGCGACCTTCGAGAAAGTGCTCAGTAGCCCTCAGCATGGTGATACTATTACAGAGAACTGGGAGCATCTACGGAACACCATTCAAAGTACTGCACTTGCCACCTTTGGTAAGAAAACAGCAAAGTCAAATGACTGGTTTGATGCTTCATCAGATGTGATGGCACCTGTTATTGAAGCTAAGCGCAGTGCTATGAATGAATACAAACGTTCACCGAGTGCCAGAACCCTACAGATCCTGAGGGCTACGAGAAGCAAAGTTCAACAAACTGCTCGACGCTGTGCAAATGACTACTGGCTCCAGCTCAGTGAGAGCATCCAGATCGCAGCGCAAACAGGCAACATTAGACAAATGTATGACGGTATAAAGAAAGCACTTGGCCCCCATAAAAGTAAGACGGCACCGCTAAAAACCATCAGCGGAGAGAAGCTAACCGATAAGGGTAAGCAGATGGAGAGGTGGGTCGAGCACTACTCTGAGCTTTACGCTAGAGACAATACCGTTACGCCTGCAGCCCTTGATGCTGTCAATAGTCTGCCAACTATGGAGGAGCTGGATGCCGAACCAACATTAGAGGAACTCAGCAAGGCCATTGATAGCTTGGCCTCTGGCAAAGCACCAGGCAGTGATGGGATTCCTCCTGATTTAATCAAATGCTGTAAGAGCACGCTATTACATCCCCTGCATAGGATGCTGTGCCAGTGCTGGGAAGAGACAACTATTCCTCAAGACATGCGAGATGCCAAGATTGTAACACTGTATAAAAATAAAGGAGACAGAAGTGATTGCAATAACTACAGAGGCATCTCTCTTCTTAGTATTGTTGGTAAGGTTTTTGCCAAAGTCATCTTAATGCGACTACACAAGTTAGCTGAGCGCATATATCCAGAGGCACAGTGTGGATTCCGAGCTGGCAGATCAACAACAGACATGATCTTCTCTCTCCGCCAGCTTCAGGAAAAATCAAGAGAGCAGAAAAAACCATTATATATCGCCTTTATAGACCTCACAAAAGCATTCGACCTGGTTAGTAGGGATGGACTCTTTAAAATCCTCCTGAAAATAGGCTGCCCTTCTAAAATGCTGGAAATGATAAAGTCATTCCATGACGACATGAAGGGAACAGTCCAATATGCTGGAAGCACGTCACAGCCCTTTGATATACGAAGTGGCGTTAAACAAGGCTGTGTTCTGGCTCCGACCCTCTTCGGAATCTTCTTTGCCTTACTCTTGAAACATGCATTCAGAGATGCAACTGAAGGAATATGCCTTCACACTAGGTCAGATGGCCGTCTGTTTAATCTTTCAAGGCTGAAGGCAAAAACAAAAATCAGAAGGGTCACTATAAGAGACTTGTTGTTCGCTGATGATGCTGCAGTCATCACTCAAAGCCAACAGGAGCTTCAGAGCTTGATGAATCGCTTCACTGAGAAATGCAAGGACTTTGGCCTCAACAATAAAGTCTAAAGAAAACAGAATGTGCCTGAGTCAGGATGTGGGTGCTGCGCACCAGTTTATCACTATGCGATTAACTATGGGAATTGGCAGTGGTGCCACCACTTACTTACATAGGGTTTCTCAGTCAATTGCAAACTCTCACGTGCTGGAGACCAGGAGTAAGAATCGCGACGCCGCATTGGCAAAGCTGCAGCTACCTTTGCACCGCCTCACCACCGCGTGTTTGGGGGTAGGAAACTCTATAAAACTCACAATGAAGCCAAAGCTGCGGTATTATAATGGCCTGCGTCACCGCAAACTCCTATATGGCGGCACGAGACCTGGACGACCTAGCTTAATGCAAGAAAAAAAGAAGGTCATACCTTCCATTTGCGGTGTCTACGCCGCATCCTCTGCATCTCGTGGCTGGAAAGGATCAAAGTGACAAAATGTCGAGGTGTGTAGTCACGTGCTGGCCTATCAAAACGTTTCGGTATACAGCCTGCTTTAGACAGCGCAGACTTCGCTGGACTTGGCCTATAGTTCGCCCGCAAATAAGAGAAGTTAGGTCGGCATTCCAAAAGATATCTTGCTACGCCGAAGCAATTAGCTAGATGGCAAGAGAACTGTCTTGGGGCCGAACCACAGTGCTGCGCGCTTTCAAAGATGTGGTCGCAACAGCACGAAGATCATGATGGACACTGGAACATACAGGAACTCAGCAACATTGGGAGCACGATGAAAGATAGCCGATCGCACTAAGTGGGGATCGCAATTTTACGGCAAACCTCTGCCACCTCCGTATTGGGCGCAAAAGAGAGCGCTCACTACAGTAAGAAGCAGAAGTGGTGTAGGAGAAAACGTCTGTAAGGAGCACCAGGAATAATAAGCAACTTGAGGGGCGTCACACCTCTGGGTGCATTCCATTGTCAGTATTACTGAGGGGATTTATTATCATCATCACTTCAGCTCCACAAGGTGTCATAGGCCGAACACTAAACTTATGCCAAAGTCTTCATGTCCTGTGCCATCATGCCTGTCTCCAGTTCTCTTCTCCGTTGCATTCCTATGTCTCCCTCTATATTTATTACCCTGGGGATTCCAGAACAAGGACTGCCTGGTAATGCTATCAACAGGTTTCTTCAATGTGTGTCCTATTCACCCCCAGCATCATTTTCTGATCTCTTGTCCCACTGGTACTTGTCTAGTTTTTGTCCACAGTTTCAAATTAGTGATCTTGTCATACCATTTCAATCCTTCCAGTCTATGATATAATCCCTTGAACTGCTTGCTAGCAATTTTATACATACAGGAGAAATGGTACCATCTTCAGGGCACGAGACAGAAACCATACATCATAATTCTTTGCCTCCATTTCTTGATGGGTCACTTGCCAGTAATTTTATAATCAAACACACATGTTTAAGCACCTGTTTATGCAACAGCCGCGGTAGCGCAGCTTTTAGTGCACTGGCTTCCCATCTCGGCAGTCATGGTTCGATCCCTAGTTGAGGTGGGATTTTTTAGACCGCAGACGGCACCGGGGTCGACCGAGCCTCGCGAATAGGGTACCAGAGCAACTCTGGGAAGGTTAAAGGTGGCTGGCGTGATGTTGACATCACCCTTAGTGTGTCATATGGTCAAGAAAATATATGCTTCAATCGGCATGTAATGGGATTCTTATGGGATTCTTTACCGTTTACCTGTTGTGCAAGAAAAGGATTTGGTTTGGTTTTAAGGACCAGCTTCATTACACACGGAGAACTCCATCATTTCTCCGATCTCCTCCCTTAGATCACACAAGGATCTCAGCACAGTGCACGAACTCTGTAGCGCCAGCGAGGATTCCAATATTTTTGAGGTGGGTAGGTTTCCAAATTTTTGCCAGGGCAGGGGCCTTATGACCTCTTTATGATATCCCACTGCTGAGGGTTTATCAACGCGCGCTACTTGCAGATTGGACCTCTTATTTGTTTTCCCTTATCCGAGAAGGCTAGGCATCCGATGTCACTACCCAAGAGATCAGGGGGGAAATGACATCATTAGGAACCACTGGTTCTAAAAAAATGTCCATCAGTTATATTTCCCGTACTGCGAGCGAATGTCTGTACCTTAAGAATTAGAGGCGGATGCGAAAGGAAAGGGTTTAAGAGTTGAAAATAAATCTTACCCTCAACCCATATAGTTTTCTGATATCATGTTCTGGCTCTCCTGCCCATTTAAGGAAAGTGGAGACATCTTTTGCCAGCTGGCTCTGTGTTGCTGGGGTGCCTGAATGGGGGAGAGGAAACAAAAATATTTAAACAGTCAAAACTGGCAATTTATATCTATAGAATTTCTCTTCCTTTGCAATTTCAACCTCAAAAGCTGGTGACTACGCCTCTCTAATATTCTCACTGTTGCCAGAACTATTTCTAATACTGACATTCAATCTCTCTATCACGACCAAGAACCTGCAATCGTTTTGTTGCTACAGCAGAGTTCCTTCAATCTGGAATATATGGAAGCTAATATTCCGGAAATCATCCACTGTGGGGATTTATGCTCCACACAAAGATGTGAAAAACGGACTTGATGATTATGAACCATCCTAAATCCTGGCGCGAAAATTACTTTGACTTTTAGTGACAACAATCCCAGTTTTGGAGGTTATAACAATATGTTTCATCTTCTGGAATTTCTATCAATATGGCCTTTTCTTGCTCAAACGTATCAATCTTGACTGATGTCAGGTATGCCTAATCAAAGACATAAGCTGAAGGTGAATTTATGGCACCATACAACACTTAAAAAGTCGATGCAACTACCTACAATATAAAGATAAGAGAAGAATCAAACTATTGATTTTGGTAACCAAAAGCTGACAAGTTTACAATGCTCTGGAGGATGGCTGCAAACTTGACATGAACACCATGATTTTAAAGCTGTCTAAATGGATATATAATGAATTGCATACTCCAATGTTATGCAACAACTAATTGACACAGAAATAAACCGTGAAAGAAAGAATTTTATACCAGAACTTTACAAAATATAGGTCATAGGGTAAGGTATTTGGCTGGACATTCGACCGATTGTGAAATTAAGGTCAGAATGAGTTAAAAAACCACAAACGCCAACACAATTTTTATCAAAAGCTCTCCCCAAGGGATAATCGTAACATCCACATCAACAGTGCCAATCTCCAGCTCCCCCTATCTGGTGGTACATTAGTGAGATCTCAATGCTGTAGGGCAAACCCTAATTAATAGCCAGCTATATCTGGGGGACAAAGTGACTCCTCCAAGTTTAATCTGCAATGCTGGGTTCTCAACATGTTTCACCATAAGGGGAATTCCTGGAGTCAATGAGGTTATAATTAGCCTCACAGAGGTTCACATCCAAATCTATATACTTTAGCATTGTGCATGGCTGGTGGTCATATAATGATGACTGCAGATATGCCTCCATGCATAAGTAATGAAGTAAAATGCTGAGAAGATAGTCTGCCAGGATTTGTTATAACTTAGACCTGATGCTTTCCAAATGTCTATCAAATGAAACCTTCCAAAACAAGATGAATCTTATCACTGTGCATATTGACTATTCCTGACTTACCATCATCATACTCAATTATTTCATTATACAAGGCTTGGGCCATGCTAATGGCATAACCAGGGAAGTAAGGGTTGAAGTGCTGTCCATCCATTAACTTGACACCAGCAGGCGCATCAACATAGCCAGTTAGGAGAGAAAATATGTAGTCCTGGAAATAATACACAAACAGTTGAAACATGAAAAATGATTCTGGAGTCAGTTTTACCAATGACCAAAATGATTGGGTAACTGATTACAGTTAAAGAGTATGTTACAATCTGTTGAGGCAACTTCATGATGTAATTTTTATCGCGGCAACTTATTATTAGTACCGGATTTTTGTGCAACCATGTTGTACTCAAACGTGAATGCAAGGAGATAACATGTAAGGCGGATCGCTGTGAGGATGCAAGTATCTAAGGTATGACGTAATGAGTGGTCAGGCAGAGTTGGATGTGATCGTCATAGCGTCAAGATGTGTGCCTAAAATTGGCTATGTATCAGCCTGTGTTTTGGATTGTGTATTCACCCCATATTTTCAGGTGAGATAATGGTAAGTATAGTGTTGACATGATAGGCATAAGATAATGCCTGGATTATATATAGGGTACGGACAATCCAAAGACAAGAACAAATGTTATATCAAATTATATGAAGTAATATAATTAAACAGTTGATAAATGGGATCTATTCCCCGGACCGGTCTCAATGATTATTCAAAATGAATATTGATTTTATCGAGACACCATTTCCCGAAGAAAAGTAAAAAAATAAAAGAATAATTGTGGTTTATTCCGGGGAGGAAGCGACAAACCCCGAAGTTTGATGGCTTGATGTGGATTTGGATTTGTGAATATTTGAGATACGGGGACGTTCATATCCGCCGGTGTTGGTGGAAAAATATAATGAACTTTTGTTGTGCCGGGACGTTAAATACGCCGATGGAAACTGCAAATAATAAATGGTATTATAAAGATATAGACAATGGGAAAGTTTTTTTTTTTTTTTTCAAATGACAATGTTAGCATGTCGGAATCAGGTTAAAAGCAAGGAATGTATTAACAGAGGAGGGTATGCTTCATGCATATGCACATTTCGTTCGTAGATTGTGACGCTTCTTATGTAGTTTCTGAGTGTGTTACATATAATACTAGGTGTATATGTAAAACTGGTTGTCAAAATAGTTCCTACAGGCCAGAAGTTTATTCCAATCAAATCTAGGTTTCATTTACACAGATCTTAACTTTAAGCTGTAATTGAGATTTTGACATGGAAAGGTGTATACAAGAAGGGTGGCTGCCAAGAATAGTACAACAATATAAACCAAATCAAGATGATGAATGAATTTTCCACAATCTTTGTAATAACAACAAATAGACCCTAGGACAACCAAAAGAATTGGGCAATTTACTCACCTTCCACTTAAACACAATCACATCTTTAGAAAGAGTACAGATTTAAATGAACAACAACACAGAAAAACAGAAGGAACAAAAAGCAAACAACCATAGCAAAAAAACCCACAATGACCTATGTGGTTTATGTCTTGATGGCTAGTCTATATCAATCCAAAAATGAGGTTAACACTGCCACGCTACAGAGCATTAGGAAAATGTGTTTGCACCCAGAATTATTAGAACTGATGTGTGTTTGGGAATAGGAAAAGAAGATGGAAAACAAATTACCATGATGTAATAGAGAAGAAGGTTAAACCCAGAGGCTAACAGTAAATGATGAGGTCCTGGACTGCAGTTTTTACTTAAGAAAATACCATTTTTTTAAAAACCAATTTGACGCAGTATTACACTAGAAAACATGGGTCATTCTGGGATAACCTTCACCTTTAATCAGCAATGGTCACAAACAGGAAAAAAAAAAAAAAGATGTTTTTGTTTAAAACAAATTAAATGTTGCCATTTTTGGTGAGGCAGGCCCTATTCAACCTTGATTGACACCGGCCTTGTCATGTATATTTGGGTCATATGATCAAATATTAGGGACCCTGCGGTAAGGGAAAAGTTGAAAACGCTATAGAAATTGCTATAAAAAAATGACAAAACAGGACACAGCTGAGACGCGGTGGTACATAAAATTATTTAATGCAAAAAATACTAAGATGCGGAAAGAAATACCTAACACAAAGAAACTAGGCACCCAATAATGCAGCGAATGGTATCACTTAACGCCTACAAGAAAAGTATTACAAAGAAAAAGTGAATTAGCTTTTGATACCAGAATACAATAAGTTCCTCTTTCATGTGCTCAAAAAGTTTAAAATAGTAAATCTGTAAGATGCACAAACAGAAAAGTTAGGGTAGTAACAGGAGTTATAAACACCTGTGGGTCAGAATCATCAAAGTACCATGTCTGGTGGTATAGGCAATAGTTATGTTTTCTCCACAACTCCCTGTTGTCTCAGTTGTATTTACTCAATTAGGGTGTAGTTGACTTCTTTCCTTGCATGATGTCAAAATACTGTCCATTATCTGCTCTCTTTGTCTACTGTCTCTGTTTTCCTTCAAGTCCCTCTGTTATCACAATATATTCCAGCTTTCTTCTTCTCACATCATGGCCCAAAGAATGCACGCGCGACTGCTTTTTTTTTTTTTTTTTATTTAAACATACGCACCGCTATTACGCAAGGCAAATTGTCAGGTTAGTATATCTAACCTGAGGGACTGATTTTTTACGTGAATGTATCCTATTTTTCCCTGTACCGAAGGTGTACACTAATCGCCAATTCAGGCAGATTCTCGATGTTCTTCGGAGGGAGTACCCCATTAGTGCTAGGGTCGGCTCAGGAGAAGTTCAGGGTTATTCCAGTCCCTGGTTGACAACACTCTTTCAAATGTTCTCGCCAGGGGCTCTCGATATATAATCCAGTCTCCAAAACCACGGTCGACGTTAACTTCTTCAAATGTTCTCGTCGGGTTTGAAACCTGGATCACCCAATCGCCAGCGCGTGGTGCCTGCATTTAACATGGGTATAAGCTTCCTTTGCGAATCAGGCCTCTTTCAGGACGTTGCTCATACTCTTTGTAGCTCGTCCTTATATAATTTTTCTGGATAACCATGTAAGATAGACTAAACAGAAGAGAATTCAATTGACCAAAAAAAAAATAAAAATAAAATGTTTAATCATGAAATGAGGACCAAAAAAAAAAAATGGGAATGAAAAACAAAAACATCTGTACTATAGTATAACAGATTATAATTGCATCAGTGTGAAAACAGAATATTATTTGGCATATTGCTTCTGGAATTTAAGATGACAGAAAACAATTATGTCTGGAACTCTGAAAGAAAAAAGCACACTAGTAGTTAAATTACAGAAATTAATATCAGGTATAGTTTTGCATTTTTACATTTGTGTGATTTGCGAACTGTTGAAAATCATTATCAAGAAAATATAAACAGTTTCAAGTAATCTAGAACCCTATCTCAACGTAGATAGACTTGTCAGATTACATTATTTTTGCACGCATCCATACATCACTGTTTTTGGGGTAATTTTAAATTCACAATGTAGACTTATTACCTGAGGTATGATACTATGCCTTGATACCAAAGACGCTTCTATATGGCAGTGAGACAATGGTAAAACCTATGCCAAGCAAGAACAAAGGTTCAAATACTGTCGCTACATTGGCAGTAAATTTTGAATTTTCGAATCGTCCCAGCCCCTCTCCTGGCCTAGTACTCTTTAAATTTTTCTATTCTTGCAACAGCTAAAATGGAGCTTTAGTTTTTTTTTAAAGATTTCTTCTGATTGTGGCGGGTCTTATTATTTTTACCGCTCAGACCACCCACCCCAAGGCGTGATCTGGCTTTAGTGATTTCGCTTCTGGCATTACGCAATTCATTGCTCAGTCCTCAGTGGTTGGCGCTACGCCAGCGATATGATCAACATTGCATAAGATCACTCCTGGGGCATGTTTGTAGTACGGCCAGCCCAGGGGTGGAACGTTACCTCACACGTAATAGTGTTTTGACCACTCTAGCCGATTGCACGGGCGGCAGCCTTTAATAAGGGTCGCTTGTAGCGGAGACGGTGCTAGAGATGTTTCAAAACTTATGTTTTTTTTAATCATACGACCCGCTATTATTCGAGGCAAAATTCTACGGTTAATATGTCTAACCTGAGACTGATTTTACGCGGGGTTATCCCTTTTTTCCCGCTTTTACAATGTACAGGCGTTCCTCTCGACATTTCGGTGTTACCCATTACGAGCTGGGTCGGCTCAGGAGCCGTTTCAGGTTACTCTATGTCACTGGTCGACAAACACTTTCTTCAAAATGTCTTCACAGTGGCTCCTATTATTTCGTCCAAGTCCTGGTCGACGACACTTACTTCAAATAATCTCGCCAAGGTTTCTCAAACCTGGATCACCCGGATCAGCCAGCGCAGGTGTAACCTCATTACCACCAGCTGCGGTCTCCCAAGTCAACACATTTGTAAGTGTTGCGGATAAAACGTTAGATATTACAGGGAATTTAGGTGTTTCTCTGATGTAGATTCTGAATTTTGTTTATGTTCACGCTGGGTTACCGGTTTAGAATGCGGGAAGTTGGCCTGAAACACCTGCACACCAGGCACGCGGAAACAGATGCAGATGGTTAGGTCCGCGGTCCGTTCCCAGGTTATATAGGACTGATAGAAGCTACGTGTCTTTTACACTTCGTTTAAATAAAATATTGGCCCGCGAGGATAAACGAATGAGGACACAGGCAGTTGGGGATATCAATTTGACCAGTGTTCGCCATTCAATAAATTCTTGGATTTCTCAGGTTGTCAGGTTACTGTTAAGCAACGGAACTAACGTACGAAACGGAGGGGAGAATGCACCATTCATCCCTTCTGACTCAAACGGTTTTCCAGTATGCATGAAATCACGACGAGTGTCAACAATTATATTTCGAGCGCTTTACCCTCACTAAGAAGGTGTGAAATAAGTTGCTGTGAATACCTGTCACTGGGGCAGCGTAAGAACACAACAACTCAGCCTGACGTCAAAGTTTAAATGTACAGTAGAGTTTCCATACTCGCCTATTTTGTACAACCCAATATCTTCAAGCTTACACTGCATCACCATGCTAATGGACAATTGGATCGAACTTGTGTTCTGTAAACGGAGTACCATCAGGCTCATACTCAAAGGTCTCACATCAGACCCAACTGGATTACGACTTCCAGTTTCATTGTACGAGGCGATAGTCTAACTTTAATCTTCTGCGCCTGGTATAGTAGAGGCACTACAGACTATGGCCTTGAGTTGACCTCGCGATTGTTATGTCATCTGAGTACAGGCTATGGACCCGTCATGTCTTTAGTGGTACAGTTATGTAGTCCAAGAGTAAAACTAACAGCCATTTGTTGGTTTAGGCGCAAAATGTAGCTTCTGTGCTATAATGACAGCGCAAGGATATCGCCCAAGTGGATTTAACTTAAAGACTGGTTTTATTTTGTATTTTTCACTAAGGCAGCTGAAGGACTGTTAACTATCTGTTGATTTCAATTTGTCGGTGTCCTACAGGATGGTTTATGGTTTTCTTTTGATGTATGAATTGATTGTAATTGTTAACTTAGTGTATTTGAATCAATTTTTATTTGTGGAGATTTATTATTTCTTATATACAGCTATAGAAGAACTTTAAATAATATTTCAACCTTTTTGTAATGCAGCTGTTCAAAACCTTCATCCATACTATTTAAGCTCTTAATATTTTCTATGTCTTGTGAGAAAAAAGAGTGAGAGGTGATTATCAAGACAACATAAGTGAGCTGTGGGCATTGGAAAGAGGTTGATACGTTAATAGGACTCCTTCAAGGTCGTCTTAGTCCCCCCCTTATTACACCTTACTCTGTTTTCTCTATAAATATTTGCAGTTCACTCAATTTGTCTTACTCGACAAATACTCTAAATTTACACACTCACAACAAATATCAGTGACAAATGTCAGGTGCTGATCATTATAGCGGTCTTCAAAGCATGTATACGCACTGCTCAGTCAGCGCAGGAAGGGGACTATGCTGGCTGTGGAAATGTCCGCCTCAATGGAAAGTTTAATCAACTATCGTTCTCAAAAGATATTTTCTACAGGACAATATCTGCTATGTCCAAGCAGATGGCTAAAAAGAACAGCAGGACGAGGACAATCGCAGTTGAAATTCAAAGATGTGTGCAACAGAGAGATATGTTGTTATTTAAAACGTAAATCAGCAACCTGTGACATTCTCGAGGGATGCTGATCGTGACCAATTGCAGCCCACGCCTCAGATTGGGCGAACAGAAGGCACTTACAGAGAGGAGAAAGCAACATGTTCTCAGATAAGAACAACAGAGGAAAACATGAGCTGAAAGGGTTATCACTGGCAAGGGTGCATTTGCATTTCATAGTCAAGTTTAGGACAGACCGAAAGGAGGGCTACTAGTTAAATAATACACAAAGTAGATGACTTCCTCTACTAACAGCATACAGTATCTAGAAACAATATACAGGGTAGGCGCAGACAGATGGGAACCAACATAAGATTTTACAATTCTGAGATAAAGGTAAAACTCCCAATGAGCGGGGATACTACCATGTCATCGTGAGTGTGAGGTGTTGGGAGGACTGCTCTCTATACTAGGTCTCTGCTTTATGAGGTGAGTATGTGAATGACTTGGTTCCCTATCTGCTGTTCCTTGTGTCTTCCCAATCGAACAGACAGGAGTCAGGTATCCGCATTTACCAGTGGGCAGGGACTGGTGTGTGAAAATTATTTTGGTGTTCTTGAAAACCCGAGTATTATTGCCATGGACAAGCAAGGCATTTCAAACCACTCATTCTACTATTGATGACTTCTAAATACAATTCTACAAATGAGGAAATTTAGTCTTGATATATTCACAATGGGATGCTTAGAAGGAAAAGAAAAATCATTGGGAAGAAGACGAGTATATAACCACGCAGGACGAAAAATAAAACAAGGATGTGCAGATACATCAGCTGATTAGAAATGCGTTAATGATGGAGAAGAAACAAGTTGTTAGGAAAGATATGATTAACATTCTCTGAAATTGGAGGAGTCATGAAATAAATAAGTAGAACAATGTAGGCACATTATAATCCTAGAAATAATATCATTGAAAGTGATTAGTTATTACAAGAAGGTGAACGCAATTTTGGAAAAATAATTGAATTCCAACACAGATTTCTTGTTCTTGGTTGTGAGGAGTTATGTTACTGTGATTTTATTTTACAAAGGCCCCATTCTTTCATTCTCCTATTAATTATGTTTGTAAAGTACTTGAGTTTAGGTTTTTTTCTCTAAAGTAATTTATTGCGTTTCAGGAGAGGATGACAGTCGGGTTTAATTTTAAGATTTCACCCCCCATCGAGGCAGCTCTCTTGAGTGTGGGAGATGGGGGCATCAAGTAAAGCCCATCAGCGGCCTGAAAAAACACAAGGACTGGACCAAGCACTCCTACACTCGAGGCAAGGACCACAGTCTGCCCTAGCAAGAGGTCAAGGTGCTGAAGTACGGAGGCAACAGCCAAGGGCGCACCACAGCAATCAGTGATGCACGCACATGCGCTATGGAGAGTATGCCTATTATCTGCGCAAAAAAAACGTTATTGGCACTTACCCCTGTGACGGACACCCAATGCAGGCGTCAGTGCTGGCCCTGCTGCCTCGGGAAGGGGGCCCAACCCCATTACTACTGGGGGTCCTTTCTCAATTTGCCCCGTGGAGCAGGAGGCATGAGAATAGAGATACTGGCAAGCAAAGGAAAAGACCATTTAAAATAATGCACTGGATGCTATGGCGTCAATAGTAAAAAGACGGCTACAGCAAAAAATAGAGCTCGAAGAAAATATCTTAAATAAACTACAAAAGACAGTGAAGTTTATACAAGAAAACAACATTGCTGATATTAGACATATAGTTCAATAGCGAACGAATAGATAGAAGAAGAGAAGACTGTTGCAAAGTCTTCTTTTTCTATAAATGAATTGGGTTCACGTTAGGGTTTCCCTTTGTTTAAACATTATTCGCGGTTACTTTTGATTGTAGTAAGCGCGTGTAGTATTATTAGGCTGGGTATAAATTTTATGATGTTTTATAACCCATTACCCGTGCAAATTGATGGTCGCGGGGGGAACCTCTATCCCATGTACGAAAAAAAAAAACTGGCGTACAGCGAATCAATGGTAATTGTTGCTTATCGCCGAACGGTAGAGTAAATATGACCAATTCGTTCACTGGTGAGCAAACATAAAACCTGAGGTCATGTATTATCGTTCATTATGATTGGCGGGTCAAACTTTATTTATAATGCATGCGAGAGTTATGGGCCTCCAGAGGGAAAGCGAACGCCAATGGGTTTTTGGGGTGGGTTTTCAATATAAATAAAAGAAATAATTTGCCATTTAGACGCTTCTCTTTGTGTCCTAGTAATTCGCGTGAACACTACGCCTATCATTTGGCTCCAACGAGAGATATTTGGATATGTCTGGGTTGTATGTACTCCATATTTTAATTAGCATGGTACCTTTAAGTTCGTTTCTTAATAGTAGCGTAGGGTACTTTAAGTTCGTTTCCTTAATATAGGTGTGTTCTTAAATTGAATCTATAGGCCCGATTATTTCAAGGGAAAGTTTTCTTCGGGGGGAATTATCAAAGTTAAATTTAGCGCGTGGTGCCATCAATTACTATCTTAGCGTAAGTGTAAAAATGTAAGAGGTGATATATATTTTTTCTTATGATAAGCTGGTTATATCTTGTGTTGACTGTGGCAGGTTTGTGAATATTATTGTGTGTGTATAGCGTTTGTAGACACAACTGCGGGGGCCGCTCTGTCATAGATATTTGGTAGACTGTGAAAACTCGCAATGCGAGTTGATAGATGGCAGAGTTGATACCCGGGTATTTAGGTATTTTTTTTAAAATTGGGATTACTTCGTTAATGTAGTCAGAAAAGGACAGGGTGTAAGTAATATTTTCTTTCTTTTGATTTATAAATATTCGGGCAGCGTAAATTCGCTTGCGAAATTATTTGTATTTAAGGTTAAGTTCGCAGGCAATATCGATTTGATAATTATAATAATTTCAGTATAAATACGTGTAGCGTATGTTTGGTGTCATGTTTTTTGTGTTGTGTTACCTAACATGGGGGATGATTGTTGAGGGGTATTCATGATTTTCGGAGAGATGGGATGTTCCCTTTTGCTGGAGGCTATATATATATATGTAATACTTCTATATTGATATTTATGAATAGTGGGGGTGGGTAATTAGAGTTTCCTGAGTTGGGCATGAGCAGATGGGTGTTATTTTGTAATTGTGATTGAACTGGTCCTGTGACACCTGTACAATGAAGTAGGGGCTTAGTATTTAGTACAGGGAGTTACGCCTCTGTTGAAAGTGTTGCAGACTGCCGTGGGTTTGGGACGGGCGTTAATACAAAAGATTTAGTCAGCTGCGTTTGGGGTTTTTCCTAAGGGCAGACAGCGCGAGCGAGCTAAGTGGGGGTAGAGTTCGTTGGACCTTCAGATAGGAATGTGACTATCGATGGTGCATAGTTGAGGACGTGGGGGGTAGACGGGAGCTGTATTGATTTAGGGGAGATATGTAATGTTTTTATGGGAGTTAGTTAGGTGTTAGAAGATTATGACTTTCTTGAAGTGTTGTACCATTAGTGCTATTTCTTTTGTTACAGCACAGTTTCATGGTTCAGAGGGGGGGGGGGGGGGGCTAGTAGTTGTGAGGGGGGGTAAGGTTGAAGGGAAATGGCGCGGGGTGTTGAACCGGGGGCATTCACTTTAATAAGTTGTATAGAAACCAATCGGCACGATCAGATTTTTTCATCTCAGGGTGGCTAGAGAATTATCGCAAGAGTTTTGTGAAAAGAAATCATTCCGAGTGGGTACGCAAGTTCATTTTCTTGCAGTGAGATGGGTGTAGTAAGAGAAAAAAATCTTAAGTCAGCATGACAGACAGAGAACTGGATTTTTCTCTAGCCAGAATAAGGTGAGCTCTTATAGAACTAGTATAAAGCTACTATCAGATAGGCGGCACGTCGCATTCTACGTCGCTACATCAGAAAGGCCTTAATAAACATGCCCTTGAAATCTAAAATTATCCGACTTCAGCTATTCAACTATGTTCGGTATGTTGAGTAAAGGATGATAGCCAAGACACATGTTATCAGGGTAACACAGAAAAGGAAGAATAGAGGGAATTACATTCTTTTCCCAACCAGTCCAATAATTCCTGATCCTCAGAAAGATGACAAGACACCTATTAGCGTCAGTGAGTCATCCGAGTCTAAAAGCCCAAATCGTTCGTTAATCTATCTATTACAGTCTTTCTTGCTTTGTCCGAGGTATGTGTATCAATTTCATGTGTATTGAAATCAGGAGAATATATGATAGTGCTGTGGGTTCTGTTTTTTATTATAATTCC